>CM035443.1:93243343-93245843 GCA_020310875.1 Ceratopteris richardii
TAGACAAACAAACACACACACACACACACACACATATATATATATATATATATATATATATATATATATATATATATATATATATATATATATATATATATATATATATATATATATATATATATATATATATATATATATATATATATATATATATACATCGATAGATAGGTAGATAGATACATGCATACATACATACATACATACATGCATACATGCATACATACATACATACATACATACATACATAGATAGATAGATAGATAGATAGATAGATAGACAGATGTTGGTGAAAGTCAACCATCAATTGATGTCTTGGATAAAGACTTGAAGTCAAAAGATGAAGAAAAGATCAACAAATGAAGTTTGAAGGTAGGGCATATTCAGGAAATAAAGACTTGTATACATGTGTACATTAAACTTGTAGTTAGCTCACATATACCTTTTGTTATGGTCATGAGCTTGTACATATAGGCCTATATATATACAAGTAGAAAGTCGGGGCAAGTATGAGAGAGCATGAGATGAGAAGAATTAGATGGTGTAAGAGTCATTAGACATTTTAGAAAGGAGTCTCATCATTTAGATGAAAAGTTTTCTGAGTAGAAGAAAAATTGTGCCCGATATTTTGTTGTTTTCTCCTTCTGTGTTTGATCATTTCAAGAATCCTTTTGTAGATGCATAATTCCATAGTTAATGCTTCTATGGTTAAGATTTGGGAGCCTAATTGTAAATAGGCTGAGAGAATTATGTGTAGGAACATTTGTATGTGAAGAAGTGATGAGTGTCTCCTGAAATAGGTACAATCTCGATGGTCGAAGAATTGATCAGATCTCAGTGCATAGTGTAAAGTTTTACACAAATGAGGAGTCAAAATCTAAGTTGGAAGATGTCAAAGTCGACTATACAGGAGGATAGTTTTAGACATAGGTAGATTTTTTGGATCATTTCTCAAGATTTACTGAATCTTTTGAGAAGATTTAACTTGGAGAAGGTGCGCAAACATTAGAGGACACATCATACAAAGTTTCATTGAAAACTTTACACATTTGATCAGTCAATTAATAACTTAAGTGCAGCAGACTTTTCTGAGAAGTGACTCTCTTCACAGTTAGTGCAAATCTTATTAGTTTGACATTGGTCTTCCAAAATTGATCAAGGTTTTGAGTTATTCTTGATATAGAAGTGTTCTAACATCAAGGATAGCTTGTTCTTTTGGAGATTAACACTCTCCATCAGTGGTATCAAAGCAAGAATCATCAAAATAGAAGAAAGGAGGACCCCAACTGCTGCAGTCATACAGAAATCAACATTTGAAGGTTCAAAAGGTGAAAGCTTAGAGGGAAAGGTTGAGAAGGAGGCTTGAAGCTATCAACAAGATCAAAAGGAACTTCATTCGAAGTAAAGGTACACTTATTCCTCATAAAGCTTGAAGAATTTAATACACAGGTGAAGAAAGGATGGGAGATTCTCTTGAGATAGAGAAATTGGATATAGAAAACTATCCAGCTTGGTCAATGAGGATGGAAGCTCATCTCATGAGCAAAGATCTGATAGGTTACATCATAGGTGAAGAAGAAAAACTAGAATTCAGAGATCCTAGTGTTCCAACTAGGGATGAACTCTTAGATATGAAGACTTGGATGAAGAAGGATGCTCAAGCAAGGAGCATTATCTACATAGGAGTCAATGACTGCTTGCTACCTCATATTAGAGGACTTGAAAGTGCAAGTGACATATGGAATGGTTTGGAGGAGCATTTCCAAAATACTACAAAGTCAAGGAAGGAATCTTTATGGGCATCTATTTCTGATAATGTAACAAGGATGAAGGACATTGTAGATGCATTAGGAGCAGTTGATGAACCTATTGAGGAGGATAAATTGGTAAGGCAAATCCTCACAGGTTTGAGAGGAGATGAGAAATGGAAGCCATTCATTTTGTCTACTGAATTGTCACTAGATCATTTCACTCCTCATTTAAATCAGTTGCTAGGACATATGCTAACTTTTGAGTAGGATGTCAAAGGTGATGTTGATAAGAGTATAGGCCAAGCAATGTATTCAAAGGACAAGAAGAAGAATAGCAAAGGTAAACAACAATTAAATGAAGAAGATGTTACATCTAGCCAAGCCAACCTCCTAAGAGGAAGAGGAGGTGGCAAAGGTAGAGGAAGAGGTAGAAGCAATAAAGATGGAGCCAAAGCTTGCTGGATTTGCGGTAAGACAAATCATTTAGCTCATGATTGTTGACATAATAATCAGAATAATGGAGGATATAGTTAGAACTTTAATTCTAGAGGAAGAGGTGGTAGAAAACAAAGAGGTAATTTCAAAGGAAGAGGTAGTAGAGGTTACTTTGGAAGAAATGCAGGTAGAGGATTCCAAAGTCAATCCTACAACAATACCTACTACAATTATGCTTCAGATCGGAAGGAGAATTCAACTTTGATGATGAATGCAACTTGTGAAAGACAAAGTGAAGACCAAAGAGTCTTCTA
>CM035443.1:93258343-93268343 GCA_020310875.1 Ceratopteris richardii
AGTGTTCTATATTGATTCAGGATGTAGTAATCATTTAAGTGGAAATATTGCTTTGATGACTGATTTAGATCATAATGCAATTAACCATACAGTTCAGACAGGTGATAATACAAAGCATAAGGTAAAGTCAATTGGTTCAGTCAAAGCTAAAGATGGGAGCACTCTTCTGAGTAAGGTTCTTTATGTTCCCACAATCCCAAAGAATTTGATCAGTGTAGGTCAAATTGTGGAAAAAGGATATGAGGTAAGGTTCACCAATGATGGAGTTTATGTTGAAGACCCTAGTCAAGGGTATAAACAGGTTGTTACAGGAAAGAAAGAAGGAAGGCTCTTCACATTGAAGGTACAAGGAAATGTTGGACATGCCATGTTCACATATGGAGAGCAGAAGGTGTCAGAATTGGATCTTTGGCACAAAAGACTTGGACACTTTAATGAAAGAGGTATTAAAGAAATGATTAACAATGATTCAGTGCTTGGGTTGCCTAACATTGCAGGTCAACACATGACATACATATGTGAGGCATGTCAATTAGGTAAGGCTCATAAGCAATCCTATTCCAAGCATGGGTTTATGTATTTAGAAAGACTTGAATTGGTGCATACAGATGTGTGGGGTCCTTCAAAGGACTTTAGTATAAATGGTTCAAGATATTATGTCATTTATGTTGATGATGCTACCAGATGGATCACAATTTATGTGATTAAAGAAAAGTCAGAAGTGTTTAATACATTTAAACACTATCATGCATATGCAGAAAGGATTACAGGTCAAAAATTAAAGAGACTAAGGTCAGATGGAGGGGGAGAGTATTTTTCAAATGAATTCAATGATTACTTGTGGAATGCAGGTATAAAGAGAGAAGTTACTTGCAGGTACTCTCCTCAACAAAATGGGGTAGCAGAAAGAAGAAATAGGACTCTTGTTGAGTTTGCAAGGTCCATGATGAAAGAGAAGAATTGCCCAAATTATTTGTGGGCAGAGGCTGTAAATACAGCTACCTATTTGGTCAATAGATTGCCTTGTAAAGCTTTGCAAGGTATGACACCATATGAAGCTTGGTGGGGTAAAAGACCTACCTTGGATCATTGCAGAATATTTGGATGTTTGGCATATGCATATGTGCCATCTCAATTGAGGCATAAGTTGGAGCCTAAGGCAGAAAAGTATGTATTCATTGGTTATGATGACAAGCAAATGGGATACAGGTTGTGGAGTCCATCCACAAAGCAATTCCTTGTATCCAAGGATGTGACATTTGATGAGCAAGGTACTTGGTATACAGGTAAATATAATGTACATGCAGATGATGAAGAAGTAGTGGATCAAAGGAAAGGTAAAGCAAAGATTCAATTACTTGATGAAAATGAAAATAATGAAGTACAGGTTGAAGTTGAAGAGAGGCCAAGGTTTGATCCAGAATGTGATGAACCAGAGACTTCAAGAAGTGCAGAAGTTAGGAGGTCATCTAGGCACAAATGGCAACCTACAAGGTATAGCTATGACACCTCATTCTTGACTACTAAAGATTATGCTTATTTGGTAAAAGCAGATGAAGATCCATCTACATATGATGAAGCCAAAGGCAAGAGAAATTGGGAAGAAGCTATGCAAGAGGAGTATGATGCATTGATAGAGAATCAAACTTGGGATCTGGTTCCTAAACCTAATAGCCAGAAAATTATTGGATGTAAGTGGGTTTACAAAACAAAAAGATTTGCAGATGGAAGTGTGTCTAGGTACAAAGCTAGACTTGTTGTGAAAGGGTATGCACAGACATATGGAGTGGACTATGATGAGACCTATAGTCCTGTGGCAAAGATGACAACAATTAGAACCCTCATAGCAATTGCTGCTTGCAAAGGTTGGAAGTTATCTCAATTAGATGTTAAAAATGCTTTTTTGAATGGTTACATTTCAGATGAAGTTTACATGGAGCAACCAGATGGGTTCAAAGATCAAGTGAATCCAAATTATGTTTGTAAGCTCAAGAGAGCTTTGTATGGATTAAAGCAGGCCCCAAGGGCATGGAATTATAGGCTTGTAAAGTTCTTGAAGGATCTTGGATTTCAAGCATCAAAGGCAGATAGTAGCTTGCTAGTCAAAGCAAGTGAAGATGGATTCATTTATGTTTGTATTTATGTTGATGACATAATACTTACAGGAACAGATGATAAAGGAATACAAATGATCAAGAAGCAGATGGAGAAAGAGTTCAAAATCAGTGATTTGGGGAACTTGTCATTCTTCTTGGGAATGGAGATTTCTTATACTCAACATGGAGTATATGTGACCCAAGAAAGGTCTCTTAAAAATTTGCTAACCAAATTTAAAATGGAAGATTGCAGAGTTGCACCCACACCATTGGAAGTGAACCATAAATTGTCTAGATTTGGAGGAGAAGAATTCAGAGACATGAAGCTTTATCAAAGCTTGGTTGGTAGCTTGATTTATGCTACATTAACAAGGCCTGATTTGTCATATGCAGTTGGTGTACTTTCACAATTCATGCATTGTCCTAGAAAGGAACATTGGATTGCAGGACAAAGAGTACTTAGGTACATCAAGGGTACACTTAGAGAAGGGTTGTACTATGGATTTACTTCTGATACAAGAGTGAAGATATATAGTGATGCAGATTGGGCAGGTAATGTGGATGATAGAAGATCAACCCATGGATATTTGTGCTATGTAGGAGACAAATTGATTTCCTGGTGTTCTAAGAAGCAACATACAATTGCTTTGTCATCTACAGAAGCAAAATACAAAGGTATGGTGGAAGCTGCAAAGGAGGTAATATGGCTAAAGACACTTATGAAGAGTTTTGATGTTGTTCAGAGTATTCCTATTATTTGTGGAGACAATATGAGTTCTCTATACTTGGCAGCTAATCCTGTGTTTCATGCTAGAACTAAGCATATTGAAATACAATATCATTTTCTGAGAGAGAAGGTCATTGATAAGCAGATTGAAGTCATACACACTCCTACAAAAGATCAACTTGCAGATATGATGACAAAAAGTTTAGATGGACCAAAGTTACAGAAGTTCAAAGACATAGCAGGAGTAAAAAGGATGCAGACAATCACAATTGATGATTGAGGGGGAGCTGTTGGAGCAAGACAATCAACAAATTGTGATTATACAAAGGGTAGAAGTAAAGACACGAAGAGAAGATTGAAGATCAATGTCATGAATTGAAGGAAAGAATCAGATAGTAAAGTTCTTTGATCAAATGTACATTAGTTCTATAAGATACTTCAATATACTTGAAGTAATTACGAGTTAGGACTTGTATATATATATAAGTACATGTTTGTAATGAAGAGAGATATAGAGAAGTGAGTTGAGAGGAGTTAGTGATGTACATTGTACAAATCATCCATCAGATGTATGAAGAATACAGATAAGTGAAAATTTCAGATATGGCGCGTCGATCTTCTCTCCCATTCTCCTTCTGTGTTTAATCTTCTGAGAAATCCTTTTGCACGTATCTAAGTCCATAGCTAATCTATCTATGGCTAGAATTTGGGAGACTAATTGTGATCAGGTTGACAGAATTTAGTTTAGGAACATTCATATGTGAAGATGTTCTGAGAGTCGTCAAAACTGGCGCAGATTTCATGTTCAGAGAAATGATCATTACTCAGTCCACAGTGTAAAGTTTTACACAAGTGAGGGCTCAAAATCTAAGTTGGAGGGTAAGCCATCTATGGCTAAAAGATCTTGATCAAACGGGTTCGACATTGAGAGAGCTGTAGCTAAGAAGTTGCAGGTGTCAAAGTCGCTACTGCAGAGAAGGTGTTTTACACATAGGTAACTTGTTTGTATGATTTCTCAGAGTATACTAAATCATTTGCAGAGATTTAAGTTGGAGAAGGTGCGCAATATTAAGGCAAAGTAGTCTACAAAGTTTTATTAAAAACTTTACACAAATGATTAGTCAATTAAGGATTAATCTGCAGCAGACTTTTCTGAGAAGTTGAATTTTTCAGAATAATCAATTTTCTAATAAATTGGTGAATGATCTCTAAATTTAGTGGAGTCTAAAGTTGATCTTGATATAGAGGTGGTCTAAATTCAAGGTCAACTTGTTCTTTTGGAGATTAACACTCTCCATCAGATAGATAGATAGATAGATAGATAGATAGATAGATAGATAGATAGATAGATAGATAGATAGATAGATAGATAGATAGATAGATAGATAGATAGATAGATAGATAGATAGATAGATAGATAGATAGATAGATAGATAGATAGATAGATAGATAGATAGATAGATAGATAGATAGATAGATAGGTCAATAGCTAGATAGATAGATAGATAGATAGATTGATTGATAGGTAGAATGATAGATAGATAGATAGATAGATAGATAGATAGATAGATAGATAGATAGTGTTGGAACAAACCAATCACAAATTGGTGATTATAAAGAACTTGAAGGAAGTCAATGATCAGTTTGAAGTGAAAGAAGTTACTTGAGAAAGTAAAGAAGATTTCAGAATGATAGCTTGTATACATATGTGCATTACAGGTGGAAATTCTTGTATTATGAGTATAGATAATCCTTAAGATGATAAGGAGTAATGTAATAGACGTGGGATAAGTCTAAAACCATATGTATATAAGTCAATGATGTAAAGAACACATGAGAGAGTCATTACAAGACAAGTGTCTTTGTGGTAGATGTGTAGAGAGTCTTTTCTTAGAAAATTAGCAACGAGTTTTTCTCTGAGTTTTCTCAGTCTGATCATGTGGATTAGAATCCTTTTGTACACATCTAATCTAGAAGCTAATGAAGCTATGTTTAAAGGTTCATGATCTAATTCTTTTTCTGTTGTGAGTATGATCATTAGGAACATGTGTATGTAAAGTCTATAGAAAAAACCTCTCAGAGTCGCACACTTTTTCGTGTCAATGTTTTGCTTAGATCTCAGTACACAGTGTAAAGCTTTGGTAAATGAGCATTCAAAATCTAAGTTAGAAGGTAAGGAAGCTATGGCTAAAAGAATTTAGCAAAACGGGATCTGTGCTATGAGAAATCAATCTTAGAAGTTACCTATGTCAAAGTCGCTTATTCAGGAAGACAGTTTCTGACATACTTTTGGTCTTAAGGATCAAATTGAAGTTTTAATGATTCTTTTGAAGGACTAATGGTTGTTATTATTGCGCTAAGGTATCATTAGATTGAAGAAATCTGAAGATATGTGTAGGTAATGAAGTGAATCTTTGAAGCAGACTTCTTGAAGAAGAAAGATTCTCACTCAAAGAATTGTTCATGAATGATTTGGTAAATCAAAGTAATATTTGTGTAAAGTTTGGTCCATAACTGAAATAGAGGTGTTCTTAGATCAGTATAGATCAAGTCTTTGGAGATTAAAAGGTCTCCAACAGTGGTATGAGAGCTGAAGGTGTAATACAAGTGAAGTAAAGGTATTGGAAGTTCCGACTGCTGCAGATATTGAAGTTCCTTCTAATTGGAAGTGGACAAGGACAAATTCTTGAAGATAACCTGCAGAAGTACAAAGCACGAGTTCGAAGAATCAAGAAGGAATAAAGCTTCATATCAAAGGTACACTTTATTATCATAAATCATAGTAATTGCAAAAACTGAAGATCAAAGATGGGAGAAAGCTTGCAGATTGATAAGCTAGATAGGGAGAACTATCTAGCTTGGTCCATGAGGATGGAGGCACACCTGATGAGCAAAAATTTGATGGCATTCATTACAGGAGAAGAAGAAAAGCCTGAATTTGCAGATCCTAGTATTCCAACTAGGGACGAGCTTGCAGATTTGAAGATTTGGATGAGAAAGGATGCTCAAGCTAGAAGCATCACTTACATGGTTGTAAATGATTATCTTCTACCTCACATCAGAGGATTGGAAAGTGCAATAGATGTGTGGAATTCTTTGGAAGAGCATTTCCAAAACACAACCAAGTCTAGGAAGTCCTCATTATAGGCAGAGTTTACAACTTTCAAGAACAAGAGTTCACAATCAATTTCTGATTATGTGGCAAGGATGAAGGATATTGCAGATAGCTTGGGAGTTGTAGATGAAGACATTGAGGAGGATAAGTTGGTAAGGCAAATACTTACAGGTTTGAGAGGAGATGAGAAGTGGAAGCCTTTCATATTGTCCATAGAATTGTCACTAGATCACTTTACTCCTGATCTTAATCAATTGCTAGCACACATGCTAACTTCTGAGCAGGACATTAAGGGAGACAATGATAGGAGTGCAAGTCAAGCTATGTACTCCAAGGACAAGAAAAAGAATGGCAAAGGGAAGCAGTCAACTGATGATGAAGGATCTTCAAGTCAAGCTAACTTTACAAAAGGGAAGATGAACTTCAGAGGTAAAGGAAGAGGAGGTAAGAACAAAGATAATACTAAAGCTTGTTGGATTTGTGGCAAAATCAATCATTTGGCAAATGATTGTTGGTATAACAATCAAAATGGAGGAAATAATAATCAGAGCTTTAATCAAAGGGGTAGAGGAGGCAAAAATCAAAGAGGCAACTTCAGAGGAAGAGGTGGTAGGACATCATATGCTAGAGGAGGTGGAAGAAGTTTACAATCTCAGTCCTACAACAACAATTATTATAATTATGCATCGGATCAAAAGGATGACATGACTCTCATCTTGAATGCAACTCATGAAGCAGTAGGAGAAGATCAAAGGGTGTTTTATATTGACTCAGGATGTAGCAATCATCTGAGTGGCAATATATCCTTGATGACTCATATGGAAGCAAAGGTGAATGGAAATACAGTTCAAATAGGTGACAATACTAAGCATAAGGTGGAAAGCATTGGATCACTGAAGACAAAGAATGGAAGTACACTCTTAAGAAAGGTACTTTATGTTCCTACTATTCCTAAAAATCTGATAAGTGTAGGGCAAATTGTGGAGAAAGGATATGAAGTCAGATTCACAAACGATGGTGTCTATGTGCAAGATCCAAATCAGGGATATAGAAACATTATTGCAGGTAAAAAGGAAGGAAGGTTGTTTACTTTTAAAGTCCAAGGTAATGTGGGACATGCTCTATTTACTTATGGAAGTCAAAAGATGTCTGAATTATACCTATGGCATAAAAGACTAGGTCATTTCAATGAGAGAGCTATAAAGGAAATGTCAAGGAATGATGTGGTGCTTGGTTTGCCAAAAGTTGAAGAGCAACACATGGTGTACAAGTGTGAAGCTTGTCAATCAGGTAAAGCACACAAAATTTCTTACAACAAATCAGGATACAAGTATTCAAACATGCTTGAGTTAGTTCATACAGATGTATGGCGTCCTTCAAGAGAATATAGCATAAATGGATCCAGATATTATGTGTTGTTTGTTGATGATGCAACTTGATGGATTACTTTATATGTAATCAAGGATAAATCAGAAGTCTTCAAGACATTCAAGCATTATCATGCTTATGCAAAAAGGATTACAGGACAAAAGCTCAAGAGGTTGAGATCAGATGGAGGGGGAGAGTATTTCTCTAAAGAGTTTGATGATTATTTGTGGAATGCAGGTATAAAAAGAGAAGTGACTTGCAGGTACTCCCCTTAGTAGAATGGAGTCGCAGAAAGAAGAAATAGAACTCTTGTAGAATTTGCAAGAGCAATGATGAAGGAAAAGAATTGTCCAAATTACTTATGGGTAGAAGCTATCAACACTGCAACATACCTTGTAAATAGGTTACCTTGTAAAGCTTTGGAGGGAAGAACTCCTTATGAAGCATGGTGGGGTAAGAAACCTACTCTTGATCATTGTAAGGTATTTGGATGTTTAGAATATGCTTATGTTCCTTCACAATTGAGACATAAGCTAGAACCCAAAGCAGAGAAGTATGTGTTTATTGGGTATGATGATAGACAGATGGGTTACAGATTGTGGAGTCCATCCACAAAGCAATTTCTTGTTACCAAAGATGTTACATTTGATGAGCAAAGCACATGGTATACAGGGTCAACAAATGATTATGCAAGTGTTGAAGAAATACAAAGGAAAGGGAAGGCAAAAGTAAATGTGTATGAAGAAGATATTGATGATGTTGATTATAAAAGTAAATTGCAGGATAATGTTGAAGATGGGCCAAGATTTGATCGAGAATCAAATGTGGCTGAGACTTCAAGAAGTGTAGAGGTTAGAAGATCCTCAAGGGAAAGAAAAGAGCCTATCAGGTATAGCTATGATACATCTTTCTTAACAACAAAAGATTATGCTTACATTCTGAAGAGAGAAGAGGATCCAATTACATATGAAGAAGCTAAAGGTAAACAGAATTGGGAGAAGGCAATGCAAGAAGAGTATGATGCTTTACTTGAAAATGAAACATGGGAATTGGTGCCAAGACCAAAGAATCAGAAAGTCATTCGATGTAAGTGGGTGTATAAAACAAAAAGGTTTGCGGATGGTAAGGTGTCTAGATACAAGGCTGGACTTTTGGTCAAAGGTTATGCCCAAACTTATGGGGTAGATTATGATGAAACTTTTAGTCCTGTTGCTAAGATGGCTACAATTAGATCATTGATTGCTATTGCTTCTTGTAAAGGATGGAAGTTATGACAATTAGATGTGAAGAATGCATTTTTGAATGGATACATTGCAGATGAAGTGTACATGGAGCAACCAGAAGGCTTCATGGATTCAATTGGATCAGATTATGTGTGTAAGCTCAAGAGAGCTTTGTATGGGTTGAAGCAGGCCCCAAGAGCATGGAATTACAGGCTTGTTAAGTTATTGAATGAATGTGGATTTCAAGCATCAAAGGCAGATAGTAGCTTGCTAGTGAAGGCAAGTGAAAATGGATACATATATATGTGTATTTATGTTGATGATATCATTGTCACAGGTACAGATGCTCAAGGAATTAATGAGCTTAAGAAACAAATAAAGAAGGAGTTCAAGATAAGTGATTTGGGAAACTTATCTTATTTCTTAGGAATGCAGATTGTATATACTCAACATGGAGTATATGTTACACAAGGAAGGTACTTAAGGAATCTTCTGGTCAAATTCAACATGGAGGATTGCATGCCTTCAAGCACACCATTGGAGGTAAATCATAAATTGAGCAGGTATGGAGGTGAAGATTTTAATGACATGAAGAAATATCAGAGTTTGGTAGGTAGTTTAATCTATGCTACCTTGACAAGGCCAGATCTATCATATGCAGTAGGTGTGTTATCACAATTCATGCATTGTCCAAAGACGACTCATTGGATTGCAGCTCAAAGCGTACTCAGATATATCAAAGGAACCCTAAGTGAAGGTCTGTATTATGGATTTACTTCTGATACAAGAATTAAAGTATTTAGTGATGCAGATTGGGCAGGTGATTCAGATGATAGAAGGTCTACTCATGGGTATCTCTGTTATCTTGGAGATAAGTTAGTTTCTTGGTGCTCAAAGAAGCAACATACAGTAGCTTTGTCATCTACAGAAGCTGAGTATAAAGGATTGGTACAGGTTGCAAAAGAAGTGATATGGTTAAAGACCTTGTTGAAGAGTTTTGGAACTGATCAGAGTATACTCCAATTATTTTTGGAGACAATATGAGTTCATTGTATTTGGCAGCTAACCCTGTTTTTCATGCTAGGACTAAGCATATAGAGATTAAGTATCATTTTTTGAGCGAAAAGGTACTTGATAAAGATATTGAAGTGATGTATACTCCAACAAAAGAACAAGTTGTAGATATGTTAACAAAAAGCTTGGATGGACCTAAGCTACAGAGATTCAAAGAGATGGCAAGAGTGAAGAAGAATGGAACAATAACAATTAGTAATTGAGGGGGACCTGTTGGAAAAAACAATCACAAATTGGTGATTATAAAGAACTTGAAGGAAGTCAATGATCAGTTTGAAGTGAAAGAAGTTACTTGAGAAAGTAAAGAAGATTTCAGAATGATAACTTGTATACATAAGTACATTACAGGTGGAAATTCTTGTATTATGAGTATAGATAATCCTTAGGATGATAAGGA
>CM035443.1:93290843-93595843 GCA_020310875.1 Ceratopteris richardii
AAGATATTGCCTCTCAAAACCCCTCGCGTGTCAAAACTCCATCCACACCAGCTCATCCCCAACCTCATCCCCACCCACCAACCCCACAAGACTTGGACATGATGTTCATGGCATACCAGGCTCGACTTCAAGAAGGGCCAACACCTGCAAACTTAGACAAGAGCTACCCTAGAGAAGATTTAGAGATTGAACAGACAAAAATGTGCATAAAAATGGTGGAACTAGCTCAAGCCATGTTCAAGGCCAATCAATCGTTCAATCAGACAAATGCTATTACACCGGGTTTGCACTTCCATGGCTTACAAGATAGATTAGATCAGTTGGTAAATAAACCACAAGTCTCTTTACCTCCACAGGCTCAATCTACTATTGAAAGAGAGAGCTCATCACCAAAGAAAGTCTATGTTCCGACTCCATAGATGATGGAGAACCTCTTTCAATTCAACAGCACACTCAACAGTTCTTGCAAGAAATACAAGAAGAGAAATGGGCCAAGGAGAAGGATGTTCCCCCTCCTATTCTTGAGATTGATGACCTTCACGATCAATTTCCACAAGACATTCCATCTATTTATGAAGACCAAGTAGAGCAACAAAGAGAAGAAAGGTTAGAATTTAAATCCAATTCTTTACAAGAGTTGCCACAGTTCACAGGCCCATGGGAATCTGAATCTCTCTAGGTCAGAGCTTCCACAATATTGATCAGAGATGAAGACTCAGTGGTTCCAAGAAACACTAAAGTCGTGAAGAACACTAAGATTGAGTGTCATCTCACTTTAGAAAACCTGCTAAAAGTAAGACCTCAATTATGGAAACATGTGGCAAGTTTGGTTCCAGAACTTGATTCGAAAATGCCAAAAGCGGGCGCTAAACAGAAAGTACCAGAGATACCTCTAGAAAAAATACGGGACATGAGCGAAGGTGAAAAAAGTAATACTTATCTTCTGATCACCTACCAAGGTTACACAACCAAAGCGATCATAGATTCAGGTGATAGCGTTGCTATTGCAACCACCTCCTTGTGGAAGCAATGGGGTAAACCCGCATTAAGACCAACTAGAATGAACCTTCAGATGACTGATGGCCATGTGGAAAGACCTCTAGGATTGCTAGAAGGGATAACTCTAACCACTTGTGGTGTAGAGTTTGAGCACACCTTTGCTATATGTGACTTTGGTAAAACTAATATCTACAAAATAATCCTAGGGAGACCCTTCCTATGACAATTGGAAGTTGTACAAGATTGCGGAACCAACTCCTTATACTTGCAATGCTTAGGGGTCACAACCGAGGTCAATTTGAAGGATTACACCTTCAGAGATGTACCACCCCTACAGTGGAATCCTATCCACAAGGAGCAAGAAGATTCAATCTCTGTGCATTCTAAAAGTTCATCTCATACACCTTGGATGCATGAAGATACTCATTTGTGGATGTGCAAGGTCACAAAGGAAGATGAAAAATGCCCAGAAGCAAGAGAAGAAGGAACTTCTCAAGGCAATAGACGAATTAAAGACCCAGGCTATACACCAATGATCTTTCCAGATGAGGAATCTGAGCCTCATGGTTGGGTAGACATCTTAGCCACCATGGACATTGTTGTCAATGAAGAACAATGGACACCTCATTGTGATGAGGAGGGTTATGATATTTTCGTGTTCATGTGTCAACCCGTGCTAGAAGGATGTGACTCTAGTGACTTCATAGAAGAAGAAGAGAACAATGACAATCTAGAGTCCATTGTGATGGATAGTTGCTTTATTTCAGAGGAGCACTATCTAGAAGACATAGGAGTATATACACAAAAGAAGAAGAACATCTCACAAGCATCAAAACGGTAAATTCAAAGGATGGAAGTGAGGGTGATCAAAAGAAAAAGAAAAGAAAATTAGTGAAACAGGAAGAGGAGGAACCATTGTTTGAAGTACCAGAGAATTTCAAGGAATATGAAGTTGAAGACCGAAAAATTTTGGTACGAATGCCTAAGAGAGAGGCCACCACAAGAGAAGCATATGATAACAAAGAAAAGACCAAAAAAATCATAGTAAGCATTGAAGAGAACAAAGAGAGATGTACGTACATAGGAGATGACCTAAGTAAAGAAGAGGAAGCAGAGTTGGTAGCCTTATTAAGGGAATATAGAGACGTGTTTGCATGGCACTATAGAGACTTGAAGGGAGTAGATCCGAAAATTTGTTCTCATACAATCCCCATGATTGCAGATGCCAAGCCCAACAAATATCAATAGATGAGGACAAAATCAAAGCCATAGCTAAGTTACCGAGGCCAAGGAATGTTAGAGAGGTCCAATCCTTTATGGGCCACTGTGGATATTACCGTAGGTTCATCCACATGTATGCAATCATAGCTAAACCTCTTTATGCCTTGTTGATAAATTTTGAGTGGAATGACGAATGTGAAAATTCCTTCAATGAGCTGAAGTGAGGTTTGTGCATAGCACCAATAGTTGTGTTGAGGATGATGAACATAGCAGTTGGTTGCAACAAGCCCATGAAGGATTTCTAGGAAATCGCTATTCTAAACAATGAACATTGAAAACTCTAAAATGTTTAGGAGTGTATTGGCCTAGTATGGACAAAGAAATTCATGAGTGGATCAAGAATTTTCTAGTGTGCCATAAGAGACCCCCGGTGGAGCATGCAACCCTTTATCACGTATCATTAACTCCAGATTGGAGTGCTCCATTGGTAGAATTCATGAGATCAGGAGCATTACCGAACGAGGCTAGTCTAGCAAGAAGACGAAGCATGGAGCAAGAGGCTCAGGACTATGCCTTAGTGGGAGAAAACATATACCAAAGAGGAAAAGATGGGTACCTAAGATTGTGCGTTCATGAATCAGATTGTTTGAAAATATTAGAAATTGCACATAGTGGTGCTGCAGGTGGACACTTTGGGCCTAACAGAGTAATCAACACCATTCTATTCTTAGGACTTTTGTGGCCGACTCTTCATATGGATGCACATACCTATGTGAAGAAATGTGACACATGCCAACGTGCACAATATCCGATAAGAAAAGATGAGATTCCTTTGAGACCAATGATGGGAGGACGTGCATTCTCGAAGTGTGGTATCAACTTTGTAGGTCCTATTAACCCCCCTACTAGAAACTCCCATGCATAGTACATTATTGTAGCCACAAATTACCTTACCAAGTGGGTAGAAGTAAAAGCTACGAACAAGAATGATGCTCAAACAACGGCAAGGTTCTTATTTGAGAACATGTTGACGAGATATAGGTTACCAATCGAGTTGGTAAGTGATAGAGGTACGCACTTCTTGAATGAAGTCATTGAAAATCTTCTCCAAGAATTCTTGGTGATACATAAGAAGTCTGCCCCTTAACATCCACAAGCTAATGGACAAGCCAAGAGCACAAAAAAGATCCTATGTAATGTATTGACAAAATTGGTGAATATTAAGCTCTCTGATTGGGATAAAGAACTTCATCATGATGTTTGGGCTTACTGAGTCGCTTACAAAAAAGTACTCAATGCTACCCCATTTCAGATGGACTTCGAACAAAATGTTGTGCTACCATTGGACTTCCTAATCACAACATTAAAAGTAGCACAAGAGCATGAGTGGAATGGACATGAATTGTCCTCTAGGATCTTTGATCTAGAATGCTTAGGTGAGACAAGGCTACGAGCGGCCGCAGACATCTATCTTGCAAAGAAAAGGCAGAAGACATACTTCGATGCACACATTAAGGATAAAGGACTGAAAGAGGGAAACCTAGTGTTGTTTTATACCCTAAAGAAACATGCTCGTAAATTGGAAAAAAGAGGACACGGACCCATGATCATTAATAGAATTTCCACTAGCAATGCTGTTCAATTCGCCACACTAGAAGGTGGTGTCTTGCTAAGCTATATTAGTGGTTGTCAAGTAAAGCTATATCAAGCACCTCTTACAGAGAATATGCTAATGAGACTCAACACTGCTAAGAAGTGAAAAGAAGAATAGTTAAGGGTTAGAGAAGAAGCACAGGTAGAGGCTAGAGAACGCATTAGGAGAAATAAGCTAAGATGTCTAGGCCTAGATATCAATCTTGAGGCCCCAAGATACCACATGGCCATGTGTCAAACATCAAGTGCAATTGCTTCTCAAATAATTGATCGACATCCCTTTGTGACCATAGCGGTAGGACAAGGGAAGAATGCAAGGACTGCGAGAGCATTGATTGACCGAGGTGCAACAACTAGTGCGGTTAGACTATCATACTACCAAGACTTGCAATTGAACATAAAGCTTATAGAAGCCTATCTCATAGGTTTGGGAGGTGTGGAAACCCCTTGTTTGGGCAAGGTGGAACTTCCCGTCTACCTTCAAGATGATCCAATGAAAGTCAAAATGCTAGTATGTCACGATGAGGACCTTACAGAGCCACTTGTCTTGGGTCAAGATTGGATTTACAACCATGCAGTCAACTTGAACCTAAGAATTCAAATCCTTCAAGTTTGGGTATAGGAACAATGCTGCAATTCCAAATTTCACATATTCTCTTAGTTCTTCTAGGAGTAATCTGAGCAAATAAGATGTTGTATGTGTCAAAAACTCTATGATCTAGAAGGACTCAATCATGAAAGAATGGTCTCAAAGGAGAGAGGACACCTCTTCTTTTTCAAAGACTACTACATCAACAATAATTCAACCAAAGAGGCAAGTAAAACAGTACACGAGCATTGCTACATCAAATAGACAAACCAAGTGCAAGAAGAAAGAAGCGCAGGGCATGCACCAGATCTCGGTACGAAAAGGAGAGCAACCACCAACGTTGCCAACACCATACCCATCGAAGCAAGACAACCATGCTAAAAGAAGCACCGAGAAATGAGGACAAGCTCAATCCCGAGGTCTTCGACAGATTTGGGTTCCAAAGGAATCGATGAAGGCCGACCATAATAACATACAAATTTGGATGCCAAAGAAATTAGTTGTAGCTCAACAAGGAAAATTACACATTTGGGTACCCAAGGCCTTCCCACATGCACAAATGCCCCTGATCTCCCTCACAAGAAACATCTCAACAAAGAAGCCAAGGAGAGAAAGGGTAAGAACCGAGCACAGATACCAAAAGAAGATAAACTCACCTCTTTGGAGTCCTTCAAGCCAAGGAGTCCTTCAACTTGAGGAGTATTAGAAGTATCATCCTACCAATTTTCATAATTTTTAGACTCCATTTGAGACCCCAAATAACCCCTGGAACCTAATTTTTAACTAGGCCGGACACTAGGTCTAGACAGGGCCAAAACTACTCAAAAAACTATAAAAAGGGCTGGAGAGCTCATTTTTGAGGTTAGCTTGTTGTAGATTTCAGATCTGTAAGAGAGTTCTTTTGTAATCAAAGATCTTCCATTGTTCCACTCTTTGCTCTTACCTTGTGTGTGTGTGTATGAGTGTGAATGCTTGTGTGCTTTCACTCATGCACTTGTGCCATCACTTGCTCTTGGTCTTCATACCGGTCCTCAGGTCTCCGCAGATTGACATTTATGAGGTGAAACTCCTCACATTGGTACTCACCATTGTGCTAGAGTGACACTAGGGCTTGGAATCATAGGTTTCTTACCTATTTGCATGATAGAAGATTCAATGTGAGCATATTACATCCTTCCCTGTTCATCAAGGGAAATCAATTTGAAGTCATATTTCTATGTGTATATATTGACAATACCATAATTACATAAGGAAAATCAAGATTCTGATGATAGAGGAATTCAAAATTTGTGATTTTCGTCTATTAACATACTTTCGAGGATTGGAAGTAAAGGGTATTTACCTTACTCGGGGAAAGTATATCAAAGACATTCTTATCAAAATCAAAAAATTTAATGGAGAATTCAAGGTTTGCAAGTACACCTATGGAGATGAACTTGAAGTTAAGTGCTCATGAAAGAGATCATAGAAGATATAACTAGCTATCATAGTCTAATTGGTAGCTTGAACTATGCTACATTAACAAAGGTTGACATTTGCTATGCAGTAAGTGTCTTAATTCAATTCATGCATACTCCAAGGAAACCCCACATGGAAACAACCAAAAGAATACTCAAATACCTGAAGGGAACTATCAATGAAGGTTTTTAATATCCTTACAATTTTGATATAGACATCAAGCTCTTCTTTGATATAGATTGGGCAGGCTCCAAAGATCATAGTAGAAGCACATCTGAGTATCTCACGTTTGGAGGTACAAAGTTGATTTAATGGTCCTCAAAAAAGCAATGCATTGTTGCACACTTATCAAGTGAGGCTGAATACAAAGGAATTGCTAATGCAACTTAGGAAACAATGTGGATTTAGACCCTATACTCTGATTTAGGCCTGAAATCATCTACTTCTAGTATCTTTGAGGATAATATCAATTCATTGCATCTTGTTGCTAACCCAATCTATCATGCCATGAATAAACACATAGAAGTGCATTATCATTATGTTAGGAAAAGATTACAAGCAAGGAGATTCAATTATCCTATGCATCAACTCATCAACAATATGCAGATATGATGATAAAGGAATTCGATGGAGTCAATCTCAATATTCAAAACAATGACTCGATTGCAAGAAATTTTGAAGGATTAAATACTCAAGATTCTTAGGCTTGAGAGGGAGTTGTTGGTGCAAGAAGCAAACCTAAGCACTTTCCTTTATCTCTTGGACTACTCTCACAATCTGTCCCACATAGATGTGTTCATGTGAACACATGTTTGTAAAACTTCCAAGAGAAAAACCTATGAACTTATCTTGGTCAATAGGAAAAGCTAAAAGTAGAGAGGAATCCTGTGGATGAAGGAGGTCGAATTCCATGATCTTTAGTTGGGATTAAAACTCAAATCATTCCTAAAGTTCATCTTCTTTTCTAGGTGCATGATTAATCAAGATTCAAACTCAAAATGTCTATAATTAGACTTCTTATAAGTCTAGGGAAATAGAGAGTCTTTGTGAGAGATTGAGCTGCAATTTTGAGCATAACTTGTACTCATCTCATATGAGAGTAGTCCTCCATATGCTGCTTGTATCATATGTTCAATATTAATACACATTATGATTCATATATCTTGAGTATTCATTCTTTGTGTGCTGATATAGTACCTTGAAGTACACACTCAGCTTGTGTGGTTCATTTCTCTATGTGCGAGTATCCATTTTCATAACTTTAACTTGGACCAGTTAGATAGAGTGTTGCACATCTACATAAAAAGTTTTGTCAACCTTGGATGAGAAGATCTCAAGCTATCGAGTTTAAAGTGTGACTATGTCTGCACTTCATCTTCTTCTTGAAACATTGGGGTGACCTCCCAGACTTATCAAACTTATTTATTATTGTATAGTGTACCTAAATTCATCAAACAGTTAGCTAGACACTCTACTTCAATGTGTGTAAAAATTCTTTACTCAATTCATACCGGGTTGTGGGCTTTGAGCATTTTATTAAGAAATTCACTTCCCAAAATAGAAGGTTTTCTGAAGGATTGTCTAGAACAAAGTTATCTGTTTTCATGCAATCATTTGAGGTTGATTATCCAAAGGAATTAGTGGTTCTTTATGCATATTTTGGAAGCTAATAAGGTATATTAGACATTCAAGAAGCTATCTTGATTGGTTCTGAGAAGTTTTTGCAATGTGCAAGATTGAGGATCAATTCTATGTACTTACAAAATTTAGGGGTAACTACAAAGTTCAACCTCAAAGACTTTTCACATAGAGATGTACCAGCTCTGCAATGGAACACTATCCATAAACCGTAAGAAGATATTGAATTGGTACATTCCATAAGATCACACCCGTCATGGATGCACGAGGATACACACTTATGGATGTGCAAGAGAAGAGATCAGAAGCAAGAGACACAGGAGCTTAAGGAAACCATAGGTCACTTGAAGGCCCAGCCTATGCACCTATGCTCTTTCTAAACAAAGAATTTGAACCTCATGGTTGTGCAAAAATCTTAGCAACAATGGACATAATGGTAAATGAAGAGCAATGGACCCCATTGTGATGAGGATTTAGAATCCATCCTCATGGATCCATTTTGCAAATCAAAATAAGGGTACCTATACTTGATAGATTTAGGACTCAAGGACATTATGAATGTAAGAACGACATGATGCTAGCTACATAAGTGGACATAGAGAGAAAGAAAAAGAAATCTAAAAAGAACCTCTGCAGACAAGAAGAGGAGGAGTCCTTGTTTGAAGTACTAAAGAACTTAAACAAGTATAGAGAAATAATTGTAATAATGCCTACACTGTGAGGAACAAATCCTCAATATGCACAACAAAATCACAATGAACCCAAGTAGGTCTCCCAGCCTACTCTTCAAAAGTACCTGACCTTGATCAAGCAATCCGACCCACTTTCTAAAATCAAATGGCTCCAAGATTTTTTCTACAGCTAGCAGACTTTGTTAGCTTTCCAACAAACCTTCAAAAGAGAAATGCCAATATCTCGGTGCAACAGAACAATATCACTATGAAAATTGCCAAAAATAAAGTAGAAGAATAAGATTTCATTCAAGACAAGAGTCACATCATTTTGATTTCTACAAAGAGAGAAGCATCTATTACAAGTTGGGTATGTCTCACATACTACACTAGAGAGATGATCTAGTTTGAGAAACTGATACAAAACCTCGAGTACAGAGATGATCTGGTGTTGAAACTTCTTAGGGATGCTCCTCTCATCCCTGTGCACTTGCTAGGACCTTCTCTTTAGTCATTGTACTCCGAAAATGGGCCTTTATGCATATATGATTGAGTGTGTGACCTTTCACCTACCCCTTCCTTGTCTCTTGACTCGTCAATGGATTCTTCTTGCTCTTCCAACTCCCTTGAGTGTCCTTTGATGCTTCCTTTCACTTCTAATGGATAAGGAGTCATGACTTTATGATTATCCAAGCAATTGCTCATATTTTGAATATCAACATTATCCACTAAGCTTGCTCCTTCTTCTTTTTTCAACACTCCACCTCAAGCTTAGGTAGGAAGTGTCTATGTCTAGCAGGCTCATCATGTTCTTGAACTTGCTTAGCTTTGATGCATCCAATCCTTTTGGTGAATAGATCAGCAACATGCTCCTTTGTGGTCACAAAATGAACATCCACTTGATTAGAAGCAACTTTTTCTCTTACATAATGGTAATGCACTTCAATGTGCTTACTCCTAGCATGATACATGGGATTATTAGCCAAGTGTTAGATGACATATTATCTCCATAAAGGGAGATTGCTCCAACCTGCACATCCAAGTCAATTAGTAGCTTCTTAATGGCTAGAGCTAATGCTCTATACTCAGCTTCAGTTGAAGACAATGCCACCGTAGGTTGCTTCTTTGACATCCATGAGATAGTCTTTTTTTGAAGCATGAATACATACCCCGAAGTGGATCTTTTTGAAAGAACTTGGAGAAGCTTGTGGAAGGTAGAAAAATGTGTTTCGAAGCGATGAAGTTTGGTCAAGCCAACCGGCACAAGACCATCCCTTGAGCTTATGGAGACTCAAATAGACCTTATAGGCATGCTATAAGTGCAAAGAAACACACTATGTACTTTGGAGCATCAAAGAGAATGACTCAATACAAAACAGATAGGTTCGCGGGTCGACTAGCTCAAAAAACTTACTATCTATGGAAGAGACAATGAACTTCAAATGCCCATAGTGACCAGCGTGATTACAATTAGAAAAACTCGTTTTATGGGAGTGATATAAATAGGGTTGAGTGTATGGAATGCACAAAAGTATAAGGAATAAGCAAAATATGCTATAGGAATAAATGCGACATTCACCGGTGGTACTTCCTATTTTTCAGGAATACGTAGAGATTGACCCCGAGACAGAAAAACTCATATTTCTCCCAATCTACTGAAGCAAAGGCTTTGCAAATTTATAAGCATAAACTAGAAACTTATACCTTTCCAATGAGTCATCTTGCACTCAAGTTCCAGCTTTGGAGAGAGAGCAGCAGCCTCTGCAAGATTACTGTTGGCGAAGAAGATGATGCAGAAAATTGAAGGAGCAAGACAATGATGGTCACAAGTGTATGTATATTGCTTCCATGTAATGTACAAGTGATTTCAAGTCCTTATATAGCCTCTAGGAGTGTTCCACGACTTTTACAAGTTGAATTTTGTTGGAATAAACCAATCACAAATTGGTGATTATGAAGAGTTGGAGCAAGTTTATGATAATATTAAAGTGGAAGAAGATACTTGAGGAAGTGAAGAGATTTCAGAAATGAAGTTTGTATACATATGTACATTATAGGTTGAAATTCTTGTAATCTGAGTAGAGATCATCCTTAGGATGATAAGGAGTAATTTATACACGCGGGATAAGTCTAGAACTATATGTATATAAGTCAATGATGTAAAGAAATACATGAGAGAGAGTCATTAGAAGATGTGTCATTGTGATAGATGTGTAGAGAGTCTTTCTCATAAAATTAGCGACGCGTTTTTCTCTCAGTTCTCTCAGTATGATCATATGGATCAGAAATCCTTTTGTACACATCTAATTTGGAAGTTAATGAAGCTATGTTCAAAGTTTCATGGTCTAATCCCTTTCATGTTGTGAGTATGATCAATAGGAACATGTATATGTAAAGTCTGCAGATGATCTCTCAGAGTCGCACACTTTTTTGTGTCAATGTTTTGCTTAGTTCTCAGTGCACAGTGTAAAGGTTTTGATGAGTGAGCATTCAAAATCTAAGTTAGAAGGTAAGGAAGCTATGGCTAAAAGCATTTAGCAAAAGGGGATCTATGCTCTGAGAAATCAACCTTAGAAGTTACCTATGTCAAAGTCGCTTATTCAGGAAGACAGTTTCTGACATACTTTTGATCTTAAGGATCAAATTGAAGTTTTAATGACTCTTTTGAAGGACTAATGGTTGATATGATTGCGCAAAGGTAGCTTGGAGGTATGTATATCATTAGATTCAAGAAATCTGAAGATATGCGCAGGTAATGAAGTCAATCTTTGAAGTAGACTTCTTGAAGAAGAAAAATTCTCACTCAGAGAATTGTTCATGAATGATTTGGTAAATCAAAGTAACATTTGTGTAAAGTTTGGTCTATAACTGATATAGAGGTGTTCTTAGATCAGTATAGATCAAGCCTTTGGAGATTAAAAGGTCTCCAATAGTGGTATCAGAGCTAAAGGTGCAACACAAGTGAAGTAAAGGCATTGGAAGTCCCGACTGCTGCAGATATTGAAGTTCCTTCTAATGGAAGGTGGACAAGGACAAATTCTTGAAGATAACCTGCAGAAGTACAAAGCACGAGTTCGAAGGATCAAAAAAGGATTGAAGTTTCATATCAAAGGTACACTTTACTATCATAAATCATAGTAATTGCAGATACAGAAGATCAAAAGATGGGAGAAAGCTTGTAGATTGATAAGCTAGATAGGGAGAACTATCCAGCTTGGTCCATGAGCATGGTGGCACACCTCATGAGCAAAGATTTGATGGCATTCATTACAGGAGAAGAAGAAAAGCCAGAGTTTGCAAATCCTAGTGTTCCAACTAGGGAAGAGCGTGCATATTTGAAGACCTGGATGAGAAAGCATGCTCAAGCTAGGAGCATCATTTACATGGCTGTAAATGATTATCTTCTACCTCACATCAGAGGATTGGAAAGTGCAAAAGATGTGTGGAATGCTTTGGAAGAGCATTTCCAAAACACAACCAAGTCAAGGAATTCTTCATTATGGGCAGAGTTTACAACTTTCAAGAAGAAGAGCTCATAATCAATTTCTGAGTATGTGGCAAGGATGAAGGATATTGGAGATAGCTTGGGAGCTGTAGATGAAGACATTGAAGAGGATAAGTTGGTAAGGCAAATACTTACAGGTCTGAGAGGAGATGAGAAGTGGAAGCCTTTCATATTGTCCATAGAATTGTCACTAGATCACTTTACTCCTGATCTTAATCAATTGCTAGGACACATGCTAACTTTTGAGCAGGACATTAAGGGAGAGAATGATAGGAGTGCAAGTCAAGCTATGTACTCCAAGGAAAAGAAAAAGAATGGCAAAGGGAAGCAGTCAAGTGATTATGAAGGATCTTCAAGTCAAGCTAACTTTAGAAAAGGGAAGATGAACTTCAGAGGCAAAGGAAGAGGAGGTAAGAACAAAGATAATACTAAAGCTTGTTGGATTTGTGGTAGAACTAATCATTTGGAAAATGATTGTTGGTATAACAATCAAAATGGAGGAAATAATAATCAGAGTTTTAATCAAAGAGGTAGAGGAGGCAAAAATCAAAGAGGCAACTTCAGAGGAAGAGGTGGTAAGACATCCTATGCTAGAGGAGGTGGAAGAAGTTTTCAATCTCAGTCCTACAACAACAATTATTATAATTATGCATCAGATCAAAAGGATGACATGACTCTCATCTTGAATGCAACTCATGAAGCAGTAGGAGAAGACCAAAGGGTGTTTTATATTGACTCAGGATGTAGAAATCATCTGAGTGGCAATATATCCTTGATGACTGATCATGGAAGCAAAGGTGAATGGACATAGAGTTCAAACAGGTGACAATACTAAGCATAAGGTGGAAAGCATTGGATCAGTGAAGACAAAGAATGGAAGTACACTCTTAAGCAAGGTGCTTGATGTTCTACTATTCCTAAAAATCTGATAAGTGTAGGGCAAATTGTGGAGAAAGGATATGAAGTTAGATTCACAAATGATGGTGCCTATGTGCAAGATCCAAATCAGGGATATAGAAACATTATTGCAGGTAAAAAGGAAGGAAGGTTGTTTACTCTCAAAGTCCAAGGTAATGTGGGACATGCTCTATTTACTTATGGAAGTCAAAAGATGTCTGAATTAGACCTATGGCATAAAAGACTAGGTCATTTCAATGAGAGAGCTATAAAGGAAATGTCAAGGAATGATGTGCTGCTTGGTTTGCCAAAAGTTGAAGGGCAACACATGGTGTACAAGTGTGAAGCTTGTCAATTAGGTAAAGCACACAAAAATTCTTACAACAAATCAGGATACAAGTATTCAAACATGCTTGAGTTAGTTCATATAGATGTGGTAGCATAGATGGATCCAGATATTATGTGTTGTTTGTTGATGATGCAACCAGATGGATTACTTTATATGTAATCAAGGATAAATCAAAAGTGTTCATTCAAGCATTATCATGCTTATGCAGAAAGCATTACAGGACAAAAGCTCAAGAGGTTGAGATCAGATGGAGGGGGAGAGTATTTTTCTAAAGAGTTTGATTATTAATTGTGGAATGCAGGTATAAAAAGAGAAGTAACTTGCAGGTACTCCCCTCAACAAAATGGAGTTGCAGAAAGAAGAAATAGAACTCTTGTAGAGTTTGCAAGAGCAATGATAAAGGAAAAGAATTGTCCAAATTACTTATGGGCAGAAGCTATCAACACTGCAACATACCTTGTGAATAGGTTACCTTGTAAAGCATTGGAGGGAAGAACTCCTTATGAAGCATGGTGGGGTACAAAACCTACTCTTGATCATTGTAAGGTATTTGGATGTTTAGCATATGTTTATGTTCCTTCACAATTGAGACATAAGCTAGAACCCAAAGCAGAGAAGTATGTGTTTATTGGGTATGATGATAGACAGATGGGTTACAGATTGTGGAGTCCATCCACAAAGCAATTTCTTGTTACCAAAGATGTTACATTTTCAAAGCACATGGTATACAGGGTCAACAAATGATTATGCAGGTGTTGAAGAAATACAAAGGAAAGGGAAGGCAAAAGTAAATGTGTATGAAGAATATATTGATCATGTTCATTATAAAAGTAAATTGCAGGATAATGTTGAAGATGGGCCAAGATTTGATCCAGAATCAAATATGGCTGAGACTTCAAGAAGTGCAGAGGTTAGAAGATCCTCAAGGGAAAGAAAAGAGCCTATCAGGTATAGCTATGATACATCTTTCTTAACAACAAAAGATTATGCTTACATTGTGAAGACAGAAGAGGATCCAATCACATATGAAGAAGCTAAAGGTAAACAGAATTGGGAGAAGGCAATGCAAGAAGAGTATGATGTTCTACTTGAAAATGAAACATGGGAATTAGTGCCAAGACCAAAGAATCAGAAAGTCATTGGATGTAAGTGGGTGTATAAAACAAAAAGGTTTGCAGATGGTAAGGTGTCTAGATACAAGGCTAGACTTGTTGTCAAAGGTTATGCCCAAACCTATGGGGTAGATTATGATGAAACCTTTAGTCCTGTTGCTAAAATGTCTACAATTAGATCATTGATTTCTATTGCTACTTTTAAAGGATGGAAGTTATCACAATTAGATGTGAAGAATGCATTTCTGAATGGATACATTGCAGATGAAGTGTACATGGAGCAACCAGAAGGCTTCATGGACTCAATTGGATCAGATTATGTGTGTAAGCTCAAGAGAGCTTTGTATGGGTTGAAGCAGGCCCCAAGAGCATGGAATTACAGGCTTGTTAAGTCATTAAATGAATGTGGATTTCAAGCATCAAAGGCAGATAGTAGTTTGCTAGTGAAGGCAAGTGAAAATGGATACATATATATGTGTATTTATGTTGATGATATCATTGTCATAGGTACAGATGTTCAAGGAATCAATGACCTTAAGAAACAAATAGATAAGGAGTTTAAGATAAGTGATTTGGGAAACTTATCTTATTTCTTAGGAATGCAGATTGTATATACTCAACATGGAGTATATGTTACACAAGGGAGGTACTTGAAGAATCTTCTGGTCAAATTCAACATGGAGGATTGCAAGCCTTCAAGCACACCATTGGAGGTAAATCATAAGTTAAGCAAGTATGGAGGTGAAGAGTTTAATGACATGAAGAAATATCAGAGTTTGGTAGGTAGTTTAATCTATGCTACCTTGACAAGGCCAGATCTATCATATGCAGTAGGTGTGTTATCACAATTCATGCACTGTCCAAAGAAGACTCATTGGATTGCAGCTCAAAGGGTACTCAGATATATCAAAGGAACCCTAAATGAAGGCTTGTATTATGGATTTACTTCTGATACAAGAATCAAAGTGTTTAGTGATGCAGACTGGGCAGGCGATTGAGATGATAGAAGGTCTACTCATGGGTATCTCTGTTATATTGGATATAAGTTAGTTTCTTGGTGCTCAAAGAAGCAACATACAGTTTCCTTGTCATCCAGAGAAGCTGAGTATAAAGGAATGGTAGAGGATGCAAAGGAAGTAATATGGTTAAAGATCTTGTTGAAGAGTTTTGGAACTGATCAGAGTACTCCAATTATTTTTGGAGACAATATGAGTTCATTGTATTTGGCAGCTAACCCCGTTTTTCCTGCCACGACTAAGACTATAGAGATTCAGTATCATTTCTTGAGGGAAAAGGTACTTGACAAAGAGATTGAAGTGATGTATACTTCAACAAAAGAACAAGTTGTAGATATGATGACAAAAAGCTTGGATTGACCTAAGCTACAGAGATTCAAAGAGATAGCAAGAGTGAAGAAGAATGGAATAATCACAATTAGTGATTGAGGGGGAGCTGTTGGAACAAACCAATCACAAATTGGTGATTATAAAGAGTTTGGAGCAAGTTTATGATCAGATTAAAGTCGAAGAAGATACTTGAGGAAGTGAAGAGATTTCAGAATTGAAGTTTGTATACATATGTACATTACAGGTGGAAATTCTTGTAATCTGAGTAGAGATCATCCTTAGGATGATAAGGAGTAATGTAATAGACGCGGGATAAGTCTAGAACTATATGTATATAAGTCAATGATGTAAAGAAATACATGAGAGAGATCTCATTAGAAGACAAGTGTCATTGTGATAGATGTGTAGAGAGTCTTTCTCATAAAGTTAGCGACGAGTTTTTCTCTAAGTTCTCTCAGTGTGATCATGTGGATCAAAAATCCTTTTGTACACATCAAATTTGGAAGTTAATGAAGTTATGTTCAAAGTTTCATGGTCTAATTCCTTTCATGTTGTGAGTATGATCAATAGGAACATGTATATGTAAAGTCTGCAGATGATCTCTCAGAGTCGCGCACTTTTTCGTGTCAATGTTTTGCTTAGATCTCAGAGCACAATATAAATTTTTTGATGAGTGAGCATTCAAAATCTAAGTTAGAAGGTAAGGAAGCTATGGCTAAAAGAATTTAGCAAAACGGGATCTGTGCTCTAAGAAATCAACCTTAGAAGTTACCTATGTCAAAGTCGCTTATTCAAGAAGATAGTTTCTGACATACTTTTGATCTTAAGGATCAAATTGAAGTTTTAGTGATTCTTTTGAAGGACTAATGGTTGATATGATTGCGCAAAGGTAGATGCTTGGAGGTATGTATATCATTAGATTGAAGAAATCTGAAGATATGTGTAGGTAATGAAGTCAATCTTTGAAGCAGACTTCTTGAAGAAGAAAAATTCTCACTCAGAGAATTGTTCATGAATGATTTGGTAAATCAAAGTAACATTTGTGTAAAGTTTGGTCTATAACTGATATAGAGGTGTTCTTAGATCAGTATAGATCAAGCCTTTGGAGATTAAAAGGTCTCCAAAAAATTTGAATTCAAATGAAGGTGGGAATGGTTGTTGGAGGGAATCAATTCACTTTCCTACAATCTAGGAAAAGTGAAGATCTACTTTGATCTACTTTTAGGTGATTGATTGCTTGATTGAATGCAACTTCAACCACCACAAATTCGTGGGATTTCGGCTCTATATTTCTACTTTTACATGTATAAAGCTCAAGGCTTGTACAACGGTAAATGAGCCATCAAAAATCTCTCAAAAAAATACAATAAATGAGCATATGAAAAAGAACTCTCCAACGGATATTCTTTCGACGCGTTAGCCTTTGATGTCGATCAAATCCACCTCAAGCATAGTGTAAGCTTGATGTTCCAACAGCTCCCCCTCAAGCTAAAGTATGCTTGAGTCTTCATTCTCTGATAGGTTGAATACGTGCCATAGCTTTGAATCTACAAAGCTTTATTCCATCAAGTGCCTTCGTCATCATATTATCTGCTACTTGCTTTTTAGTTGGAACAAAAGAAATGTTGACAATCTCCTTTGCCATGAGCTTCTCCCTGATGAAGTGGTAATGGACTTCTATGTGCTTGGTTCTCACATGGAAAATAGGATTTGCCGCTAAATGCATGGAACTTACATTATCTCCAAATATGTGAGGTTTGGAACTCACAAGTCCCAAATCTGTATACAATGCTTTTAACCATATTGCCTCTTGAGTTGCTATGGTCAAGCCTCTGTACTCTGCTTCAGTTGAAGATAAAGCAGCTGTTGGTTGCTTCTTGGAACTCCATGACACTAGCTTTGAAGCTGCAAATGCTAAGTAACCGGATGTACTTTTTCTATCATCCTTAGCTCCTGCCCAATCTGCACCTGAGTAGATTTTGGTATCCAAATCTGAAGAGTAAGGATAGAATATACCTTCGTTGATTGTACCTTTGAGATACTTAAGTACTCTCTTAGCCGCATCCATGTGTGGTCTTCTTGGTGAGTGCATGAACTGACTAAGCACTCCCACACTATATGAGATGTCTGACCTTGTATGAGTAGCATATATCAAGCTACGTACCAAGCTTTGATACTCTTTAATGTCTTCAATTTTCTCACCTTCATAAACACTAAGTTTATGATTCATCTCCAAAGGTCTACCTGCAGGTTTAGTGTTCTCAATTTTGAACTTGAGAAGAAGATCTTGAATGTATCTTCTCTGAGTCAAATACATTCCTTCATCTATGTATATCACCTACATACCTAGGAAATATGTGAGCTCACCTAGATCACTGATTTTGAACTCCTCTTGCATGTGTCTCTTGATCCTTTGAATGCCATTTAGATCATCACCTGTCACAAGAATATCATCTACATATACAGATAGATAGATAACCTCATTGTGATCCCTTTTGATGGATAGAGAAGGATCTGAGCTACTAGCTTTGAACCTTGGATCTTGAAGATATGTAACCAACCTGTAATTCCAAGCTCTTGGAGCTTGTTTCAATCCATACAATGCTTTCTTAAGTCTGCAAACACAAGATGGATGATTAGGGTTTTCAAAACCTGGTGGTTGTGACATGTATACCTCTTCACTTATCCAACCATTTAAGAATGTATTTTTCACATCAAGTTGGAGGAGTCTCCAATTCCTTGCAGCAGCTACACTTATCAATGTCCCGATTGTAGTCATCTTTGCAACTGGTGAGAATGTTTCCTCATAGTTTGTACCATGAGTTTGTGAGCATCCTTTGGCAACTAATCTTGCCTTGTACCTGCAAATTGATCCATCTGAATTTCTTTTAACTTTATATACCCATCTGCAACCAATTACCTTTTGATTCGGCGACATTGGAACCAAATCCCAAGTGTCCATCTCCTTCAATGCATCTATCTCTTCGTTCATGGCCTTTTCCCAATTAGGGTTCCCCTTTGCCTCTTCATAGGTTGAGGGTTCCTGTGAAATAGAGTCTTTTGCCAAGTAGATTGAATGCTTCGTAACAAATGTGGAATCATATCCATACCTTTCTGGTTGTTTCTTCTCTCTTGATGATCTTCTAGGTGCTTGTTTGGAGCATTCTCCAACCTCTTGCATCTTTGCTTTGCCTCTTGACTTCCATAGCTTGTAATCCCTTTCTCTTTCATCTTGGTCATCATCTATATCACTTCTTGGATCCTGGACCTGTGTATCATGCTTGCTTCCTAATTGATGAGAATCAGAATCAAGATCATATGGTAGCATTACCTTTTGTTTTTCTTCATCATAACAAGACCTGTGTTCTTCAAACACAACATCTCTACTTGTAGTGAATTGCTTGGTTGAAGGATTGAAGAACATGTAACCCATCTGAGTTGAATCATATCCAATAAACACTGACTTTGTTGCTCTTTCATCTAGCTTACCTCTTATTTGTGATGGTACATGAACATAAGCTAAACAACCAAAAACCTTGCAATGTCCAAGACTAGGTTTTCTTCCATGCCATGCTTCATAAGGAGTCATACCTTGAAGGGATTTGGATGGTAGTCTATTGACAAGGTACACAACGGTTGAAATAGCTTCTGCCCATAGATAATGTGGGAACTTCTTCTCTTCAAGGATTGTTTGGGCTGGTCCAACCAATGTCTTGTTTCTCCTCTCTACAATTCCATTTAGTTGAGGAGAATACCTAGTAGTCACTTCCCTTTTGATACCTTTTTCCTACAAGAACTCATCAAACTCTTTGGAGAAGTATTCTCCCCCCCCCATCAGATCTGAGCTTCTTTAGTGATCTACCTGTATGATTCTCCACATGTGCAAGATACTTCTTGAAGCAATCAAACACTTCATTCTTACTCTTGATAAAGTATAGAACAGTCCATCTACTATGGTCGTCAATAAATGAGACATAATACCTTGATCCTGCCAATGAAGGTTCTTGACTTGGTCCCCATACATCTGTATGTACTAAGTCCAATAAGTTGTTGTGGATGTAGCATTTGTGGTTGAATGGTTGTCTTTGTGCCTTCCCAATCTGACATGCATCACACATGTTGATCATGTGTTGCTTTGATATGTTCGGCAGTCCTAGAACACTTTGATCCCTACATATATCCTTCAAGGTTCTTTCATTCACATGAGCAAGTCTCTTATGCCAGACTTCAAGCTCACTTAGGGTTTGAGACCCAAAGTTGAATAGAGATATGTTCCTGGTTTCTTCTACTTCAAAAGTAAAGAGCCTACCATGCTTCTCACCTCGGGCTATTTTCTTGAAGCCTTGACATGGATCTTCCACAAAAGCTCCATGTTGGGTGAACCTAACTTGCAAGCCTTTTTCAACTATTTGGCCTACACTTATTAGGTTTTTAGTGATAGTGGGTACATAGAGAACCTTACTTAGAATGTTTGTCCTGCCATTGGAAGCTTTGACATTACCAATCTTCTCCACATTGTGCTTCTTGTCATCCCCTGTTTGCACTTCATGTCTATGCTTTGGACTTTCCAAATCAGATAGAAGAGCAATGTTGCCTGCAACATGATTCGAACATCCTGAATCTATGTAGAACAAATGATCATCTTCTTTACCTTCTTTGTGGCTTAGATTCATAAGAATAAAAGAGTCTTCATGTGGTTGATCTTCTGAATAATTATTGTAGTCCCTTCTATTATAGCTTCTATTGTTATTGTTGAAGTTGTGTCCACCTCTGCCTCTATTGCTTCCATATCCACCTCTTCCACTTCCTTTCTGGGTCTTCCCATTGAACCAGCAATTCTGAGTGGTGTGGTTGTTCTTATTGCATATGGCACAAGGTTGAACATTCTAACCCTTGGCTTTGTCTTGCTTTGGTCCTTTCTTCTTCCCTTTCCACTTGCTCTTGCTTGCAAAGTTGGCTTGAGAATTCTCTTCTTCATCTTCTTCCTTCTTCTTGCCTTTCTGCTTATTATCCTTCTTATCTGCATATAGAGCACTAGTTGAATTACCATGATAAGAGTTACTTTCCTTTATGCTATTGTTGGCTTCTTGATTGAAGAGCTGTCCAAGAAAGATGTTGAAGTCTGGAGTCTGCACATCCATGATGAGATCATAAGCCGTCGTGAAGGATTGCCATTGCTTATCACTTTGAATGCCGTTGAGAATTTGCCTCATGATAACCTCTTCTTCAATCAGCTCTCCAATGGATGCTAACTGATCCGCAACCTCCTTGACCTTGGTAACAAACTCTGTGATGGTTTGTTTAGGTGTCTTCTTCATTTGATGAACTCGTTCCAAAGATGATTCTTTCTTGCTTTGGTACTAGTAGAAAAGAAAGTCTTGAGGGCATCCCAAGTCTCTTGAGATGTCTTGCATCCTCTAATATGTGGTAATAGAAAGTCAGAGATAGAGTTCAGTATGTACGATCTTGCTTGAGCATCCCTTGCGCACCAAAGTGTGAGCTTATCTGTCTCCTCTTGTGTAGGTCCTCCTATGGATCTTGGAATAGACATAGCTTCATCACCTGTTACAATTCCATAAAGATTTCTACCTTGCAAATAGGCCTCCATTCTGATTTGCCAAGCCGTGTAGTTGTGTCGATCAAGCTTCTCGATCATTGAGGGAAAGCCATCACCCATCTTGATCTTGCTCTGATACCACTGAAAGAACTTGGAGAAGCTTGTCGAAGGTAGAAAAATGTGTTTCGAAGCAATGAAGTTTGGTCAAGCCAACCGGCACAAGACCAGCCCTTGAGCTTATGGAGACTCAAATAGACCTTATAGGCATGCTATAAGTGCAAAGAAGCACACTATGTACTTTGGAGCATCAAGGAGAATGAGTCGATACAAAACAGATAGGTTCCCTGGTCGACTAGCTCAAAAAATTTACTATCTATGGAAGAGACAATGAACTTCAAATGCCCATAGCGACCAGCCTGATGACAATTAGAAAAAATCCTTTTATGGGAGTGATACACATAGGGTTGAGTGTATGTAATGCACAAAAGTATAAGGAATAAGCAAAATATGCTATAGGAATGAATGCGACATTCACCAGTGGTACTTCCTATTTTTCAGGAATACGTAGAGATTGACCCCGAGATAGAAAAACTCCGATTTCTCTCAATATACTGAACCACATGCTTTGACAATCTATAGGCATAAACTAGACAGTTATAACTTTCCAATGAGTCATGTTGCACTCAATTTGGAGCTTTGGAGAGAGAGCAGAAGCCTCTACAAGATTACTGTTGGCAAAGAAGATGATGCAGAAAATTGAAGGAGCAAGACAACGATGGTCACAAGTATATTGCTTCCATGTAATGTACAAGTGATTTCAATTCCTTATATAGCCTCTAGGAGTGTTCCACGACTTTTACAAGTTGAATTTGAATTCAAATGAAGGTGGGAATGGTTGTTGGAGGGAATCAATTCACTTTCCTACAATCTAGGAAAAGTGAAGATCTACTTTGATCTATTTTTAGGTGATTGATTGCTTGATTGAATGCAACTTCAACCACCACAAATTCGTGGTATTTTGGCTCTATATTTCTACCTTTACATGTGTAAAGCTCAAGGCTTTTACAATTGTAAATGAGCCATCAAAAATCTCTCAAAAAAATACAATAAATGAGCATATGAAAAAGAACTCTCCAACGGATATTCTTTCGACACGATAGCCTTTGATGTAGATCAAATCCACCTCAAGCATAGTGTAAGCTTGATGTTCCAACACTTCTATCATCAATAGAACCAACCCAATCACCATTACTCCATCCTCTAAGAGTAAGCTCTTCTGCATACCTATAAAACAATTCATTATTGATTGTATATTCACATATCTAAGCACTCTCTTGGCTTCATTTAAGTGCTTTTGAGTGGCAACATGCATAAATTGAGCAAGTACTCCTACCACATAAGAAAGATCAGGTCTAGTCATTGTTGCATAGATCAAAGAGCCAATCAAGCTTCTATACAATGTCAAATCATCAAGTTTCTTACCATCCAATATGCTTATCTTTGTATTTGCATCAATAGGTTGGGTGAGTACCTTGAATTTAGCCATGCCATACTTGTAGAGTACATCCGATAGGTATTTCCTTTGCAAAAGGTATATGCCATCCATTGCATAAACAATTTCAATAGCTAAACCCTACTTTAACTCACCCAAATCTGATACCTTGAACTCCTTTCCAAACATCCACTTGATGTCTTTAATTCCTTCATGATCACTACCTGTTATGATAAGATCATCCACATATATACATATGAATACTACCTTGCTCCCTTCTTCCTTCATATAGAGTGAGGGATCTGATTTGCTTTGTGTGTACCCACACTTTTCAAGGTAATCTAAAAGCCTTTGATTCCAAGACCTTGGTGCTTGCTTAAGCCCATACAAGGCCTTCTTCAACCTACAAACAAAATCAGGATGATCCACATCTTCATATCCAATAGGTTGTGCAATGTATACCTCTTCTTTTAGCTCACCATTCAAGAATTAATTTTTTATATCAAGTTGATATATAGGCCATCTTCTACTTGCACATACAACTATTAAGCTCCTTATTTTTGTTTTGTTAGACACAAGGTTGAAGGTCTCTTCATAATCCAGACCCAAAGTTTGTGTGAACCTGTTGGTGTTTTAGGCACTAATTCCCAAGTCTCATTGTCCTTGAGTGCTTTCATCTCTTCATCCATAGCTCTCTTCCATTCCTCCTTTGTTGATGCCTCCTCATACATTTCAGGATCATTATCTCCAACAAATTACATCATATAGGCATACTGCTGAGCAATGAAAGAGTCATAACTTAACCTTTGTATTGGCTTCTTAAGCCTTGAGGATCTCTTTTCATTCCCTTTAGGGAATTTCTTCCTCAACCTTGATAGCTTTACTTGTGGTGTAACCACCTCTTCATAGTCTTCTTCATCTTGTGACTCTATCACCTTTATGATCATCATGAGAGTCACTAAGAGACTTATACCTAGATGTTGGTGATTCTGACAGACTTCTTCTTTCTCCCATGTGTCCTTGGGTAGCTGATTTTGATGTTGAAGCCTCAAGCCCACTGATTTGAGTTGATTCAACCTAAATATCACCTTTACCACAAACCGATACATCCTTGTCTACATACCAAGGTTTCAATTCATTAAATACCACATCTTTTGATACATACAACTTCTTGGTGTAATGGTTATAGCATTTGTACCCCTTTTGCTCAGCAGAATAACCAATGAAAACACATTTTTGAGATTTTTCATCAAATTTAGATCTTACCTCTTGTGGAATGTGCACATAGCAAGTACATCCAGAAACCTTGAGATGTTCCACACTTGGTTTCTTACCATAATAGGCCTTATTTGATGGAGAGTGTTAATCTCCAAAGGAACAAGCTATTCTTGATGTTAGACCACCTCTATATCAAGAACAACTATAAACTCCAACCAATTTTGGAAGACAAGTACCAAACTATCAAGAAAGTAGCTAACTATGAAGAAACTTGTTTCTCAAGAAAGTTTGCTGCACATTAATCAATCATTGACTAATCATTTGTGTAAAGTTTCTGATGAAACTTTGTAGAATGTGTCGCCTAAAGCTTGCGCACCTTCTCCAAGTTAAAATACTTCAAATGCTTGAGTAAATTGTGAGAAATGACTCAAACAGTTTACCTATGTCTGAAATTGTCTCTCTATAATGTCGACTTTGACACCTGTAACTTCTAAGACATGGTTCTCCAAAACTAGAACCCGTTTAAGCAAATGCTTTTAGCCATAGATGGCTTACCTCTCAACTTAAATTTTGAATCCTCATTTGTGTAAAACTTTACACTATACACTCAGCACTGTCCATTTCTTTGATCATTGAATCTGTGCCTATTTCAGAAGACACTCACAACTTTCTTACATATGAATGTTCCTATTCAAAATTCTCTCAGCCTGTTTGCAATTGGACTCTCAAACTTTAACCATAGATAGATTAACTATGGATTTAGACATGTACAAAAGGATTTCTCAAAAAATTAAACACAGAAGGAGAATCAGAGAAAAGATCGACGCGCAATTCTCTGAAAACTTTTTCTTCTCATAAGTTTTCATACATCTTATGGATGAGATACATAATGTTCATCTCATTCTCTCCTATTCTTCTATTCTTCACATCTATTGTCTTCTCTATCTCTTCTATATCTCTCACTGACTATGAGAATGTATCTCTCTATATATATATACAAGTCTAACTCGTCATATTTCCAAATACATTGAAATATTTACAATACTAATGTACAAAAGAACTTTGTTTCTGAATCTCCTCTTTTCCTTGAAACTAATCTTCAATCTTTCATTCATCTTTCCACTTTTAGATTTTATGTAATCACTAATTGTTGATTGTTCTGCTCCAACAGCTCCCCCTCAATCATCAATTGTGATTACATGCATCTTCTTTATCCCTGCCATATCTTTAAATCTCTGCAACTTTGGTCCATCCAAACTTTTTGTCATTATATCTACAAGTTGATCTTTTGTAGGAGTATGCATGACTTCAATTTCTTTATCAATAACCTTCTCTCTCAAAAAATGATACTGAATCTCAATATGTTTAGTTCTAGCATGAAACACAGGATTTGCTGCCAAGTATAAAGAACTCATATTGTCTCCACAAATGATAGGAGTACTATGAACAACATCAAAACTCTTCATAAGTGTCTTTAGCCATATTACTTCCTTTGCAGCTTCCACCATGCCTTTGTATTTTGCTTCTGTAGATGATAGAGCAACTGTATGTTGCTTCTTAGAGCACCATGAAATTAGCTTGTCTCCCACATAACACAAATATCCATGTGTTGATCTTCTATCATCAGAATTACCTGCCCAATCTGCATCACTGTATATTTTGACTCTTGTATCTGAAGTATATCCATAATACAGACCTTCTTTAAGTGTGCCCTTGATGTACCTAAGTACTCTTTGTCCTGCAATCCAATGTTCCTTTCTAGGACAATGCATGAATTGAGATAGAACTCCAACTGCATATGATAAATCAGGCCTTGTTAATGTAGCATAAATCAAGCTACCCACCAAACTCTGGTAGAGCTTCATATCTTTGAATTCTTCTCCTCCATATCTAGTCAACCTATGATTTACTTCCATTGGAGTTGCTGCTATCTTGCAATCTTCCATTTTTGGTTAACAAATTTTTCAGATACCTTTCTTGAGTTACATATATTCCATGTTGAGTATATGAAATCTCCATTCCCAAAAAGAATGACAAATTTCCCAAATCACTCATTTTGAATTCTTTCTCCATCTGTTTCTTAATCATGTGTATGCCTTTGTCATCTGTTCCTGTAAGTATTATGTCATCAACATAATGCCCTTGGGGCCTGCTTCAAACCATATAAAGCTCTCTTGAGCTTACATACATAATCTGAATACCTTTTATCTCTGAACACTTCTAGTTGCTCCATGAACACATCATCTGAAATATAACCATTAAGAAAAGCATTCTTCACATCTAATTGACATAATTTCCAACCTTTACATGCAGCAATGGCTATGAGTGTCCTTATGGTTGTCATCATTGCCACAGGACTAAAGGTCTCATCATAATCTATTCCATATGTCTGAGCATACCCTTTCACAACAAGTCTAGCTTTATACCTAGAAACACTTCCATCTACATACCTCTTTGTCTTGTAGACCCATTTGCATCCAATGATCTTCTGACTATTTGGTTAAGGAACCAAATCCCATGTCTCATTTTCCATCAATGCATCATATTCTTCCTGCATAGCTTTCTCCCAATTTTCCTTACCTTTTGCCTCTTCATATGTAGAAGGATCTTCCTCTGTTTTCACCATATAAGCATAGTCTTTAGTAGTCAAAAAAGAGGTATCATAGCTATACCTTGTAGGTTGCCATTTGTATCTTGATGACCTCCTGAGTTCTCCACTTCTTGAGGCTTCTAGTTCATCACATTCTGGATCAAACCTTGGCCTTTCTTCAACTTTAATTTGTGCTTCATTGTTCTCTTCTTCATCATATATTTGAACCTTTGATTTACATTTTTTTTTATCCAAGGTTTCTTCATCACCTGCATGAATATTAAGTGTACCTGCATACCAAGTACCTTGCTCATCAAATGTAACATCCTTAGACAAAAGGAATTGCTTTTTGGATGGACTCCACAAACTATAACCCATTTGCTTATCATCATAACGAATGAACACATAATTTTTAAGCTTTAGGTTCCAATTTATGCCTCAATTGAGATGGCACATATGCATAAGCCAAACATCCAAATACTTTGCAATGATCCAAGGTAGGTCTCTTACCCCATCAAGCTTCATATGGTGTCATACCCTACAAAGCTTTACATGGTAACCTATTAACCAAGTATGTAGCTGTATTTACAGTCTCAACCCGCAAATAATTGGGACAATTTTTCTCCTTCATCATTGATCTTGCAAACTCAGCAAGAGCTCTATTTCTCCTTTTTGCTACACCATTTTGTTGAGGAGAGTACCTGCAAGTAACCTCTCTCTTTATACTTGCATTTCAGAAGTAATCACTGAACTCATTAGAGAAATACTCTCCCCTTCCATCTGACCTTAGTCTCTTCAACTTTTGACCTGTGATTCTTTCTGCATACACATGATAATGTTTAAATGTATTGAATACCTCAGACTTATCTTTGATCACATATATAGTGATCCATGTGGTAGCATCATCAACATAAATCACATAATATCTTGAGCCATTAATACTGAAATCCTTTGATGGTCCCCACACATCTGTGTGTACCAACTCAAGATTCTCGGAGTACATGAAACCATGATTGGTATATGATTTCTTATGAGCCTTACCTAATTGACATGCCTCACATTTGTATGTCATATGTTGACCTGCAACATTAGGTAATCCAAGAACTGAACCATTGTTAACCATATCCTTAGTACCTCTTTCATTGAAATGTCCAAGCCTTTTGTGCCAAAGATGTAACTCAGAGATCTTTTTTCTTGCATAAGTGAACAAGGGATGACCAACAAGTCTTGAACCTTGAATGTGAATAGCCTTCCTTCTTTATTTCCTGAAACAATTTGTTTATACCCATTGCTAGGGTCTTCCATAAAAACTCCATCATTAGTAAACCTTACTTCATAACATTTCTCAACAATTTGCCCTACACTTATCAGATTCTTTGGATTGGTAGGAACATACAAAACCTTACTCAGAAGATTAATCCCATCCTTGGCCTTCACTGATCCAATTGACTTCACATTCTGCTTTGTATTATCAACTGTTTCAACCACATGATTACTTACTTTATTCTCCAAATCAGTCATCAAAGCTATGTTACCACTCAAGTGATTGTTACACCCTGAGTCAATGTAGAAGACTCTTTGGTCTTCACTTTGTCTTTCACAAGTTGCATTCATAAACAAGGTTGAATCCTCCTTCTTATCTGAAGCATTTCTTCCAAAGTAACCTCTACTACCCCTACCTCTGAAATTACCTCTTTGATTTCTACCACCTCTTCCTGTTGAATTAAAATTCGGACTATATCCTCCATTATTCTGATTATTATGCCAACAGTCATGAGCTAAATGATTTTTCTTACCACAAATTGAGCAAGCTTTGGCTCCATCTTTATTGCTTCTACCTCTTCCTCTACCTTTGCCACCTCCTCTTCCTCTTGGGAAGTTGGCTTGGCTAGTTGTACCTTCTTCTTCATTTAATTGTTGCTTTGCTTTGCTATTCTTCTTCTTGTCCTTTGAATACATTGCTTGACCTGTACTCTTATCAACATCACCTTTGACATCCTACTCAAAGGTTAGCATATGTCCTACCAATCGATTAAAATCATGAGTGAAATGATCTAGTGACAATTCAGTAGACAAAATGAATGGCTTCCATTTCTCATCTCCTCTCGAACCTGTGAGGATTTGCCTTACCAATTAATCCTCTTCAATATCTTTAGCAATTGCTCCTAATGCATATGCAATGTCCTTCATCCTTGTTACATAGTCAAAAATGGATGTGAATCTTGCTTCTTGAATGTGGTAAACTCTACCCACAAAGGTGCCTTCCTTGACTTTGTAGTATTTTGGAAATGATCATCCAAAGCATTCCATATGTCACTTGCACTTTCAAGTCCTCTAATATGAGGTAGCAAGTAGTCATTGACTCCCATGTAGATAATGCTCCTTGCTTGAGCATCCTTCTTCATCCATCTCTTCAAATCTGAGAGTGCATCCCTAGTTGGAACACTAGGATCTCTGAATTTTGGCTTTTCTTCTTCATCTCTAATGTATCCTATCAAGTATTTGCTCATGTGATGAGCTTCCATCCTCATTGACCAAGTTGGATAGTTTTCTCTATCTGAAGAGAGTCTCCCATCCTTTCTTTACTTGTGTATTAAATTCTTCAAGCTTTATGAGGAATAAGTGTACCTTTACTTTGAATTAAGTTTCTTTTGATCTTCTTGATATCTTTGGGCCTCCTTCTCTAGCTTTCACTTCAAACTTTCACCTTTTGAGTCTTTAGAAGTTGATTTTTGTATAACTACAATATTCTGTGTCCTCCTTTCTTCTATTTTGATGATTCTTGCTCTGATACCATTGATGGAGAGTGTTTATCTCCAAAAGAACAAGCTATCCTTGATGTTAGATAACCTCCATATCAAGAATAACTCAAAATCTCTACCAATTTGGAGAACTAATGTCACTTCTAATGCATACTTCTCTCAAATTACAACCCGTTTATTCAAATACTTTTAGCCATAGATAGACTACCTTACAACTTAAAGAATGAGTGCTTGCTTGCTCAAAAACTATACACTGTGAAAGGAGAACTGACCAAATCATTAGCATCCAATTTGTGCCTGTTGCAAACTTCATTTCTTCACATTTACACATGTAAATGTTCCTACTCTCAATTCTATTAGATTGATCACAATTAGGATCCAAAACCTTGTAGAGAGTTCAATCAACTATAGACTTAGACTTGTACAAAAGCATTTCACAAAATATTAAACATAGAAGGAGTACTTAGCAAAAGATCGGGTGCAATTTTTTCTTCTATTCAGAAAACTTTACATTTGAATGATGAGAGAGATCTTCTTCACTTCTAAAGTGTCTAATGAATCTTACAACTTCCAATTCATCACATCTCATGCTCTCTCATACATGCTCCAACTTTCTACTTGTATATATATGAATATATGTACAAGCTCATGACCATAACAAAAGTATAAGTGAGCTAATTACAAGTTTAATGTACATATGTTTACAAGTCTTCATTTCCTGAATATGCACTATCTTCAAGCTTAATTTGTTGGTCTTTCCTTCATCTTTTGACTTTAACCTTTTGTCCAAGACATCAATTGATGGTTGACTTGCACCAACAGGACTGAGTTCTTCTAAGCATGGAAGTGGATCTCAATAGAGGATAGTGGTAATGAGAGGCTTCCACTTGTCTTCTCCTCTAAATCCATTGAGAGTGACCTGAACCAAATCTTCATCATCAACCTTGCATCCCATTGATGCTAATTGATCCCTTAGATCCTTGATTTTGAGTGTGTACTCAACAAAACTTTGGCTACTACCTTTTTTCATGGTGTTGAGCTCATTTTTTAGTTGCATTTTCCTAGCTCTTGTAGAGGTTGCATAAACCTTTTCCAAAGCATCCCATACATCCTTGGCATTATCGAAATTTTGTATATGGCCAACCATAGCATTAGAAATTACCTGAGATGTGAGGAACATTGCCCTTCTATTCCTTTTTTCCCTCTCTTTGAGCTCCTTCCTTTGTGCATTGGTAATGGTTGGATCTTCAAGGTCTACATCAGGCATTTCTTCTTCTCCACTCACTATGGACCATAGCCCTTTGCCCATAAGGTAATTTTTTACTCTAAACCTCCAAGGTTGGTAGTTATCGTGGTCCAACAACTCCACTTATTGCCCCAAATCTGCCATTGAAATGAGAGTATGATAAAGAGGTCACCTTGTCAAGAAATCCCTTATGTTGCACTTCTTTCCTCTTTGATGAAGCACCTTCTTCTCCAAGTGTACTCCCTTGTAGTGTGATGCTACTAATCCAAGCTTCAAAGCTCTAATACCAACTATGAGGAACAAATCCTCAATATGCACAACAAAAGCACAATGAGCCCAAGTAGGTCTCTCAGCCTACTCTTGAAAAGTACCTGACCTGGATCAAGTAATTTTACCCACTTCTTGAAATCCAATGACTCCAAGATTTGCTCTATGGATCTAGAAATATGTTCCCATAGGATCCCCATGACTTCAGAAGTAAATGCAACAAAATATAAGCCTTACACCTATAGTATCACTTATGCAACAAAGATAAAAGGAGAAATCAATATAGGTTGGGTATCCCCCCTCGTTGGTGTGCCAAGAAGAATGGGAAACGACATGTATGTATTAATTTGAAGAAAGATAACAGAACCATGATAAGAGATAGCTATCCATTTCCTATCAGAGAACACCTATTAGAATGTGTTGCAAGCAAGGAAGTTTACAACTTCCTTGAGATTTTCAGGCTACAACCAAGTAGCCATAGCCCTCAAAGATCAACACAAGAGGATTTTTTCAACACAGTGGAGAATCTTTGCATTTTTTGTGATGCCATTTGGGCTCACAAATGCACCTACTACATTCCAAAGACTCATGTGTCACGTGTTTAAAGACTTCTTGAGAAAGAATCTAGAATTTTATGTGGATTATTTATGTGCTAATTCCCACATAAGACAAATCCATAACCAAGAAATTAGGAAAATCTTTAAGAAGTGTAGGGAACCCAAAAAAGTGTGTTTTCATGGCCAGGAAAGGTAGAGCATTAGGGCACATTGTGTCAAAGAATGGGATATCAACAGAAAAAGATAGCATTAGAGTTATAGCCAAACTATCGAGACCTAGAATGGTTAAGCACAAGTCTTTATGGGTCATTGTAGATATCATCGATGCTTTATCCACATGTACGCAATCATTGCAAAACCCTTGTACAACTTTTGAAGAATTTTGAGTGGAATTAGGACTATGAGAAATCATTCAATGAGCTGAAATGGCATTTGTGATTAGCCCCTATTTTGACAACATCGGATTGGAGCAAACGATTCGATGCTTACATGGATGCTTGCAATTTTGCTATCGGATGCATGCTAGCACAACAAAACACTGAACGAAACATAGACCTTCCCATAGCCTATGTGACTAGATAGTTGAACGTGGTAGAAAGGAGTTACAAAACCACTGAAAGAGAAGGACTACGGCATGGTCTATGATGTCAAAACGTTTTGACACTATTTGCTTGCAAATAAATTCATTTTTTTTACAAACCATTAAGGTTTATTATACTTGGTGAAAAAACCTTCCAATATAAGTAGGTCATTAAGATGGGTTCTTCTACTAGTGGTATATAATTTTAAAGTACTTTTTAAGAAAGGTAAGTTGCACCTTAGGGTGGATCACCTTTCATGATCCCTACTGAAGAATCCCCATAATGTACAGTCAAACTTTGTGATGCACGTTTGTTCAACCTTGAAGTAATTCCGAATTGGGCAAAGCAATTAATACCTATTCTCACCTTTGGACCCAAGAACCCTATAGTATGCACAAAGGAAGAAGAAGCAATCAAGCCACAAAAATATTATATACTCGCAAGGCGTATTTACAAACAAGACAATCAAGGAGTTTTAACTTGTTTTGTGGAAGAGGAAGAGCATGAAAAAATGGTTGCAGTTAGAACATGTAGGTGCATTACATTATTTGAAGCATCGAACCCTATAAACATTGAAGTGATTAGGCATCCATTGGCCAACCATGGAAGCAAGTTTCAATAGGTTGCTCAATAATCATCCATCTTATATTAGTAGACCTTTAGTTGAACACACTACATTGTATCAAGTTTCTAAAATATCAAAATGGAGTAGTCATCTAATTGATTTTTTGAGAACAAGAACGTTCCCTCAAGAAATGACCTTAGCATGATGAACAAGCCTAAAGCAAGAGCTCAAGACTATGCACTCATTGACAATACTTTTTACAAACTTGGAAGAGATGGATACTTGATATTATGTGTACATGAAAGTGATTATTTGAAGACATAAGAAACTACACACAATGGTGTTGCACAAGGGCACTTTGGACCTAATTGCATGATCAAAGTCATTCTATTTTTAGGTCTTTGGTGGCCTACCTTGCATATGGATCGAAAAGATCTCAATATCCTATTCAAGAAGAAGAGATGGGACTGAGAGCCACCATGGGAAGATGTGCATTCTCCAAGTGGGGCATCAGCTTCATAGGTCCTATCAATCCCACAACTAGAAGCATGTTGAATATATCATCTTGGTTGTAGATTATCTTACCAAATGGGTAGAAGTGAAAGCCACTAGGGAAAATGATACACATACTATGATGAAGTTCTTGTTTAAGAATGTGTTCATGAGGTATGGATTATGTATAGAGTTAGTGAGTGATTGAGGAACCCATTTCTTGAAAAAAGTGATTGAATATCTATTGAAGGATTTCATGGTGATCCACAAGAAGGCACCACCATATCAGCTACTAGCAAGTGGACAAGTGGAAAGTACTAAAAAAACCCTCTCTAAGTTCATAGACAACAAGCATTGTGATTGGAACAAATAATTACATCACACTATTTAATCATAACAACTAGCCTACAAAATGGTACTCAATGTCAACTCCTTTTTAGATGGTATTCGATCAGAAAGCAATGCTTCCTTTGGATTTCTAGATACCCACCCTAAAGTTCACCCAAGACCATCAATGAAAAAGCCATGAGCTATCTTCCAAGATAATGGACTTAGAGCACTTACGAGAGACCAAATTAAGAGCAGCAAAAGGTATATATGCAGCAAAGAAAAGACAAAAGGCTTAATCTGATGTGCACATGAAAGAAAAAGGCTTGAAAGTTGGCAATTTAGTATTGGTATACACTTTGAAGCAACATGCTCCTAATTTAGGAAACATGGTTATGGACCTATGATTATCAATAGACTTTCCACAAATGGTGCAATGCACTTAGTCACTTTAGAAAGAGATGTTATGCTAAATTACATTAGCGGATGTAGAGTTGAGATTTATCAAGAACCCTTCATTGAGGAGATGCTTAAATGACTCACCATAGCTAAGAAGCAAGAAGAGAAGGAGAAAAGAATTCAAGAAGAAGCTCAGGCTGAAGCTCTAGAGCACATTAAACATATGAAGCTAAGATGACAAGGCATAGGCTAGATTAGGAATTCCAAGGCTAAAGCACTTCATCTCATGAATGTCATCCCTAAGTCAAATGCCCCTAGATATCACATGGTGATGTGTCAAACCAAGAGGAATACCTCTCCGAACATAGTGGATAGACAACCATTCATTTTTGTTAAGCTAGGACAGGGTAATACAATCACGAATATCCGGGCCCTTGATTGATTCAAAAGGAGCCTTTAGTGCCCTTAGATATTCATGGTGTGAAGATATGAACTTACAAATGAAATTGATTGAGGCTTAACTCATAGGATTAGGAGGTGTGGAAACCCTTTTCATGGGTGAGGTGGAAGTTCCAATCCTCATAAAAAATGTCCCCTTGATAGGAAAGCTATTAGTTTGCCATGATGAAGATCTTAGAGAACCCTTGATATTGGGACAAGATAGGCTATATGATCACACAACTCACTTGAAATTTTGTAGATGCCTTCTTCAGGTGTGGGTGAATAAACAACACTTATGGTAGAATTAGAAAACCTTATGACCACTACCCACCAAATGATAATAGAATTATAGACTCTCGGGTCTTCTAGTCCTCACACTAGAAAAATGGGATGGGAAGAACAACTCTTCGGTCTTCTGGTTCTCCAACCGGAGGAAATGGAACCATAAGATCAACATCCATCAAGTAGAATACTAGTAATGGCACCACAAGATCAACATCCATCAAGCAGAATACTAGTAATGGCACCACAAGATCAACATCCCAATGGCATTCAACTCCTATTGACACCAAAAGATCAACAATAGAAGAATTGGAGACCCTCAGGTTCTTTGGTCATATTTCCACACTCCATCCACATAACCCTAGATTCATTGTGCAGAATTCCTCACTCCCTAATGGGTGGGCCATGCAAGTGTTGCATCTCCCTTCTTTTCCAAAGAGGAGTTTCAAACTGATGACTCAATTGTAGCAGCACAAAATGCAACCATAGTAGAAACACAAAGCAAGATGATAACCCCCCACAAGGCCAGTGAAGCAATATAGAAACCCCCTTGTTCTAGGCATGAAGAAAATTTGGGTAAAAAAGGATGGAAAACCAAATGTACCACCACCATCAAGTTCATCATCAAACGAGTAAAATACAAATTCAATGTGACAGCTAGAGAAGCAAGGAAGACATCAACTGCAAATGATTTGACAAATTTGGATACCCAAGGGGTCCATGAATGTAGACGCTAACAATTCAAGCATCTAGGTGCCTAAGAATTTCTTCATAGACTAGATTTCCCCACCATGTACTCTCATTTTCTATGAAATCCCATTCTATCCCTAGTCATTATACACCTAGAGTGATAGCCTTTGTATCTGAAAAGCCATGTAAATCAATTTCCAAAACAACTTGGAAATGGGTCCTAAATAGCCTAGGACCAATTAAGCTCATAGTCTCCTAATAGATTGTAGCAATCAATCACCTCATTTTGTAATCCCATAAGGGAATCATTTAGTATCAACCAACTTTGTAATAAACCCTTATCTCAAAAAACTTGTAACATATTGATGAACCATTGTATATATTTTAGATCATGCACTACACCAAGTATGCATATCGTTCATCTAGCAATAGGCACAAGGTAGGAGAACACCACCATGCACCATTCCAAAACATAGGGCTACATGGGATGCATATCAAAATTGGAAAGGGACCGAGGTCTCACCATACTGAGATCAACGTTTGTTTCCAAACTAATGTGTTCTCCTTGTGTATCAAATCTTTGTAATTCACAATGATGCAGTAGGATCCTTTAGTCCATGCCCAAATCACCCACTGGTGGATCACGGAAACCTTCAAACCGAGGAGTATCTACTACTTCCACCACCTGAGCTAGCCAGTTCTCAAGGTGCATTACCCATTGAGGATCCGCCAACCGGATGAATTGACTACATCAATGTCAAGTCACATTGGTTCCAAGGACTTGCAAGACCACTTACCAATGCCAATTATATCTTTGAGTCAAAGTTGGAGTTTCGACCATCGGTGGGATAATTTCCAATTTTTATTATAGGAATTTTAAGCTTTGTAAAACAAAGAAGAACTTCAACTCATATGTGAGAAAACTAGATTGGATGAGTACTTTGTTGCACCATTACTGTTGGTGCAGACCAATCACCAATTGAAGGCTTGGAAGATCAAATGATGAAGGAAGAATCAATTCCTAAAGTGTGGAAGAAGATTACATTCAGAGGACAAGAGAAGTGTACACATATGTACATTAGTATAGTCATAGATGACTTAGATCTGTTGTTTAGTAAGAATCATGTACAAATTTATCTATAAATACTTTGAGAAAAGTCGGGGCAAGTATGAGAGCATATGTGACAATAGTTAGAAGCCAAAATTGAGGAAGTTAGAAGTCATGAGATAGAGGAAAAGTTAGTTGAGTTAGCTCTCATCACTCAACTGTATTTCTTCTGAGTAAATGAAAATTTTTGCGCCCGATGTTTCTGCGTGTTCTCCTTCTACAGTAGATCAATTGTGAAATGCTTTTGTACAAGTCTAAGTTGGAAGTTGCTTGACCTCTGTGCAAAGTTTTAGCTTCCAATTGTAATCAGGCTGAGTGAATTAAGTGTAGGAACATTCATATGTGAAGTGTGTTCACAGGTTCCTAAAACAGGCGCAGATTTCGAAGTCAATGTTTTGGTCATTTCTCCCAGCACAGTTTAAAGTTTTGCATGAGTGAGAGCTTAATCTTTAAGTTGAAAGATAAGCTACTCATGGCTAGAAGCATTTTGGAAAACGGGTTCTATTCAAGGAGAACCAAGTCTTAAAAGTTACAGGTGTAAAGTCGACTGTTCTGAATGATAGTTTCTGATATAGGTAACTTGTGAAGTCAATTTCTCAAGTTATACTAAAGCTTTTGAAGTAATTCAACTTGGAGGAGATGCGCAATCTCTAGGAGATGATTCGTACAAAGTTTCATCAAAAACTTTACACGTTTGATAGGTCAATGTGAAGAAATAGTGCAGCAGACTTTTCTGTGTATCATCTTCTTCACAGATTTGTTAATTTTTGATAGTTAGCAATTGATCCTCTAAATTAGTGGAGTGTTTGACTTACTCTTGGTATAGAGGTGCTCTAATCACAAGAGTAAGTTGTTCTTTTGGAGATTAACATTCTCCATCAGTGGTATCAGAGCAGGAGACATCAATTTGAAGAAAGGAGGATCCCGACTGCTGCAGATTCGAGAAATTCAACACTTGAAGGACTAAGAAGTGAAAGCTTGGAGTCAAAGCTCGAGGAGAAGACTATTTGACATCAAGAAAGGCAAAAGGAGTTCAATTCGAAGTAAAGGTACATACATTGTTTGTAAAGCTTGAAGATTTCAATACACAGGTGGACACAAGATGGGAGAAAGCTTGCAGATTGATAAGCTAGATAGGGAGAACTATCCAGCATGGTCCATGAGGATGGAAGCACACCTCATGAGCAAAGATCTTATATCATTTATTACAGGAGATGAAGAAAAACCTGAGTTTGCAGATCCAAGTATTCCTACTAGGGAAGAGCTTGCAATGTTGAAGACTTGGATGAGAAAGGATGCTCAAGCAAGGAGTATCATCTACATGGCTGTAAATGATTACCTTTTACCTCACATCAGAGGTTTGGAAAGTGCTACAGATGTTTGGAATGCCTTGGAAGAGCATTTCCAAAATACAACTAAGTCAAGGAAGTCCTCACTATGGGCCGAGTTCACAACCTTCAAGAAGAAGAGCTCACAATCAATTTCAGATTATGTGGCAAGGATGAAAGATATTGCAGATAGCTTGGGAGTAGTGGATGAAGACATTGAAGAGGAAAAGTTGGTAAGACAAATACTTACAGGTCTGAGAGGAGATGAGAAGTGGAAGCCTTTTATATTGTCCATAGAATTGTCACTTGATCACTTTACTCCTGATCTTAATCAATTGCTAGGACACATGCTAACCTTTGAGCAGAATCTTAAAGGAGACAATGATAGAAGTACAAGTCAAGCTATGTACTCCAAAGACAAGAAAAAGAATGGCAAGGGAAAGCAATCAAATGATGATGAAGGGAATTCAAATCAAGCTAATTTCACAAAAGGGAAGACAAATTTCAGAGGTAAAGGAAGAGGAGGTAAGAACAAAGATAATGCTAAAGCTTGTTGGATTTGTGGCAGAACAAATCATTTGGCAAATGATTGTTGGTATAACAATCAAAATGGTGGAAGCAATAATCAGAATTATAATCAAAGAGGTAGAGGAGGCAGAAACCAAAGAGGCAATTTCAGAGGAAGAGGAGGTAGGACATCATATGGTAGAGGAGGTGGAAGAAACTTCCAATCTCAGTCCTACAACAATAATTATTACAATTATGCATCAGATCAGAAGGATGACATGACTCTTATCTTGAATGCAACTCATGAATCAATGGGAGAAGATCAAAGAGTGTTTTATATTGACTCAGGGTGCAGCAACCATCTGAGTGGGAATCTATCTTTGATGACTGATATGGAAGCAAGGGTGAATGGACATACAGTTCAAACAGGTGACAATACCAAACATAAAGTGGAGAGCATTGGATCAGTGAAGACAAAGAGTGGAAGTACACTTCTGAGCAAGGTACTTTATGTTCCTACTATTCCTAAAAATCTGATAAGTGTAGGGCAAATTGTGGAGAAAAGATATGAGGTAAGATTCACAAATGATGGTGTTTATGTACAAGATCCAAATCAGGGATATAGAAACATAATTGCAGGTAAAAAGGAAGGAAGATTATTCACTCTCAAAGTCCAAGGTAATGTGGGACATGCATTATTTACCTATGGAAGTCAAAAGGTATCTGAATTAGACCTATGGCATAAAAGGCTAGGTCATTTCAATGAGAGAGCTATAAAGGAGATGTCAAAGAATCAGATAGTGCTTGGATTGCCAAACATTGAAGGGCAACATATGGTGTACAAGTGTGAAGCTTGTCAATTAGGTAAAGCACATAAGAGTTCTTATAACAAATCAGGGTACAAGTATTCAAATATGCTTGAATTGGTTCATACAGATGTATGGGGTCCCTCAAGGGACTATAGCATAAATGGATCCAGATATTATGTGTTGTTTGTTGATGATGCAACCAAGTGGATTACTTTGTATGTAATCAAGGATAAATCAGAAGTCTTCAAGACATTCAAACACTTTCATGCTTATGCAGAAAGGATCACAGGGCAAAAGCTCAAGAGGTTGAAGATCAGATGGAGGGGGAGAGTATTTCTCTAAAGAGTTTGATGATTATTTGTGGAATGCAGGTATCAAAAGAGAAGTAACTTGCAGGTACTCCCCTCAACAGAATGGAGTAGCAGAAAGGAGGAATAGGACTCTTGTAGAGTTTGCAAGAGCCATGATGAAGGAAAAGAATTGTCCAAATTACTTATGGGCAGAAGCCATTAACACTGCAACATATCTTGTGAATAGGTTGCCTTGCAAAGCTTTGGATGGAGGAACCCCTTATGAAGCATGGTGGGGTAAGAAGCCTAGTCTTGATCATTGTAAAGTATTTGGATGTATTGCATATGCTTATGTTCCTTCACAATTAAGACATAAGCTAGAACCAAAAGCAGAGAAGTATGTGTTTATTGGATATGATGATAGACAGATGGGTTACAGGTTGTGGAGTCCATCCACAAAGCAATTTCTTGTTACTAAAGATGTGACATTTGATGAGCAAAACATGTGGTATACAGGATCACCAAATGAGTATACAGGTGTTGAAGAGATACAAAGAAAAGGAAAGGCAAAGGTAAAAGTATGTGAAGAAATTGTTGATGAAGTTGACTCTAGAAGTAGAGTGCAGGATCATGTAGAAGAAGGGCCAAGATTTGATCCAGAGTCAAATGAGGCTGAAACTTCAAGAAGTGCAGAAATCAGAAGATCTACAAGGGAAAGGAAAGAACCTATAAGGTATAGTTATGATACATCTTTCCTAACAACAAAAGATTATGCTTACATTGTGAAAACAGAAGAAGATCCAACCACTTATGAAGAAGCCAAAGGTAAACAGAATTGGGAGAAGGCAATGCAGGAAGAGTATGATGCTCTACTTGAAAATGAAACTTGGGAACTAGTACCAAGACCAAAGAATCAGAAGGTCATTGGATGTAAGTGGGTATATAAAACAAAAAGGTTTGCAGATGGTAAGGTGTCTAGATATAAGGCTAGACTTGTGGTCAAAGGTTATGCCCAAACTTATGGGGTAGATTATGATGAAACCTTTAGTCCTGTTGCTAAGATGTCTACAATTAGGACATTGATTGCTATTGCTGCTTGCAAGGGATGGAAATTATCACAATTGGATGTGAAAAATGCATTTCTAAATGGATACATTGCAGATGAAGTATATATGGAGCAACCAGAAGGATTCATGGAATCAATTGGATCAGATTATGTGTGTAAGCTCAAGAGAGCTTTATATGGGTTGAAGCAAGCCCCAAGAGCTTGGAATTACAGATTGGTCAAGTTCTTGAATGAATGTGGATTTCAAGCATCAAAAGCAGATAGTAGCTTGCTAGTGAAGGCAAGTGAAAATGGATACATTTACATGTGCATTTATGTTGATGATATTATTGTTACAGGAACAGATGCTCAAGGAATCAATGAACTCAAAAGACAAATAGAGAAGGAGTTTAAGATAAGTGATTTGGGAAACTTATCTTATTTTCTAGGAATGCAGATTGTGTATACTCAACATGGAGTATATGTTTCACAAGAGAGATACTTGAAGAATCTTCTGGTAAAGTTTAACATGGAAGATTGCAAGACCTCAACTACACCATTGGAGGTAAATCATAAATTAAGCAGGTATGGAGGTGAAGAGTTCAATGATATGAAGAAATATCAGAGTTTGGTAGGTAGTTTAATCTATGCTACCTTGACAAGGCCAGATCTATCATATGCAGTAGGTGTGTTGTCACAATTTATGCATTGTCCAAAGAAGACTCATTGGATTGCAGCCCAAAGGGTACTCAGATATATCAAAGGAACCCTAAGTGAAGGTTTGTATTATGGTTTCACTTCTGACACAAGAATCAAAGTGTTTAGTGATGCAGATTGGGCAGGTGACTCAGATGATAGAAGGTCTACTCATGGGTATCTCTGTTATGTTGGAGATAAGCTAGTTTCTTGGTGTTCAAAGAAGCAACATACAGTTGCTTTATCATCCACAGAAGCTGAGTATAAGGGAATGGTAGAAGCTGCAAAGGAAGTGATATGGTTGAAGACCTTGATGAAAAGTTTTGAGATTGATCATAGTACTCCAATAATTTTTGGAGACAATATGAGTTCTTTGTATTTGGCAGCTAACCCTGTTTTTCATGCCACGACTAAGCATATAGAGATTCAGTATCATTTCTTGAGAGAAAAGGTACTAGATAAAGAGATTGAAGTGATGTACACTCCAACAAAAGAACAAGTGGCAGATATGATGACAAAGAGTTTGGATGGACCTAAGTTACAAAGGTTCAAAGACATGGCAAGTATCAAGAAGACAGAGAAAACCTCAATTGATGATTGAGGGGGAGTTGTTGGTGCAGACCAATCACCAATTGAAGGCTTGGAAGATCAAATGATGAAGGAAGAATCAATTCCTAAAGTGTGGAAGAAGATTACATTCAGAGGACAAGAGAAGTGTACACATATGTACATTAGTATAGTCATAGATGACTTAGATCTGTTGTTTAGTAAGAATCATGTACAAATTTATCTATAAATACTTTGAGAAAAGTCGGGGCAAGTATGAGAGCATATGTGACAATAGTTAGAAGCCAAAATTGAGGAAGTTAGAAGTCATGAGATAGAGGAAAAGTTAGTTGAGTTAGCTCTCATCACTCAACTGTATTTCTTCTGAGTAAATGAAAATTTTTGCGCCCGATGTTTCTGCGTGTTCTCCTTCTACAGTAGATCAATTGTGAAATGCTTTTGTACAAGTCTAAGTTGGAAGTTGCTTGACCTCTGTGCAAAGTTTTAGCTTCCAATTGTAATCAGGCTGAGTGAATTAAGTGTAGGAACATTCATATGTTAAGTGTGTTCACAGGTTCCTAAAACAGGCGCAGATTTTGAAGTCAATGTTTTGGTCATTTCTCCCAGCACAGTTTAAAGTTTTGCATGAGTGAGAGCTTAATCTTTAAGTTGAAAGATAAGCTACTCATGGCTAGAAGCATTTTGGAAAACGGGTTCTATTCAAGGAGAACCAAGTCTTAAAAGTTATAGGTGTAAAGTCGACTGTTCTGAATGACAGTTTCTGATATAGGTAACTTGTGAAGTCAATTTCTCAAGTTATACTAAAGCTTTTGAAGTAATTCAACTTGGAGGAGATGCGCAATCTCTAGGAGATGATTCGTACAAAGTGTCATCAGAAAATTTACACGTTTGATAGGTCAATGTGAAGAAATAGTGCAGCAGACTTTTCTGTGTATCATCTTCTTCACAGATTTGTTAATTTTTGATAGTTAGCAATTGATCCTCTAAATTAGTGAAGTGTTTGACTTACTCTTGGTATAGAGGTGCTCTAATCACAAGAGTAAGTTGTTCTTTTGGAGATTAACATTCTCCATCAATTACACAAGCCCAACTTTTATCAATGTTATTTCCTCATTCATATGCTATAATTAAGATCAGAAAAAGATGTTCTTGGTACCTTTTTGATACCCTCACTGGTGCGAGATCAGCCCTTCAAGAAATTCAAGTTCATATGCAAGCTGATCAGAGAGTTCTTGAAGATATTTGACACACACACATTCTATCACACAAGGAAACCCCAGTTCGAGGAGTGATGATAAAAAGTGATGTACTCTAGCTATTTAAATTGTTTGCAATCACTTCAAAACTGTCTACAATGTTATAAATGTGGATGCAACATTTTGCATTCCCAAGACAAGAAGGGTTCACACAGCCATACAAAACATTTTGTTCACCGTGTACCTCACACAAAATTTCTTTCTACGGATTGACTTGGCACACTGGATCATGTATCAAATGTATGCAAACAACCACAAATGGATAAGCAAACAAGTATTTAATGGCTTTTGAGCAATTACAAGGATTGCATATATGTGTTTATCTTATGACATCCCCATTGACAGAGCACTTACATGTACTCAACTATAGGCATTCATGAGTAGTCGTGCATCTACCTCCAAGCCTCCTAAGTGCATGCAAAGTACTATCCCTTGTCTCTAGCCTATCGAGTCCTCGCCCTCACCTCAACCATCTATGCAACCATCTCCTCCAAGGCCACACCTAATGATCCTACCCACTGCATTTGCCTTTCACAACCCACTTCTTCATAAGGTCAATGTGACATTAGAAATGAGCAATCATAAGAACTACACCCATAGAACCAATAACTACACGGCAAACCACTACTAGAAAAACAAAAAGAACTATAATACAAGGATTTTTCTTCACTATATCAGACACGATCATGAAAGATTCCACCACCACTTTTGATTTCGAAATGCCAAATGCACTCAATACCAAATTTCAGTTCTCAAAAATGGACACAATTTGTCTCACAAGAGTATGAGTTTCCAAGCTACCCTAGTTTACAGATGGATCAAGAGGAAGGCTACACTTGCACTAATCAAGATGACCAAGATAGGCCAATAACAGATGAAGAGGATGAAGAGTAGAGATATCAATAAGACCAAGAAGACCACCAAGACATGCAAGATGAACATGAAGAAGGTCAAGACACAAAAGAGGATCAGATTCTAGATGGAGCCGCCTACACAACCACACTACAAGGGCTATGTGAAACAATGCAAGCACTTTCCACCTGCTGCAAACTTACTAAAGAACAAAGCCAGGAGCTTTTACAACAAGAATTAGAGAATGATGACTTTGATTCATTGCTCATCGAGATGATCAATATGCTCACACAAGCTATTCGTACTGTTGAAGAATCAAATAACATCTCCAATAGACCACTCCAGAATTTTGATCCTCATTGATATGTCTCCAAGCTCATGTCAAATAGTCTAGTCAAGTTCTAGTACCTCCACACTCCATGGCCACATACCTCCTTTCTTTCCCATCGATACCTCCTGCTTAACCAAACCACCTGTTGCCCCCATCACAACTATAACCCAACTTCTCAAGGAATTCCAAGCCATTTTTGAGACCGTGCCCCAACCCACCTTGTTTGTATGTCCTTATTATATCCCCCCCCCCCCCGATCCCCGAATCGCACATCTATCTTCACCACTAAACATTTTATTCTAACATCACCACCAACTATCACTATCTCCACCCCTATTACTAGCACCTCTTCTATTCCTCCAATTACCACACCATTCCCACCTCCTCTCCAATACAACTTTGCTCTAATTCCAAGGCCGCCATGCTAATCTTTTCCCCTCTTATTCCTTCCTCTTTTTTCTTCATCCCTTGACCCACCATCCACAAGTATTCAACAAGAGAAAAATATCGTTTCGTCCTAGGTTTCTCTCAGCCCTTTCTTTAGACCACCCATTGACTAACGTGTTCTAGTTTCATCACCATTTTTTACAAGTTTCACAATCACATCATCACACACTTCACCCACAATATCACTTTTACACAATTGTCACAACACACACAACCATGTCCAATGCTATGGGCATCTCGCCACCCACCCACACTCCACACACAACTCCTAACCCCCCCTTCACGAACCTCATCACCACTCACAAGAATATGTTCAAGGGTTTATCTACAGTCTACATCTACCATTGATACACCATCCCATCATGGTCACCAATGTTTTGTGTTGCACGATTCTATTTGCAAACATTGGTTTTGGGAATCAAGATTCTATCCAAAATCAAGTATAACATGTTTTTTTACTCCCTAATTGATGAAATGTACTTCCGCAATATAGATTGTCACCAAAAATATAATAAACATAAGAAACATTACATAGTAACATCACTAGAATAGCTTCTTTATTGATAGAAATTTAATACATCAAAGAATTCTTACACTACACTGCTTGATCTCTGCTAGTTCTATGATCTCTCTCTCTTTTGCTCGCTCTATGATCTCTATCTCTTTTAAAAATAACCAGCCTCTAGAAGGTTATACTCTCTCTCTCTCTCTCTCTCTTAGCAAGAATTGCACACATAATCTTATACTATTGGAATTCAATAAATTCTTATGAATGATAAGTACATTTTCATCTAACATTTACAACATTTTGAGAAATATGAATATGAGTCCACCACGAACAAGCCTACACTTGTGCTAGCTTCTTGGGAAAGGAAGAGCATTAAGTGGCCAAGCAAAAGTCATAGTATGATCAAACACCATGGAAGATAGAGCATACAAAGAGGAAGCCACACAATTGTTGGAAAAAATTATTGGCAAGCTTCTGTGATGTCTTGATTATCACAAAACTCATGAGGTCTTGAAGAAGATACTTGAAGTAATGGAGAGTGCTCTTGTGAACTCACTCTCGTGATTTCTTGAGTTTTCACCTAGTGTAATAGTAAAATAATCAAAAGTGGTTGAAGCCACTTGATGATTAGGCAAGAATCTAATCCAAAACACTCTATATAAGAGTGATTCATCTAGTCACGAAAGAGAGAGACTCCACAGTAGGGCTTCGTGTGAGATTTGACCATGATCTTATAGCTCACACACGTATCAATAACTCTATTATATTTCTGATTTTGCTCCTTCTGCTTCCTAAAAAGTCGAGATCACATAGGTGATTTGCTAAATTGATTTCTCTTACTATAGTCACTCATTTTCATTGAGATAACTTCTAATAGGCTGCTTTGCTTCCTAATTAGTTATGTCTAAAATCTCTCTGGTCCATTTCAACTAGAGAAGAATCATTGAGTAAAATACTAGAGCATATATTTTAGAAATAGAAAGTTTTCACAAGTTGACCATTGGTCAAACCTATCTGTTTTGATTCATCTATTTGTGAGTGATCTTCCAAGGTCTCCTCAACTCTATCTCAAATTTTTTGTTGCCTCACATTAGAAGTTGAAAAACCTCTCAGGAAGTGTGGAATGTATTTGAAACCTTCTTCTCTTCAAGCACAAAGGCCAGAAAGAATCAGTTATGGTTGGATCTCACAACCCTCAAGAAATCTCCCAAGCAAAATGTGACTAATTTTGTCACAAAGATCAAGGATATTGATGATCGGCTAGGAGGCATTGATAAGTAATAGATGAAGAAGAGATTGTAAGGCAATTCATCAATGGCTTAAAGGCAGATGAAAAGTGGGAAGCCTTTACCACATCAATGGATCTATACATGGATATGCATGTACTAGATTTCAATACACTCATTGGACAACTACTTACTCAAGAGGCCAAGCTGATGAAAAATGGAGAAGGTTCCAAAGGTAATCAATCCTCTGCTTTGTACACTAATAAAAATAAAGTCAAAGACAACAAAGGGAAAGGAAAGAAAGTGGGGAGAGGAAGGCAAGGTGGGGGGGGGCAAGAATCTTATCCTTGTTCTATTTTGGACTAACTAATTATACAACTGAAAATTGCTTTAGGAACTCCAAGAATCAAAGAGGGAGAGGCTACAATAGAGGAGGTTATGGCTACTCAAGAGGAAGGTTCAACAATTGTTATGGCAACCAAAACAACTACAACAATTCAACCTATCAAGGAGGATATAAAGGGAGAAGAGATTTCAATAACTACACAGAGGTCTCAAATCAAGAGGACTCATTGCTATTCATGAATATGACAATGCCACAAGGTAAATCTGATGAGCATATTTTCTACATAGATTTAGGGTGTTCAAATCATGTGGCAAGAAATGTGGCTCTTCTCTTAGACTTAGAATATCCATGAAATAAGCATGAGTTACAAATAAGTGATGATACAAGGCACCTTGTGGAAAAGATAGGAAATGTAAAAGCACTAGATGGAAATCTCAACCTTCTTAGCAAGGTACTATATGTTCCCACCATCACTAAAAATTTGATAAGTGTAGGGCAGATTGTGGAGAAAGGGTTGCAAGTCAGATTCACAAGGAAAGGTGCATTTGTTGAAGATCCAAGTCAAGGATTCAGGAAGATTGCAAAGGGTGAAAAGTCAGGTAGATTATTCACATTTGAATTACAAGATACAAAGAACATAGCACTCTTGAATTATGGTAGTCAAACACTCACAGAATTGGAAATTTGTCACAAGAGGTTAGCACATAATGGAGAAAGATCACTAAAACATATATGTAGAGACCAAAGTGTACTTGGACCTCCTAATTTGGCCAAGCAGCAAATGATTTATAAGTGTAGTGCATGCCAATTCAGAAATTCTCATAGGTTACCATTCATGAAGAAAAGGTATATGAATGGAGACCTCTTGGAATTGGTTCATACAGATGTATGGGAACCCATCAAGGATGTTTCAATTTTTGGATCAAGGTATTATGTCTCTTTCATTGATAATTGTAGTAGGTGGGCTATTGTATATTTCATGAAACAGAAGGATGAAGTCTTTTCATGCTTCAAAAAGTACTTAGCTCTTGTAGAAAACCAAACACATAAAACACTAAAGAGGCTAAGAACAGATGGAGGGGGAGAATATTTCTCTCACGATTTTGACTCCTTCCTTCAAGAAAGGGGAATCAAGAGAGATATTACTACAAGGTACACTCCAGAGCAAAATGGAGTGGTAGAGAGAAGAAATAGAACAATTTTTAAAGTTGCAAGGTCTATGTTGAATGAAAAACATTTACCTTACTACTTATGGTTTGAGATTGTATCTACAAGAACTTTCTTGATTAACAGGTTACCTTCAAAATCTCTTGATGTTATGACACCATATGAGGCTTGGAATGGGAGAAGATCTAGCTTGGATCATTGCAAGATTTTCAGATGTATTTCCTATGCGAATGTTCCTTCATAGATTAGGGGAAAGATGGACCCTAAGGTAGAAAAGGTGTGTATTCATTGGATATGACAACAATAAAAAAGGCTACACGCTATACAACCCAAGCAACAAAGGTTTTTTGATGAGTAGAGATGTCGTGCTTGATGAGAATAGTTCTTGGTATGAAAACTCATGTAGGAAAGTCAACTTACCTTATGATATTGAAGAAGATTTTCCAAAGCTTATAAAAGACAACCCTCCTAAAGTTGAGGAGAAAGATATTTCAGAAGATGATGAAGTGTCTCAGATAGAAAGATTCAAAGTATGGAAGTCTAAAGGTAAAATTAAAGTGCAAGAGCTTGGTCATGAAGCAGAATCATCACATCATGGTCTAAGAAGATCCATGACAAAGAAAAGAAAACCAAAAAGGTATGGATATGACACTTCTCTTGTTACTAAGCACTCAATCTACTTGGCATAGGACTTAGAGCAAGAAGAACCCTCAACATTTGAGGATGCCAAGGATAAGCCAAAATGGAAGCTACTAATGGAAGAGGAAATTGACGCACTAGAGGAGAACAAAACTTGGGAGTTGGTTCCCAAGTCTTCATCAATGAAAATAGTAGGTTCAAATGGATTTATAAATTAAAGAAGAATTATGATGGCTCTATTAACAGGTACAAGGCAAGTCTAATGGCAAAAGTCTTTGCACAAACTCAAGGAATTGATTATGAGGAGACCTTCTCTCTTGTGGCAAAGATGCCCACAATCAAAGTCCTTCTGAGTGTTTCACTTCCAAGAATTGGAAGACTCTTCAATTGGATGTAAAAAATGTATTCCTTAATGGTTGGATAATGGAAGAGGTGTATATGGCACAACCACCTAGTTTTGAAGATAAAGCACACCCTGAGTTTGTGTGCAAACTCAACAAAGCTTTATATCGACTCAAACAAGCTCCAAGAGCTTGAAATCACAGACTTGTCACCTTCTTGCAGGATAAAGGATTTCAACCTTCCAAGGCAGACCCTTCACTTTTTATCAAAAGGAGTGATTCTAAAGTTATTTATTTATGTGTGTACGTGGATGACATTATTCTCACATGAAATGATGCAAATGGAATTAAGAAGATCAAGGACGAGATGCAATAGGAATTCAAGATAAGTGACCTTATGTCACTCACATACATCCCAGGTCTGGAAGTAGTATATACAGATCATGGGTTATTCCTTACTCAAAGAAAATACATTGAAGATATGTTGGCTAAGTTCAAGATGCAAGATGCTAAGGTTGCAAGTACTCCAATGGAAGTTAACCATAAATTGAGCTCACATGAAGGAGAACTCATAGAGGACATAACAACTTATCAAAGCCTTGTGGGAAGCTTAAACTATGCCATCTTAAGTAGGGTGGATATATGTTATGGTGTGAGTGTGCTAAGTCAATTTATGCACACACCCAGGAAACCTCATATGGCTGCTACCAAAAGGATACTTAAGTACCTCAAAAGGACCATAAATGAAGGATTATATTATCCTTATGTATCTGGACTAGAAGTAAAATTTTTCTTTGATGTTGTTGATAGTCAAGGTCACACACAAGCATGGAAGCGCATCAATGAACTAGACACACCAGAAGAAGGAGCATGTAGGGAGCTCCAAGAAGCACATGTCAAATTTTCATAAGAAATCCCTATAAAAATAGTGATTTTTATCACTAAAAACCATTGTAAATACCATTTTCTATTTTTACAACTCCATTTTGTTCAAGCCAAGGAGTACATGGGTCTGCCTATATTCCCTCCTCAGGATCAGGAAACTACCTCACAAAACCCATTCCAGACCCAGCAAAGAATGGAAAATGCGATGTTAGGACAAACGAGTCAATGTAGTATACCCAACAGACCAGAGGTGCAATTCACCATGCGAGGAATTAACGCAAACAACCAAACTATGCAGGGAATGGGAAATATGAATAGAACCACTTTTAGGGCATAACCACCCCAAGGTGTAGGAGCTGGAATACACCCAATAAAACCTTCTATTCCCATCATAATTTGATCCCCAGAGCCCAACAGAAGATTGAGAACAACCGAATTGGCCAAATGTATGCGAAATCTTTACGATGGCACAAGAGAGCCATATGACCACATTGTAGAATTCAAGCAGGTATTGCGAGCGGAGCAAGTGGGTGACTTTTTCGTGCAATATGAATCCTTTGGGCTAACCCTCACGGGAATAGCCTTAACTTGGTTTCAATCCTTGGATCCAAATTCCTTTGGCAATATCGAACAATTCTTCCAAGACTTTATTGGGGAATTCACTAAGGGAGGGATCAAGCACAATTCGTCATCCTTAATACATAGTTTCAAACAAGCTCCTAATAAGACAGTAAAAAATGTAGCATGAAGATTTAATCAATATGTAGACCGATGCCCTCTGACAGAGAGACCTTCTTAGTAGAAAATAATATCTCTATTTATAGAAGGTCTAACAAATGGAACATTAAGAATCTTAGTATATGTAAAACGATTGCAAACTCTAAGTGAGTGTCTTCAAGAGTGCATAGATTTGGAAGACAACTTAGGTGAGGATCTCAAATTCACACAAGATCCTACCAAAACACAGGATACAAGGAGCAATGAGACTTCTAGCTCGAGTTATGTGGAGGAAGTGGAAGTGTTAGTGGCCAAGAAATTAGGAGTACAAGGACAAAGGAACTACTAAAACTCCTCCTTGAGAGTGCCAAAATTAGGAAGTTGCACACTTTGCAGTGGAGATCATCCATCTCATGTCTGCACCAGAGAAGGATTAGGGTTATCTCAACCTTACCCTTACGATAGACAACCAACTTAGGAGCCTAACATGTACTCTTACAGTGAGCAGAAGTACATCAACCACAACACGGAAAACTATCCAATGAATAGACAGCCATGATCGGTTGTACCACCCCAATGTAGACCATACGGGTACCCTCCTAAAGAGCAAGGCAGAGAAGTTTTGACGTATAACCCATGTCCAGGACCACGAGGAGCAACTAGACTATATGGACATGGAGGATATAGCCAACCTCAACCTATACCAGGACAACAACCACCCCATCCACTAACTCCCATATAAGGGCAAAACATCACAATACAAGTCGTTTGTCTTGAGTGTGGCAAAGAATAGCTCCTCAGAGATTGTCCCGGACATCCCTCTAGTGCACCAAAGGTTACACTTGTTAATGTAGTAGGCTTAGTTGGGGATTCAAGTTCCAGTAGCGATAATGTGGCTCCTATAAATGTAGTTAGTAAGGCAGAAGACTTACAACAAGCTAAACCAGCTAAGTGATTAGAGCCAAGTGATTAAGGAGAGCCTAGTAAGAGAAAAACAAGAACATGGAAGGATACTAGAGAGAAGGCCAATCGTAAGTGGACCAAAAAGTTATCTGAACTAGAAGAAAGCCTGAAAGATGCAAAAACAAAAATGGAAGATATTGCAAGCCCCTCGCATGTCAAAACTCCATCCACACTACCTCATCCCTACCCACCAACCACTGTAAATAAACCACAAACAGGATCTGTTCTTGCAGATCCAACCCTAGAAGACTTGGACATGATGTTCAAGGCATACTAGGCTAAACTTCAAGAAGGGCCAACACCTGCAAACCTAGACAAGAGCTACCGTAGAGCAGATTTAGAGATTGAATGGACAAAAATGTGCATAAAAACGGTGGAACTAGCTCAAGCTATGTTTGAGGCCAATCAATCGTTCAATCAGACAAATGCTATTACACCAGGTTTGCACTTCCAGGGCTTACTCGATAAATTAGAGTAGTTGATAAATAAACCATAATTTTCTTTACCTTCACAGGCTCAACCAACTATTGAAAGAGAAAGCTCATCACCAAAGAAATTCTATGTTCCTAACTCCATAGATGATGGAGAACCTCTTTCAATTCAACAACACGCTCAAAAGCTCTTGCCAGAAATACAAGAAGAGAAATGGGCCAAGGAGAAGGATGTTCCCCCTCCTATTCTTGAGATTGATGAGCTTCATAATCAATTTCCACAAGACATTCCATCTATTTATGAAGACCCAGTAGAGAAATGAGGAGAAGAAAGGTTAGAATTTGAATCCAATTCTTTACAAGAGTTGCCACAGTTCACAGGCCCATGGGAATTTGAGTCTCTCCAGATCAGAGCTCCCACAATATTGAGTAGAAATGAAGACTCAGTGGTTCCAAGAAACACTGATGTCATGAAGAACACTAAGGTTAAGTGTCACCTCACTATAGAAGAGCTGCTCAAAGCAAAACCGGAGCTATGGAATCATGTGAAGGATTAGGTTCCAGAACTTGATTCCAATATGCCAAAAGCAGGCTCTAAACGGAAAATACCGGAGATACCTCTAGACAAAATAGGGGACATGAGCGAAGGTGATGAAGGTAATAATTATCTCCCGATCACCCACCAAGGTTACACAACCAAAGTGATCCTAGGTTCAGGTGATGGTGTTGCTATTGCGACCACCTCCTTGTGGAAGCAATGGGGTAAACCTGCATTAAGACCAACTAGAATGAATCTTCATATGGTTGACGGCCATGTTCAAAGACCTGTAGGATTGCTAGAAGGGATAACTCTAACCACTTGTGGTGTAGAGTTTGAGCACACCTTCACTATATGTGACTTTGGTAAAACTAATACCTACGAGATCATCCTAGGAAGACCCTTCCTATGACAACGGCAAGTTGTATAGGATTGGGGAACCAACTCCTTATATTTGCAGCACTTAGGGGTCACAACCAAGGTCAATTTGAAGGATTACACCTTTAGAGATGTACCACTCCTACCGTGGAATTCTATACATAAGAAGCAAGAAGATTCAATCTCTGTGCATTCTAAAAGTTCATCTGATACATCCTGGATGCATGAAGATACTCATTTGTGGATATGTAAGGTCGCAAAGGAAGAGGAAAAAATGCTTAAAAGCAAGAGAAGAAGGAACTTCTCAAGGAGATAGACCAGTTAGAGACCCAGCCTATACGCCAATGATCTTTTCGGATGAGGAATTTGAGCCTCATGGTTGGGCAGAAATCTTAGCCACCATGGACATTGCGGTCAATGAAGAATAGTGGACACCTCATTGTGATGAAGAGGCTTATGATATTTCATGGTTCACGTGTCAGCCCTTGCTAGAAGAATGTGAACCTAGTGACTTCATAGAAGAATAGAATGATGACAATCTAGAGTCTATGGTGATGGATAGTTGCTTTATTTCTAAGGAGCACTCTCTAGAAGACATAGGAGTATTTACACAAAAAGAAGAAGAACCTCTCACAAGCATCAAAACGGTAAATCCAAAGGATGGAAGTGAAGGTGGTCGAAAGAAAAAGAAAAGACAAGGAGTGAAACAAGAAGAGGAGGAATCATTGTTCGAAGTACCATAAAATTTCAAGAAATATGAAGTTGAGGACCGAAAAATTTTGGTATGAATGCCTAAGAGAGAGGCCACCACAGAAGAAGCGTATGATAACAAAGAAAAGACCAAAAAAATCGTAGTCACCATCGAAGAGAATGAAGAGAGATGTATGTACATAGGAGATGACCTAAGTAAAGAAGAGGAAGTAGAGTTGGTAGCTTATTAAGGGAATATAGGGACGTGTTTGCATGGCACTATAGAGACGTGAAGGGAGTAGATCTGAAAATTTGTTCTCATATGATCCCCATGATAGCAGATGTCAACCCCACCAAACGGAAGCCCTACACATATAATGACACCTATGCATCTAAAATAAAAGAAGAAATTGATAGATTGATTGAAGCCAGATTTATCTATGAGATTGAACATACGGAATGGGTATCCCCCATCGTTGTGGTGCCCAAGAAGAATGGAAAGTTGCATGTATGTATAAACCTTAAAAAATTTAATGCCGCCACAATAAAGGATAGATATCTGCTTCCAATCACCGATCATTTATTGGAGGTCTTGTAGCCAAGGAAGTTTATAGCTTCCTTGATGGATTTTCACATTACAACCAAGTAGCCATCGCCCCATAAGATCAACACATAATAGCTTTTGCCACAGAGTGGGGAATCTTTGCATTTCGTGTGATGCCATTTGGGCTCACCAATGCACCTACAACATTCTAAAGGAGTATGTGTCATGTCTTCAAGGAGTTCTTGCGCAAGAGCTTAGAAGTATATGTGGACGATTTATGTGCTCATTCCCAAGAAAGGAGATGTCACATCCCTGAGCTCAGACAAATCTTCAACAAGTGTAGAGAATATCAAGTGTATCTGAACCAGAGAAGTGTGTGTTCATGGTACGTCAAGGTAGAATCTTAGGTCATATTGTTTCTAAGAACGGAATATCAACAGATGAGGAAAAAGTAAAAGCCACAGCGAAGTTGTCGAGACCAAGGAATGTTAAAGAGGTACAAGCCTTTATGGGCCGTTGTCGATATTACCGTAGGTTTATTCACATGTATGCAATTATAGCTAAGCCTCTTTGTGCCTTGTTGACAAATTTTGAGTGGAACGACGAATGCGAGAAGTCCTTCAATGAGCTAAAGAGACACTTGTGCATAGCACCAATATTGACCACTCCTGATTGGACTAAACCATTCCATGTCCATGTAGATGCATCCAATCACGCAATAGGATGTGTGCTAGCACAACCAACAGATGAAGGAAACCTAGATCTGCCTATCGCATACGCTAGTAGACAAATGAACGCAGCTGAACGAAACTAGACATTAATCGAGAGAGAAGGCCTAGGCATGGTCTATGCTGTAAAAAAGTTGACACTATCTATTGGCCAACAAGTTTAAGTTTCTCACTGATCATCAAGCCTTATTATATTTGTTCAATAAATCTTGCAATACCGGACGCTTAGTAAGATGGTTCCTCCTACTAATGGAATATGACTTTGAAGTGGTTGTTAAGAAAGGTATGACTCACCTCAGAGCGGATCACCTTTCTTGCATCACTTAAGGAGAGCCACCGCAAGGAGTGTCTGATGAATTGCCTGATGCTTATCTGTTCAATCTAGAAGTTGTTCCTAAATGGCAAATAAGTTAGTACCTGTCCTAACCTTTGGATCCGCAAATAAGAATGTAAAAACAAACAAAGATGGAATTGTAAAATCACAAAAATATCAAATACTGGCAGGAAGCATGTACAAACAAGATATGGAGGGTGTATTAGCTTGTTGTGTTGAGGACGATGAACATGGTAGTTGGTTGCAACAATCCCATGAAGGAATGCTAGGAAATCACTATTCTAAACAATGAACACTGTAGAATCTAAAATGTTTAGGAGTGTATTGGCCTAGCATGGACAAATAAATACATGAATGGATTAAGAATTTTCTAGTGTGCCAGAAAAGACTCCCTATGGAGCATGCGACTCTTTATCATGTATCATTAATTCAATATTGGAGTGCTCCATTGGTAGAATTCATGAGATCCGGAACATTACCCAATGAGGCTAGACTAGCAAGGAAACCAAGCATGGAGCTAGAAGTTTAAGAATATTCCTTGATAGGAGATAACCTATACTGAAGAGGAAAATATGTTTACTTAAGATTGTGCGTTCACAAATCAGACTATTTGAAAATCTTAGAGACTGCCCATAGCAGTGTTGCAGGCGGACATTTTGGTCCTGACAGAGTAATCAAGGCCATTCTATTCTCAAGACTTTGGTGGCCCACTCTTCATATGGATGCACATACCTATGTGAAGAAATATGATACATGCCAACGTGCACAATATCCAATAAGGAAAGATGAAATGCTTTTGAGGCTAGTGATGGGAGGACGTGCATTCTCAAAATGGGGTATAGATTTTGTGGGTCCTATCAACCCCCCAGCTAGAAACTCCCATGCAGAGTACATTATTGTAGCCAGAGATTACCTTACGAAGTGGGTAGAAGTAAAAGCCACTAGAAAGAATGATGCCCAAGCAATGGCAAAGTTTTTTTTCGAGAATGTGTTCACCCGATATGGACTACCAATAGAGTTAGTGAGTGATCGAGGTACGCACTTCTTGAATGAAGTCATTGAAAATCTTCTCCAAGAATTCTTGGTGATGCATAAGAAGTCTGCCCCCTATTGTCCACAAGCTAACGGACAAGCCGAGAGCACAAACAAGATCCTATGTAATGTATTGAAAAAATTGGTAAATAATAAGCGCTCTGACTGGGATAAATAGCTTCATCATGTTGTTTGGGCTTACCGAGCTACCTACGAAATGGTACTCAATGCCACCCCATTTCAAATGGTCTTCAGATAAAATGATGTGCTAGCTTTGGACTTCCTAATCCCAACTTTAAAAGTAGCACAAGAGCATCAGTGGAATGGACACGAGTTATCCTCTTGGATCTTTGATCTAGAACGCTTAGGTGAGACAAGGCTACGAGTGGCGGCAGGCATCTATGCTGCAAACAAAAGGCAAACGGCATACTTCGAAGCACATATCCAAGATAAAGACTTGAAAGAGGGAGAACTAGTGTTGGTTTATACCCTAAAGCAACATGCCCATAAATTGGAAAAAAGAGGATATAGACCCATGATCATTAATAGAATTTCCATTAGCGGTGCAGTTCAATTGACCACACTAGAAGGTGATATCCTGCCAAACTATATTAGTGGATGTCGAGTCAAGTTGTATCAAGAACCTCTTACAGAGGATATGATAAAGAGACTCAAAACTGCTAAGAAGCGAAAAGAAGAAGAATTAAGGGCTAGAGAAGAAGCATAGGCAAAGGCTAGAGAATGCATTAGGAGAAATAAGTTAAGACGCCTAGGCCTAGATATCAATCTTGAGGCCCCAAGATACCACATGGCCATGTGTCAAACATCAAGTGCAATTGCTTCTGAAATAATTGATCGACGTCCATTTGTGACCATAGTGGTAGGACAAGGGAAGAATGTAAGGACTGTGAGAGCATTAATTGACTCAGGTGCAGCAACTAGTGCGGTTAGACTTTCATACTGCCAAGATCTGCAATTGAACCAAGATGTTCCGATGAGAGTGAAAACGCTAGTGTGTGAAGACGAGGACCTTACGGAAGCACTTGTCTTGGGTCAAGACTAGATCTATGACCATGCAGTCAACTTAAACCTTAAAATCCAACTTCTTCAAGTTTGGGTACATGAACAATGTATTACCTTAGAATTAGACAATTTCATGCTCACAAATCTAGAGCTCACACATTCTCTTAGTTCTTTCGAAACTAATCTTCGCAAAGAAAATGTTGTGTGTGTCAATAGCCCAACGAAGCAAAAGGATTCAATCATGGAAGAACACGCTCAAAGGCCAGCAAACCTCTCCTCCTATTCACAGAATAATGCAAGAATAACTCGACCAAAGAGGCAAGCAAAAAAGACATCTTCTATATCAACTAGACAGACAGAGTTCAAGAAGAAAGAAGCTCAGGGCATGAAGCAGATTTGGGTACGAAAAGGAGAACAACCAGCAGCTTTGCCACAACCATTCCCAATGAGGCAGACCAACCATGCTGAAAGAAGCACCAAGAAATAAGGACCAGCTCAATCCTATGGTCTTCGATAAATTTGGGTACCAAAGCAATCGATGAAGGCCGACCATAATAACGTACAAATTTGGGTGCCTAAGAAATTAGTTGTGGCTCCACAAGGACAATTACACATTTGGGTACCCAAGGCACTCCTACATGCACAAACACCACTAATCTCCCTCACATAAAAAGTTTCAACAAAGAAGCCAAGGAGAGAAACGGGTAAGAACCGAGCACATATACCAAAGGAAGATAAACTCACCTCTTCGGAAAAAATAAAAAGACAATCATCAAGGATATGGGTTTGGAAGCCAAAAGTACCAGCAGCTTCCACAAAATCAAAGAGCCAACCACGCCGGATACCAAATTGTAGAAACCATCCAAAGATGAAGGGGCCAGAAGTGATCTCCACAGGGCCACATACCATTCTCAAATGGATCCCTATAAGGAGGATTACATCATTTCAAGATCCAATTGACACCTCCAAACAAAGCATGCATCAAGTCTGCAAGTAACATCAGAAGCCTTGACGTGCAATAACCATGTGCCTTTGGCATAATCTTGTCTTTTGCACCATTAAGGTCATGCATTTCCAAACTATGCATCAATATAGGGCCACATTATAGGGCCATGCATAGACACGATTGAGAATCCAAGGCACATGAGATACACTTGACATATGTAAAATATTTTATTGATACTAACATCTTTCTTCTCGTTTTGTGACACTGTTCCAAAAAAAGAAAGGGAGAGAGAGAATACAAAGAGAAAGGACAGGATTGTGTGCTTTAAAAATTTGGTGTCACTCTAGCACAATGGCAAGTACCAATGTGAGGAGCTTCAGCTCATAAATGTCAATCTGTGGAGATGTGAGGACTGGTATGAAGACCAAGAGCAACTGTGGTGCAGAAGTGCGTGAGTGAAAGCATACAAGCATGCACACACATACATACACGCGCACAAGGTAAGAGCAAAGAGTGGAACAATGGAAGGACTTTGATTACAAAAGAACTCTCTTACAAAGCTGAAATCTACAACAAGCTAACCCCAAAAATGAGCTCTCCAGCCCTTTTTATAGTTTTTTGAGTAGTTTTGGCCCTGTCCAGACCTAGTGCCCAACCTAGTTAAAAATTAGGTCCTAGGGCTTATTTGGGGGCTCAAACGGAAAATTCTGAAAATTGGTAGGATGATACTTCTAATACTCCTCAAGCTCAAGGACTCCTTGGCTTGAACAAAATGGAGTTGTAAAATAGAAAATGGTATTTATAATGGTTTTTAGTGAGAAAAATCACTATTTTTATAGGGATTTCTTATGAAAAATTGACATGTGCTTCTTGGAGCTCCCTACATGCTCCTTCCTCTTGTGTTTCCACTTCATTGATGCACTTCCATGCTTGTCTGTGACCTTGACTGTCAACACTCCCCCCCTCTAGAGTTTGTCGTCCCTGACAGACCCTTGTTGTAGTGGTTGTCATGTAGTGCTTGGAGAGATAGTGTCCATCATGTATCCACAAGAGTGGTCCATCTTCTGATTGTAGCTTGGGTAGCTGTCTCGTTCTTCATTTTGTCACTGTGACCTTTGTATGTACTTCTTCCTTGTATTCCAACTTGATGGTGTCTTTGTGACCTTTCAAAAATTGTGAGCTATTGAAAAGAGGTTTTCAATGTTGGTTAGGAGCAACTCTCATTGTGGATTGCTTCCTTGCTCTTGTTCTAGTCATCGTAATGTCTTCTGGTTCTTCCAAAGATGGTTTTTTTTATGCCAAGTACTTGTAACCCATAATGGATGATGGTTAAGTGCATTAGTGCATGGGTTGAACAAGATAGGTGCCTTTGCATGGCCTTGTAATGTGACCCTATGCATGCATACGTGGGGAATGCATTGGAAGAAGTATGGTGCAAGAATTTGGATCTTGAGCAAAGTGCTCAAGGGTATGTTGACGAAGAGTTTTCCTACTCTATCATGGTTATCGTGTTGTCGAAGTAGGTGGTTCTTACCATGGTCAAATGTCCATCGATATTCATCTCTTTGTGGTGTGCTCTAGCATGGTGGTTGACCATCGACTTATCTTTCGTTGTTGATGGTTCATGTCGGAGATGCTTTAAGCACACAGTCCTATCCTTTCTCTTTGTATTCTCTCTCTCCCTTTTTTTTGGAACAATGTCACAAAACTAGAAGAAAGATGTTAGTATCAATAAAATATTTTACATATGTCAAGTGTATCTCATGTGCCTGGGATTCTCAATCATGTCTATGCACGGTCATGTAACGTGGCCCTATATTGATGCATACTTTGGAAATGCATGACCTAAATGGTGCAAAAGATAAGATTATGCCAAAGGCACATGGTTGTTGCACGTCGAGGCTTCTGATGTTACTTGCCGACTTGATGCACGCTTTGTTTGGAGGTGTCAATTGGATCTTGAAATGATGTAATCCTCCTTATAGGGATCCATTTGAGAATGGTATGTGGCCCTGTGGAGATCACTTCTAGCCCCTTCATCTTTGGATGGTTTCTAAAATTTGGTATCTGGCATGGTTGGCTCTTTGATTTTGTGGAAGCTGCTGGTACTTTTGGCTTCCAAACCCATATCCTTGATGATTGTCTTTTTATTTTTTCCGAAGAGGTGAGTTTATCTTCCTTTGGTATCTGTGCTCAGTTCTTACCTGTTTCTCTCCTTGGCTTCTTTGTTGAAACTTTTCGTGTGAGGGAGATCAGTGGTGTTTGTGCATGTAGGAGTGCCTTGGGTACCCAAATGTGTAATTGTCCTTGTGGAGCTACAACTAATTTCTTAGGCACCCGAATTTGTATATTATTATTATGGTTGGCCTTCATCGATTGCTTTCATACCCAAATTTGTCGAAGACCATAGGATTGAGCTGGTCCTCATTTCTTGGTGCTTCTTTCAACATGGTTGACTTGCCTCAATGGGAATGGTTGTGGCAAAGCTGGTGGTTGTTCTCCTTTTTGTACCCAAATCTTCTTCATGTCGTGAGCTTCTTTCTCCTTGAATTCTATCTATCTAGTTGATATAGAAAATGTCTTTTTTTGCTTGCCTCTTTGGTCAAGTTATGATTGCATTAGTTTGTGAAGAAGAAGAGAGGTTTGTTGGCCTTTGAGCATGTTCTTCCATGATTGAGTCCTTTTGCTTCATAGGGCTATTGACACACACAACATTTTCTTTGCAAAGATTAGTTTCAGAAGAACTAAGAGAATGTATGACCTCTGGATTTGTGAGCATGCAGTTGTCTAATTCTAAGGTAATACATTGTCCATGTACCCAAACTTGAAGAAGTTGGCTTTTAAGGTTTAATTTGACTCCATGGTCATAGATCCAGTCTTGACCCAGGACAAGTGGTTCCATAAGGTCCTCATCTTCACACATTAGCATTTTCACTCTCATCGGAACAACTTGAAGATAGATGGGAAGTTCCAACTTCATGAAACAAGGGGTTTCCACACCTCCCAATCCTACAAGATAAGCTTCTATGGGATTGAGGTTCAAATGTAGATCTTGGCAGTATGAAAGTCTAACCGCACTAGTTGTTGCACCTGAGTCAATTAATGCTCTCACAGTCCTTACATTCTTCCCTTGTCCTACCGCTATCGTCACAAATGGATGTCGATCAATTATTTGAGAATCAATTGCACTTGACATTTGACACATAGCCATGTGGTATCTTGGGGCCTCAAGATTGATATCTAGGCCTAGGAATTTTAACTTATTTCTCCTAATGGGTTCTCTAGCCTCTTCTTGTGCTTCTTCTCTAACCCTTAATTCTTCTTCTTTTCGCTTCTTAATAGTGTTGAGTCTCTTTAGCATATCCTGTATGAGGTTCGTGATACAACTTGACTCGCCATCCACTAATATAGTTTGCCAGGATATCACCTTCTAGTGTGGCCAACTGAATTGCGCCGCTAATGGAAATTCTATTAATGATCATGGGTCCATATCCTATTTTTTCCAATTTACGGGCATGTTGCTTTAGGGTATAAACCAACACTAGGTCTCCCTCTTTCAAGTCTTTATCTTTGATATGTGCATCAAAGTATACCTTTTTCCTTTTCTTTGTAGCATAGATGCCTTTCACCGCTCGTAGCCTTGTCTCACCTTAGTGTTCTAGATCAAAGATCCTAGAGGATAACTCGTCTTCATTCCACTCATGCTCTTGTGCTACTTTTAAAGTTGGGATTAGGAAGTCCAAAGGTAGCACAACATTTTGTCCAAGGACCATCTGAAATGGGGTGGCATTGAGTACCATTTTGTAGGCAACTCGGTAACCCCAAACAGCGTCATGAAGCTATTTATCCCAGTCAGAGCGCTTATTATTCACCAACTTTCTCAATACATTACATAGGATCTTGTTTGTGCTCTCGGCTTGTCCGTTAACTTGTGGCTGATAGGGGACATGCTTCTTATGTATCACCAAGAATTCTTGGAGAAGATTTTCAATGACTTCATTCAAGAAGTGCGTACCTCGATCACTCACTAACTCTATTGGTAGTCCATATGCGGTGAACACATTCTCGAATAAAAACTTAGCCATTGTCTCAGCATCATTCTTTGTAGTGGCTTTTACTTTACCCACTTTGTAAGGTAATTTGTGGCTACAATAATGTACTCTGCATGGGAGTTTCTAGCTAGGGGGTTGATAGGACCCACAAAATCTATACCCCATTTTGAGAATGCATGTCCTTCCATCATTGCCCCCAAAGGCATTTCTTCTTTCCTTATTGGATATTGTACACGTTGGCATGTACCACATTTCTTCACATAGGTATGTGTGTCCATATGAAGAGTGGGCCACCAAAGTCTTGAGAATAGAATGGTCTTGATTACTCTCTCATGACCAAAATGTCCGCATGCAACACTGCTATGGGTAGTCTCTAAGATTTTCAAATAGTCTGATTCGTGAACGCACAATCTTAAGTAACCATCTTTGCCTCTTCTGTATAGGTTATCTCCTATGAGGGCATAGTCTTGAACTTCTTGATCCATGCTTCGTTTCCTTGCTAGACTCGCCTCATTGGGTAATGTTCCGGATCTCATGAATTCTACCAATGGAGCACTCCAATCTGGAATTAATGATATGTGATAAAGAGTCGCATGCTCCACAGGGGGTCTTTTCTAGCACACTAGACAATTCCTAATCCATTCATGTATTTATTTGTCCATGCTAGGCCAATACACTCCTAAACGTTTTAGATTCTACAGTGTTCATTGTTTAGAATAGTGATTTCCTAGCATTCCTTCATGGGCTTGTTGCAACCAACTACCATGTTCATCGTCCTCAACACAACAAGTTAATACACCCTCCATATCTTGTTTGTACATGATTCCTACCAATATTTGATATTTTTGTGATTTTACAATTTCCTCTTTGTTTGTTTTTATATTCTTATTTGCGGGTCCGAAGGTTAGGACACGTACTAACGTATTTGCCCATTTATGAACAACTTTTAGATTGAACAGATAAGCGTCGGATGGTTCATCAAACACTCCCTACGGTGGCTCTCCTAAAGTGATGCGAGAAAGGTGATCTGCTCCGAGGTGAGTCTTACCTTTCTTAACAACCACTTCAAAGTCATATTCCATTAGTAGGAGGAACCATCTTACTAAGCGTCCGATATTGCAGCGTTTAATGATCAAATATAATAAGGCTTGATGATCAGTGAGAAACGTAAACTTGTTGGCCAATAGATAGTTTCTAAACTTTTTACAGCATAGACCATGCCTAAGCCTTCTCTCTCGGTTATTGTATAGTTTTGTTCAGCTACGTTAAGTTGTCTACTAGCATATGCGATAGGTAGATCTAGGTTTCCTTCACCTGTTGGTTGTGCTAGCACACATCCTCTTGCGTGATTGGATGCATCTACATTGACATGGAATGGTTTAGTCCAATTAGGAGTGGTCAATATTGGTGATGTGCACAAGCATCTCTTTAGCTCATTGAAGGACTTCTCACATTGGTCGTTCCACTCAAAATTTGTCAACAAGGCATAAAGAGGCTTAGCTATAATTGCATACATGTGAATAAACCTACGGTAATATCCACAATGGCCCATAAAGGCTTGTACCTCTTTAACATTCCTTGGCCTCAGCAACTCCGCTATGGCTTTTACTTTGTCCTCATCTGTTGATATTCCATTCTTAGAAACAATATGACCTAAGATTTTACCTTAACGTACCATCAACACACACTTCTCTGGGTTCAGACACACTCGATATTCTCCACACTTGTTGAAGATCTATCTAAGCTCAAGGATGTGACATCTCCTTTCTTGGGAATGAGCACATAAATCGTCCACATATACTTCGAAGCCCTTGCACAAGAACTCTTTGAAGACATAACACATGAGCCTTTGGAATGTTGCAGGTGCATTGGTGAGCCCAAATGGCATCACACGAAATGCAAAGATTCCCCACTCTGTGGCAAAAGCTGTTTTGTGTTGATCTTCTGGGGCGATGGCTACTTGGTTGTAACATGAAAATCCATCAAGGAAGCTATAAACTTCCTTGCCTCCAACACGCTCCAAAAAATGATCAGTGATTGGAAGCGGATAGTTATCCCTTATTGTGGCGGCATTAACTTTTTTAATGTTAATACATACATGCAAATTTCCATTCTCCTTGGGCACCACAACGATGGGGGACACCCATTCTGTATGTTCAATCTCATAGATAAATCCACCTTCAATCAATCTGTCGATTTCTTCTTTTACTTTAGTTGCATAGGTGTCACTGTATGTGTAGGGCTTCTGTTTGGTGGGCTTGGCATCTGCTATCATGGGGATCGTATGAGAACAAATTTTCGGATCTACTCCCTTCAAGTCTATATAGTGCCATGCAAACACGTCCCTATATTCCCTTAATAAGGCTACCATCTCTACTTCCTCTTCTTTATTTAGGTCATCTCCTATGTACGTACATCTCTCTTCATTCTCTTCGATGGTGACTATGATTTTTTTGGTCTTTTCTCTGTTATCATATGCTTCTCCTGTGGTGGCCTCTCTCTTAGGCATTTGTACCAAAATTTTTTGGTCCTCAACTTCATATTTCTTGAAATTTTGTGGTACTTCGAACAATGATTCCTCCTCTTCTTGTTTCACTCCTTGTCTTTTCTTTTTCTTTTGACCACTTTCACTTCCATCCTTTGAATTTACCGTTTTGATGCTTGTGAGAGGTTCTTCTTCTTTTTGTGTAAATACTCCTATGTCCTCTAGATAGTGCTCCTCTAAAATAAAGCAACTATCCATCACCATGGACTCTAGATCGTCATCATTATGTTCTTCTTCTATGAAGTCACTAGGGTCACATTCTTCTAGCAAGGGCTGACACGTGAACACTGAAATATCATAACCCTCTTCATCACAATGAGGTGTCCACTGTTCTTCATTGACTGGTATACCCATGGTGGCTAAGATTTCTTCCCAATCATGAGGCTCAAATTCCTCATCCGAAAAGATCATTGGCGTATAGGGTGGGTCTCTAACTGGTCTATCTCCTTGAGAAGTTCCTTCTTCTCTTGCTTTTAAGCATTTTTCCTCTTCCTTTGCGACCTTACACATCCACAAATGAGTATCCTCATGCAGCCAGGATGTATCATATGAACTTTTAGAATGCACAGAGATTGAATCTTCTTGCTTCTTGTTGATAGAATTCCAATGTAAGGGTGGTACATCTCTAAAGGTGTAATCCTTCAAATTGACCTTGGTTGTGACCCCTAAGCACTGCAAGTATAAGGAGTTGGTTCCCCAATCCTGTACAACTTGTAGTTGTCATAGGAAGGGTCTTCCTAGGATCATCTCGTAGGTATTAGTTTTACCAAAGTCACATATAGCGAAGGTGTGCTCAAACTCTACACCATAAGTGGTTAGAGTTATCCCTTCTAGCAATCCTATAGGTCTTTGAACATGGCCATCAGCCATCTGAAGCTTCATTCTAGTTGTTCTTAATGCGGGTTTACCCCATTGCTTCCACAAGGAGGTGGTCGCAATAGCAACACCAGCACCTGAATCTAGGATCGCTTTGGTTGTGTAACCTTGGTGGGTGATCGGGAGATAAGTATTACCTTCATCACCTTCGCTCATGTCCCCTATTTTGTCTAGAGGTATCTCCGGTATTTTCCGTTTAGAGCCTGCTTTTGGCATATTGGAATCAAGTTCTAGAACCTGATCCTTCACATGATTCCATAGTTCCGGTTTTGCTTTGAGCAGCTCTTCTACAGTGAGGTGACACTGAACCTTAGTGTTCTTCATGACATCAGTGTTTCTTGGAACCACTGAGTCTTCATTTCTAATGAATATTGTTGGAGCTCTGATCTGGAGAGACTCAGATTCCCATGGGCCTGTGAACTCTGGCAACTCTTGTAAAGAATTGGATTCAAATTCTAACCTTTCTTCTCCTCGTTTCTCTACTTGGTCATCATAAATAGATGGAATGTCTTGTGGAAATTGATCATGAAGGTCATCAATCTCAAGAATAGGAGGGGGAACATCCTTCTCCTTGGCCCATTTCTCTTCTTGTATTTCCCGCAAGAACTTTTGAGCATGTTGTTGAATTGAAAGAGGTTCTCCATCATCTATGGAGTCAAGAACATAGACTTTCTTTGATGATGAGCTTTCTCTTTCAATAGTTGGTTGAGCCTGTGGAGGTAAAGAAACTTGTGGTTTATTTACCAACCGCTCTAATCTATCGAGTAAGCCCTAGAAGTGCAAACCTGGTGTAATAGCATTTGTCTGATTGAACGATTGATTGGCCTCAAACATAGCTTGAGCTAGTTCCACCATTTTTATGCATATTTTTGTCCGTTCAATCTCTAAATGTGCTCTAGGGTAGCTCTTGTCTAGGTTTGCAGGTGTTGGCCCTTATTGAAGTTGAGCTTGGTATGCCTTGAACATCATGTCCAAGTCTTGTGGGGTTGGATCTGCAAGAAAAGATCCTGTTTGTGGTTTATTTACAGTGGTTGGTGGGTAGGCATGAGGTGGTGTGGATGGAGTTTTGACATGCGACGGGCTTTGAAAGGCAATATCTTCTATTTCTGTTTTTGCATCTTTCAGGCTTTCTTCTAGTTCAGATAACTTTTTGGTCCACTTACGATTGGCCTTCTCTATAGTATCCTTCCATGTTCTTGTTTTGTCTTACTAGACTCTCTTGACTCACTTGGCTCTGATTGCTCAGCTAGTTTAGCTTGTTGTAAGGCTTGTGCCCTAGTAACTACATGTATAGGAGCCACATTATTGCTACTAGAAATTGAATCCCCAACTAAGCCTACTACATGTTGTAAATGCTCCGATGAGCTCCCCAATTTTGGGCTAGCTTCTGCACGCCGATCGATGTCGACTTCTCAGAGATGATTGCGCACGGAGTTCGATTCGATTCTGCCGCCCAGCCGCGTAGTAGTCATAATTAGTTACTCTCTCTCCATAATGATGAGTCATCCCCCCCTCATGGCTTCTCACATGGGTGCCACATGGCACTCATGTGTGAGCCCATGTAATAACCAATCTAAGAGGTGGTTCACACCTCTTCTGAGGGGTTCTCCATATAACATTTCCTTCCCCTTAAATCCATTTTTGTCCTCAAAAATGGTATTGGAAGGTGTAATAGAAAGAGAGAACTAATAATAACACTACTCCCACTATATCCCCATGTATAGAAATACATGGTCCTGTCTCCGTGTTGTTTCCCCATATCCTTCCCCTTAAGAAAACTCTTGGGAAGGTAAACTGAAACTGGGAAACTGTCTCTGAAGGGTGCTAACCCGCTCCCATGTGGCACTATCTTCTGAACTATCTTTCCACTTTACTAGACACTCTTTATACAAGTGACTCCTCGTCCGTTTCTCTCGAGTGCGTAGTATGCTCTCTGGCTCATGTGGAATAGATTGAACAGAAATAGGCTCTACTACCTCACTATCTGGAATGAGGTTGTCAGATTCACCCAGCCTTTTCTTAAGCCGGCTAACATGAAAAACTGGATGGATTTGACTATTCTCTGGAAGTTGGAGCTAGTAAGCCATCTTTCCTATTCTCTTAAGTATTTGGAAAGGTCCACAATACCTAGGAGATAATTTTGGACAAGGTCCCGTCTTCATGGTCTCAGACCTAGATGGAACTCTAAGATAGACTTGTTCTCCTACCTCAAAGTTGATATCTCTTCTCTGAGGGTCAGCATAGGCTCTAGCCCTATCCTGAGCTTTCCTAATGCTATCCTTAGCAAGTCTAAGCATATCATTCATTTCTTCCAAGAAGTCCTTTGCAGCTTGAACTTTTTCATTCTGCAAGCCAACTGCATAAGGAGCCCTTGGCTGAAACCCATACATAAGCATAAATGGACTATGCCCAATGGAAGAGTGCTTGGCACTATTATATGCAAACTCTACTATAGGTAAGTACTCTTCCCAATTAGTTTGCCTTTCATTTACATATGCTCGAAGCATATCCTCTAGGATTTGGTTAACCCTTTCTGTTTGCCCATCCGACTGTGGATGCTCGGCCGTACTCATGCTAAGCTTTGTATCCAACCTTTTGAAGACCGCTCTCCAAAAGTGGCTAGTAAACTTCCTATCCCGATCAGAAACTATGTCTAAAGGAAGACCATATAACCGGTATAGGTTCTCTACAAAGAGTCTAGCCAACTCAGGTGTCTTTACTGTAGTATGTGTTGGAATAAACCTAGCCATTTTGGTTAACCTATCCACAATTACCCAGACCGAGTCGTGCCCTCTCTGTGTCTTAGGTAAACCGACTATAAAGTCCATGGAGATACTCTCCCACTTCCCATTGGGAATATCCAATGGGTGGAGTAGCCCTCCAATCCTCAATCTCTCAGCTTTGTTGACCTGGCATTTATTGCACTTAAGCACATATTCTAGGACGTCCTTATGAAGTCCAGGCCAATAAAACTGCCTCTTAACAAGATCATAAGTCTTGTTAACTCCTGGGTGTCCCGCACTAGGTGTGTCATGACACTCATATAAAATATGCCGTCTCATCTCAGTATCTCTAGGGACACACACCTTACCTTTATATAACAGATATCCATCATGGACACTGTAATTCTTCCACTTGAATCCTTCTTGAGTACCCGTCGATACTCTATCCTCATTGGAAACCCGTATATCACGATCCCCATTCTCTATGGCTTCCCAAATCTCGGAATATGCAGGATCAAGCCTACATTTCCCTTTAATAGACTCAAGTAGCTCACTAGTGATCTGAGTAAAACTCAGTCCATGGAGCATAGGCATGCGGCTAAGTGAATCAGCCACTACATTAAACTTTCCCTTCCTATACCTAAGCTCATAATCAAACTCTTGAAGGGTCTCTGCCCATCGGGCCTTCCGACCTTTAAGGTCTGTTTGATTAGAGAGCCACTTAATGCTCTCTTGATCAAACACTATCGTAACTTTGGCACCATATAAATAATGATGCCACTTTTTCAAAGCATGGACTATTGCATACAACTCCTTCTCATAGACGAAGTAATTCTTTTGAGCCGGTTCTAGTTTCTTGCTCTCAAAAGCTAATGGTCGACCATCCTGTACTAAAACCGCTCCTATAGCAAAATCACTCGCGTCAGTCTCAACCACAAATGGTTTATTGGGATCTGCTATATGTAAAAGTGGAGCTGTAGCAATTGCTACCTTCAACTTTTCCATACTTTGCTTCTGTTCGTCTCCCCAATGAAAGGCTTTCCCTTTCCCTTTAAGTTGTTCCGTCATCGGGACAGCAATTTTGGCATAGTTCTTAATGAATCTTCGATAGAAACCTGATAAACCTAGGAAGATCTGCAGCTCCTCCAGGTTCCGTGGATGTGGCCATTCCATAATAGCCCTTACTTTTTCAGGATGCATCTGGATTCCATCTTGGGAGACTATATGCCCAAGATACCTAACCTCTGTCTTGAAAAATTCACATTTTGACTCCTTAGCAAAGAGCGAATTTTCCCTTAGGACTTGAAATACTTTTCTCAAGTGTTCCAAGTGCTCCTGGTCTGATGCACTATAGATCAGGATGTCATCTAAAAAGTCTACTACAAAGTGTCCTAGATAAGGCCATAAAACACTATTCATGAGTTTCATGAAAGTGGCAGGAGCATTGGTGAGACCAAAAGGCATCACCAAAAACTCATAATGCCCATATCTAGTCCTAAATGCAGTCTTAGGGACATCCTCTGCCCTAATTCTAATCTGATGATATCCTGATCTAAGGTCAAGCTTGGTAAAATACCTAGCTTGATGTAACTGATCAAATAGATCTTCCAACCTAGGCATTGGAAATCTATTTTTAATAGTTACCTTATTAAGTGCTCTATAATCTATACATAGTCTCATAGAGCCATCTTTCTTTTTAACTAGGAGCATTGGCGATGCCCATGGTGAGTTACTAGGTTTGATGAAGCCTTTATCTAAATAATCCTGCAATTGCTTCTCAACCTCCTCATGCTGAGAAACACTAAGCCTATAAGGTGGTCTACAAATAGGGTTAGTGTTAGTAACAACCTCTATGGCATGGTCAATGTCCCCTCTCTCAGGTGGTAGCCCTCTAGGTAAGTCAGTGGGAGAAACATCTCTGTATTCAAACATAAGATCCTTAAAACTTTTAACTACACACTCTTGCAAAAAAGAATAGTAGAAAGTCCTATTCATATTTACATTCAAAGCATGAAAATATACATCAGATGAGCTGTCTGTACAATGCTCCATATCATGACTATACAATAAAAACATATCCTGTATATGCTGTGAACAACAGAGACTATACAACTCTAATGATGAGATGAGAGGTGCACTAGGTACATCTCTCTCTCCCTGAATATAAACTTTACTTCCATTCTTTTCAAACTCGAGTGTGTTATTTTGATAGCTGCGTTTAAGTGTATCTCCCAACCCCCATAGCCACTCTCTTCCTAAGACTAGATCTGTCCTCTCCATATTCATAATTTGGAAGTCCATATGATCTGTATAATCCTGCATCTTGACTTCCAAATTGGATACCATAGTATCCCATATTCTTTTATCTTGCCCTTGCATCATAGATACAATGTATTTATGTGCACTAGGCTGCTGGGGAATCTTCAATTTCTTGACCAAAGCATAGTTAATGAAGTTATGAGTGGCAGAGTCATCTATCATGACTCGCACCCTGGTCCCGTATACACTACCATGTAGCTTGACCAAGTCATGTGGTCCAAACTGCGGTGACCACAATGACTGAGTCAAACAACACGTGTGTTCTATATCCTTGTGCATCACCTCCACTCCCTTGCAGCTAGAGCTGCCATGAATGGGAAGGGTCTGCACTAGGTGGACCGCCTTTTTGCCCCTTTCAGGAGCCGTACTAGACTCTGGTCCTTTCTTCTTTTCTTCCCCCTTCTTGAGTGGACAGTTCCACTGTGAGTGGCTAGGGGATAGGCACCTAAAACACAGGTTCTCTCTTTTGGCCTTCTCAAACTGGTCTGTGGATAGCTTAGGCCCTTGTGATCTTTGTTTTTTAATAAAAACCTTGTTTTTCCCAAAAGGCAACTTTTTCTTAAATTTAGTGGTGCTAAGAGGTTTAAGGGGCTGATCCGTCTCCATAGGAGTATACTGAGGACGGTTATGGTCCTCATATATCTGTGCATATTTGATCGCCTCCTCAAACGTCTTAGGCGCATTCCTCCTGACTTCCCTCTTTATGGCTTTATCCAAGCCCCTAACAAACCCTCTGGTCTTCTGAAAATCATCTAGACCCTTAAGCTTCAAAGTGATCTCTCTATAGTGGGATAGATAGACTGAAAGAGGCCTGCCTCTTTGAGTAATCCTATCCCACTCATCCCAATTCCTCTCCTCTTCATTTTCAGGAAGAAACTCTTTTAGGAAAAGAGTCTCAAATTGAGTCCAGTCACTAGGGATAGAGTTTGCCTCCTTAAGACTCATCCACCACTTATAAGCACGCGGGCTGAGGGAAAGACTCGCCTCTAGCACACGATACTCAGGTGGGGTGCCCTTCAATTGATGCAAATCATGCCACTTTTGTAAAAAAGTGTAGATTGCATCCTTATTCCTGTCTCGGTCATCCCCCGTGAAGGTAGGTGGTTTCAAGTCTTTCAGGAGGGGAGCTTCCCTAGAGCTCTCTCCTTTATGCTTACTAGGAAGAGAAGTCTCTTTCCTAGTAATCTCTAGAGGAATGGTAGGAGTCTCTCTTTCCTTCATAGCTAGGAAAGAGGTGACAGTAGTCTCAAGGGAGATCATTTGAGACTTAAGTTGCTGTATAAGAGATGTAATGCTACCCAAATCTTTCTCTAACTTAAGGGTTTGCTCTTTCAAGTCAATGAATTGGTCACGAGTGACAAATTCATCTATAAGCTCTTCATAAGTATACTCTTGCTGTGAAGGCTCTTTTTCTTCTATATTCTCTTCTATTTCTTGTCCTAACTCTACTTCTTCCATCCTAGCATCCTGACCTCTAGTTGCTCTCTAGGTGGAGAAGTGGTCTCAACTACTTGTTTACCTTTAGTTTCCATGTTTAAGTATCCTTCCCCCGTTTGCTAACTAGAGAGTATGAAAATGAATGGAAGTAGAGTTTAAATATGCAAGAAGAAGAGAGATATAACACAAGAACACTTCCCTGATACAAAGTAGAGTTGCGGAAGCTAAATCCAGGTGGTCCTTGATGCTTCAAGCCGCTGATTTTGATTCCTCGCCAGTCCCAAAAAAAAATTGGAAATGTCCGCTTGGTCCGGGGAGGTTCTAGACACCATAAACCATCCAAAATAACACCAAAAGTGCGTAGGAAAAGCCTCAAACGGGCAAACTGAATGCAACTGAACAATTTCAGAGATTTTCCAATCCTCGCCAGTCCACAAATTGTTGCCCAGCACCTGCACTTCAAGAATTTGAGACAATCCCAAGTGAAAAAATTGGATTTGGAGTCCGGATGAAGAAAAACTAGGCCCGGGAGTGGCCGCCTAGTTCCTGCTGAAACGCTGCAGAGAGATTTTGATAGGGAAAATCTCTTCCAAATCCAACACCGATGGTCTTTGAGCGAAGCTTGAAAGCGTAGCTTCAAAACGTGACCAAGATATTTGAAATCCGATATGGTATGAAGAAGATATGGTCCGGAGAAGTGAGGTATGTCACCGGTGGGAGGTAAAAAGGTAACCCTCTTGAAGTAGAGACTTTGAAGAGCTCCAAACTGAAGGATTGAAGCTTTTCAATGAAAACCCAAAACTCTAAACCCTTCTCCACAGCCCGTAATACATATGTGCATCCTCACTTTAGCCAATATCTTGATTCAAAAGGTCTCTTTTATTCCTGTAAAATCAAGAAAAACTTCGATTTTGAAATGGCTTACACTTTGCTTTCGAAAACCTCAGTCCATGCATGACAGTCGATGAAGATGGAGCTTTATCCCACATGTGCTTGGGTTGCAGGCCTTTTTGGGGTACAAAAAGAAAGCTCTAAGGAGCTTCACTCATCCAAGAGTGGGGAAGGAGGAGCAAGGCTCCCCCTCGTGGGCTGGCGGACGCCTGCGGGCTCCTCTCTGCGCACGGCGGCGGTTGGCGCCTCGTTTGGTGTGCCTGTGGGCCGTCTCTCGCGCGTGCGGCGTCTGCTGGCGCTGTCCTACGTCTGTTGTCGTTGTCCTGCTCCGATACCAGTGTTGTAAATGCTCCGATGAGCTCCCCAATTTTGGGCTAGCTTCTGCACGCCGATCGATGTCGACTTCTCAGAGATGATTGCGCATGGAGTTCGATTCGATTCTGCCGCCCAGCCGCGTAGTAGTCATAATTAGTTACTCTCTCTCCATAATGATGAGTCATCCCCCCCTCATGGCTTCTCACATGGGTGCCACATGGCACTCATGTGTGAGCCCATGTAATAACCAATCTAAGAGGTGGTTCACACCTCTTCTGAGGGGTTCTCCATATAACACACATTAACAGGTGTAACCTTTGGTGCACTACAGGGATGTTCAGGACAATCTCTCAGGAGCTGTTCTTTGCCACACTCAAGACAAACAACTTGTGTTGTGATGTTCTGCTCTTGTATCGGAGTTAGTGGGTGGGGTGGTTGTTGTCCTGGTATAGGTTGAGGTTGGTTGTATCCTCAATGTCCATACAATCTAGTTGCTCCTCGTGGTCCAAGACATGGGTTATACCTCGGAACTTCTTTGCCTTGCTCTCTAGGAGGGTACCCGTATGGTCTACATTGGGGTGGTACAACCGGTCGTGGTTGTCTATTCATTGGATAGTTTTCGGTGTTGTGGTTGATGTACTTCTGCTCACTATGAGAGTACATGTTAGGCTCCTGAGTTGGTTTTCTATCATAAGGGTAAGGTTGAAATAACCCTAATCCTTCTTTAGTGCAGACATGAGATGGATGATCTCCACTGAAAAATGTGCAACTTCATAACATTGGCACTCTCAAGGAGGAGTTCTGGTAGTTCCTTGTACTCCTAATTTCTTGGCCACTAACGCTACCAGTTCCTCCACATAACTCGAGCTAGAAGTCTCATTGCTCCTTGTATCCTCTGTTTTGGTAGGATCTTGTGTGAATTTGAGATCCTCAGCTAAGTTTTCTTCCAAATCTATGCACTCTTGAAGACACTCACTTAGAGTTTGCAATATTTTTACATATACTAAGATTCTCAATGTTCCATTCGTTAGACCTTCTAAAAATAGGGATATCATTTTCTACTGAGAAGGTCTCTCTTTCACAGGGCATCGGTCTACATATTGACTAAATCTTCATGCTGCATTTTTTACTGTCTCATTAGGAGCTTGTTTGAAACTATGTATTAAGGATGACGAATTGTGCTTGTTCCTTGGCTTAGTGAATTCCCCAATAAATTCTTGGAAGAATTGTTTGATATTGTCGAGGAATTTGGATCCAAGGATTGAAACCAAGTTAAGGCTATTCCCGTGAGGGTTAGCCCAAAGGATTCATATTTCACGAAACAGTCATCCACTTGCTCTGCTCACAACACTTGCTTGAATTCTGCAATGTGGTCATACGGCCCTCTTGTGCCATCGTAACGATTTCGCATACATTTGGCCAATTGGGTTGGTCTCAATCTTCTGTCGGGCTCTAGGGATCGAATTTATGATGGGAATAGTAGGTTTTACTAGATGTATTCTAGCTCCTACACCTTGCGGTGGTTCTGCCCTTATAAAGTGGTTCTATTCATATTTCCCATTCCTTGGATAGTTTGGTCGTTTGCATTAATTCCTGGCATGGTGCATTGCACCTCTGGTCTGTTGGGTATACTACATTGACTGGTTTGCTGGGTCTCAAATGGGTTTTGTGAGGTAGTTTCCTAATCCTGAGGAGGGAATATAGGCAGACCCACGTACTTTAATCTAGACCTATCTACTTTATCTATAGGCCAATATCTCCTTTGATTTTGGTCTAGGTATGTAACTCTAGATGGATTTTCTGGATCCCATAGCTCGTATATAGTTATTGGGTTGATACCTTCTCCTTGTGTCAGTGAATCAGTTTGTAGGAGTAGGTCTGATCCATATACTAAGTACACATCCATCAGATAGTCATATTAGGTTATCTTGTCCGCTTGCAATACTTGAGTCATTACTGACTTTCCCCTAGGGGTAGTCACCGTATCTCCACTATTGGTTCTCCCAGAAGTTCCTTGTCCCTCATAGGTACATTTTGATCTCCTAGTACCATAGGCTTCTGACTAAAAATATAAGAGAAGAAGATGCCATGATTCATCCAAAGGATTGTCACAAAGCTTCTCTCTGAAAAGAATGAACTTTGTCTCAAGTGAAGCTGTACTCCAAGAGCTCATGTGTCCAAATATCTCCTTAAATAATCCTCTCAAAGTACCCAAACCAATGCAATTCTCTAATCTAAGACCTCTCTTCCTTGTATCCACTACAAAAATTAGCTTTTGGGGTATACCTATTTTCACCACCATATCCATTAGAACTTCCATATGCAAACCCTTCTTATAATATATTTCTTGTTGTTCTATTAATACTAAGCTTCCATGTTTACAACTTACCACTCAAATTGCAATGACTTCTTATTCAAGTTTTGATCTTGATTGAATGTCCACATTCCTTCATTTACTTCAATCCAAGTGCCTTGAAAAATGTGATGACTCAACTCTCATAGCATACAAATGCCCTACTTCATGTGGGGATGATTTTTTGTGCATCCTTCATGAGTGCACTAGCTATGCCTATGGCTACAACTACAACAAATCAATCAACATGCCAAGCCGTGGAACAGATAGCAAGTTGACTCATGAATAGGTGCAACATGAACATTGTACAACCATGGATATGGCATTGTAGAAAAAAGATAAATTTCTCTTTTATATCAACGATGTCATGTCTCACAATATATCTTGGTGAAGGAAAATGCATCAACACTATAGACAACTAGAGAGATAACATCAAGCATTTGTACAAAGATAGATTGCTTGACGAGAGATATTGCAGAGAGAGTACATAATAATCTATGGGGAGCTTTGAGCCCCTCAAAGTAAACATGAACCAAACAATTTGTATATCATGTATATACAATGAGTAAAGAGATAAGGGGAGGGTAGCATGGACCATCACCCATCCCAAACAAGGATGTCATTGTAACGGATTATTAAAGAGAATCCTTCTTGTAAATGGAGAGAGTATTTTCAGGAAGCATATTCTCCTTTGAGATCCCAAATGACTTTTTCTCTATTCTAGAGAATATGTTTGGATATGTTGTAACATCCCTTCACTAATTTAGAGCTCTTTTCTTTTCATTAAAAACAATAAGAATGAAAGTGTATTTCTTTTTGAAAATTTATAGGAAGAGTAGATATGAAGACCCAATTCCCTAGGAAAGACTCTAGATAGGAAGCATCTCAAGGGTTTTGCATATTTCTTCAAAAATATCCCCTCACTTCTACCATGGAAGGTGCCCTCTTAGACGAGTTCTAGCTTTTGCACCATGGTTTTCCCTAATCCCATTGTTTTTCTTTCTTTGAAGGCTCATGGCCTCCCTCTCAAGTGGGGTTGTGGCATGGCTTGGTGAGGCTTTGAGGGATGGTATTATCTAGAACAAAGCACACCTACTTTCTTCTCATAACGGTAAGGTGAAAGTGATGATGCATGATGTATTTGTCTTTCTTTTTCATTCTTTTCTTGATGCAAAAAATTATAAAAGGTTCCCAACCCTCTCTTTACTATAATGGATGAATCCATGTAATTCTTTCATACGTTTTACTTCTTTGATTCATAAGGAAAGATAGAAAGTCTATGAAGGAAATGAGGGCCATCAGTTACTGTTTCAGGATGATATGGTAGTTTGTACTTTTATTTACCTAATTAATGCTTTTTATAACTATTACATATGATATCATTTAATAGAAGATTTATCCTTGCTTAAAAATAATGTTTGGAATTCTAGTTATAATGTTAGAAACATCCCTATTATCCTCTTGTTGAACCTCAATCCGGTACTAGAAAAATGTCCCAAATGTTAATAATAAAGAAGTAAGCTCGTATATATTTTTGCAAAAAGGATTTTCTTCAAATAGAAGGAAAATACAAAAATGAAAAATAGAAGCATTTACTTCAGCAAGTAGTGGAGGCCAAAAGAGAATCATTCAAAAGAGAATCAAATCCAAAAACTGAACTCTAAGAGGAATGGCTATCCAAAGTAGTGGAGAAATGATTGAGAAGAGCTCTCAAGCTCATCATGAGAGTTTTTGGTCACTTGGCTATAAAAGAGGCAAGGGAGGACACTCAAGAATAGAGGAAGAAGGCGTGGAAGCCCCCTTGTAGCTACTTCATTTGTTTTGAGTCATTTCAGTCAGTTCACTCTCATAGAGTATGTCCAGCCGCACACCCATTTCTGGGTAGTCTACTTGTGAGAGTTATATCTCTCAATATATGTATCCAATTTTAGTGTTTAAACATTCTTTGGAAAGCTTATCTTGAGTACTTCCTCTTTCAAGAAGATTTTTATGAAATTCTTTATGCTCTATGAGTTATTCAGTTTTTAGTGAAGTCCAGTTTTCAGCCTAATTGAGTGGACAGGTAGCCTGTTTTGTATCAATGAGTTGCCAACCCAAATCTACTCCAAATTGAGTGTTTGATAGCTCATTTTAAAGCTATAGGTGTCTAGTTTGAGTGATCAAAGTTTCAAGTTCATTGCATCTTTCAGTGGGTACCATTTTGCATTTGAAGGTTCAGCTGTTCGCAAGAGTCTTGATCCTGAGAAGGTCTTCTACACTTTCCGCTGCGATTAGGAGAGAAATTCTCCAACAATTGGTATCAGAGCATTGGATCTTGAAGAGGCAAAGCATTGGAGCTGAAGTAAAGCAAAGGAGAAGCTACAAATCAAGGGGGAGCTTCGTAAAGTCAAGGAAGAGCGCCACACAATACTTGAGGTAAACTTCAATCTTGGAAGTTTTCAATGGCTGATTTAGGACAACAAGTTGAGAAGTTAGACAAAGATAATTTTCATTCTTGGAGGTATAGAATGATAAATTACCTTAAAGGTAAAGGTTTATGGAGTCTAGTCAGTGGAGATGATCCACAACCGGTGGATCTTGAAGAACCCAACATTACTCCGACACAAAGGAGACAATTTGCTGATTGGGAAGAGAGGAATCGAAGGGTGATGTTCCTCATCTCACAAGTTATTTCTAACACTATGATTGGTCATGTGCAAAGCTTAGAAACAACCAAGGAAGTTTGGGAAGCATTGGAGAAGGTGTATGCTACCTCAACAAGGTCTCGGAGGATGCAACTCAAGAACGAGCTCAACAACATGAAGAAAAGCTCAAACCAAAGCATTAATGAGTATACATTGAAGATCAAGGAGCTTTGAGATCAGCTAGCATCAGTTGGATGCAAGATAGAAGAGGAAGACATCATCCAAATAGCCCTCAATGGCTTGAGGAGTGAAGAAAAGTGGAAGCCCCTCATCACAAACATTCTTTATAGAGATCCTCTACCAACATTCGACGAGATTATACCAAATCTTGTGGCTGAAGAGGTAGCTCAACAAGGAGAAGGCAACAAAGGTAAGGACAGCCATAGTCAAATGTTATATGCAAGAAGAGGTAGAGGAAGGAACTCAAGAGGAGGCTTGAGAGGAAGAGGAAGAAGCTACAACAACACAAATTTCAGCCAACACAACTCGGAGGACAACAAGGACAACTCAAATGACAACACACATGGAAGAGGTCGAGGAAGAAATAGAGGAAGAGGTCGAGGTTCATACAATCCTCATAAAGGTATAACATGTTATCATTGTGGTAAACTAGGACATTATGCAAATGATTGTTGGCAAAAGAATGGAAGGCTGAATGGAGGCAACCAAAGGAGCCAAAATAACTATGCGAGTACATCAAGTGAAGGAGAACAGCAAAACATGCTTGCCATGAAGCATGACTACAACAACTCGAGAAGTGATGACCAAAAATGGCTCATAGATTCAGGTTGCAGCAACCATATGACATGCCAAGGAGATTTGTTCACAAAGCTACAAGATCCAAGTGGAAAAGGATGTGTGGAGACCGGCGATGAAACTCAATACGCAATTGAGCATGTTGGAGATATCAAGCTTGGAGATAGAAAGGTATTGGCTGATGTTCTTCATGTTCCTACTATTGCAAAGAATTTGATTTCAGTAGGATAAATAGTAGAGAAAGGATATCATGTTATCTTCAATGAAAAAGGCTTCTTTATAAAGAATCCAAAAGAAGGATTCAAGGTCATTGCTCAAGGAAGGAAAGAAGGAAGGATGTTCACTTTGGACATTCAACAACCACATGGAAAGGTGATGTATATTCAGTTTGGAAACAAGAGGATTGCTGAAATTGATTTATGGCACAAAATTTTTGGACATATCAACATTCCCAAGCTCAAGGACATGAGCAACCATGAAGTGGTAAGAGGTCTTCCAAGATTCAATGATGCTGGACTACATGAGTTTTGTGAAGCATGCCAACTAGGAAAGCAAACTCGACAATCATTCAAGAAGAGCAACTATGTGGCAAGGAATGTCCTCGACTTGATACACACGGATGTATGGGGACCATCACAACAACCATCAGTGGCTGGTAATAGATATTTTGTCACTTTTATCGATGATCATTCAAGAAAAGTATGGATGTTTTGCATAAAACAAAAATCAGATGTGTTCTCCATGTTCAAGAGATTTAAAGCACAGGTAGAAAAGGAAACAGGACGCTACATAAAGACCTTGAGGTCCGATGGAGGAGGAGAATATTTCTCCAAAGAATTTTCAGATTTTCTTTATGAAAATGGCATCAAGCGACAATTTACATGTAGGTACACACCTCAACAAAATGGAATAGCTGAAAGGAAAAATAAACATATCACAGAGGTTGCAAGATGCATGCTCAACGAGATGAAGATGCCACTAAACTATTGGGCTGAAGCAGCTAGTACGGCTGTTTATTTGATGAACAAGTGCACAACGGCTGGAGTCAATAATCTAACTCCCGAGGAGGTTTATTCCGGTAAGAAACCTGACCTTACACATCTCAAAGTTTTTGGATGTGTGTGTTATGTTCACATCCCTCAAGAACTAAGGACAAAGATGGAGGCAAAGTCCGAAAAATGTATTTTTATTGGATATTCATCGGAGGGAAAGGGATATAGGTGCTACAATCCGGTGACAAAGGAGCTACGAGTCTCACGAGATGTGGTATTTGATGAGCTAAGACCATGGTTTGGAGACAAAGGGAAAGAGAAGATTCTTGAAGAAGATTACGAAGATGATGGAGGTGCTGTCCAAGAAGAATTTCAGCAAACAAGCACTCAAATGTCAGGTGCAGAAGCTTCTACATCACTTGGAGAAAGCTCAACATGGAAGAAGAGGCTAAGGAGTCATTCCTCATCACCAACATCAGCTCATGAAAGATCTAAAGTTGAAAATGCTGCCCAAAATAGTGATTCAAATGCAAGTGAAGAAGAGTATGAAGAGATGATCACACCAAAGGTAAAGTTGAACCGGTTGAAGAAGCAATGTTCAAAAGGAAATGAAAAGAGGTCTTCAAGAGCAAGGCATCCAATTGAAAGGTTGAGCTATGATAGTTTTATTGCAAAGCATTTTGCATATATGACACAGGTGGTCAAAGACAAAGAACCGGATGCATATGAAGAAGCATGTACACAAAAAGAATGGCAAAAAGCTATGCAAGAAGAGATGAAAGCTCTCAAGGACAATCACACATGGGAGCTAGTTCCAAAGGCTGAAGGTATGAAGATTGTTCCAAATAAATGGGTGTTTAAAATAAAGAGAAATGCTGATGGTTCTCTAGCAAGGCATAAAGCTAGACTAGTAGCAAAAGGATTCAAGCAAACTCACGGCATCGACTATGAAGAGACTTTCAGCCTGGTTGCAAAGATGGGAACAATTAGAACCTTGATTGCAGTGAGTGCAGCAAGGAGATGGCCATTGTACCAACTTGACATAAAAAATGCATTTCTCAATGGTGAACTTCAAGAAGAGGTATACATGAGTCAACCGATTGGAGTTGAAGACAAAAAAATCCAAATTTTGTTTGTAGATTGAAGAAAGCTTTGTATGGGCTGAAGCAAGCACCACGTGCTTGGAATCAAAGATTGGTCGAGTACCTCACAAGGTGTGGGTATAGTCCAAGTAATGCAGATCCCTCTCTCTACATGAAGAAAGAAGAAGGCAAGCAGGTATATATTTGCATATACGTTGATGATCTCATCATAACAGGAAGTAATGTTACAGGAATACAAGAGATCAAAAGGAAACTCGGTAAGGAGTTTAAAATTTCAGATCTTGGTGAGCTGAAATACTTTTTAGGCATTGAGATAGTCTATGGGAAAGATGGCATCTACTTGAGGCAAAGAAAGTACTTGTTGGATGTTCTTTTCAGATTTGGAATGAGTGAATGCAAACCACTCACTCAACCTATGGACACAAATGTGAAGCTATGCTCAAATGATGGAGAGAAGTTACATGATGTAACTACATACAGGAGTATTATAGGTTCCTTGATCTATGCTACGATCACAAGACCAGATTTGTGTTATATTGTTGGAGTTCTTTCTCAATTTATGCAAGCTCCTACAAGTGAACACTTAAATTCAGCCAAACGAGTGCTAAGATATTTGAAGCACACTGTCAATCATGCATCGTTTTATAGATATGATGAAGAATTGCAGGTAAAGGGATTCAGTGATGCTGATTGGGCTGGTTCGAAGGAAGATAGAAGATCCACTTCAGGTTATGTGTTCATGATAGGTAGCAAACCTATCACATGGAGCTCAAAGAAGCAACCCATTGTTGCACTATCATCTACAGAAGCTGAATATAGAGGTTTAGCCTTTGCAACTTGTGAAGCTATGTGGATTAAGAAGCTCTTGGCTGATCTTGATGGGCAGGTGGAGACCATTCCAATTTATGGTGACAACATGTCAAGCATTCACTTGACAAACAATCCAATGTTTCATGCATGAAGCAAGAACATAGAAGTGCATTATCATTATGTTCGAGAAAAAGTTTTGAGCAAGGATGTGGATATAAAGTTCATTGGAAATAATGACCAGGTTGCAGACATGCTTACAAAGTCCCTAGATGCTTCTAAGCTAAAGAGGTTCAAGGACGACATCAACTTGCAGGATATGGCTGAAGGTGCAAGCTCACATGTGAGCTTGAGGGGGAGTGTTAAAAATAAAGAAGTAAGCTCGTATATATTTTTGCAAAAAGGATTTTCTTCAAGTAGAAGGAAAATACAAAAATGAAAAATAGAAGCATTTACTTCAGCAAGTAGTGGAGGCCAAAAGAGAATCATTCAAAAGAGAATCAAATCCAAAAACTGAACTGTAAGAGGAGTGGTTGTCCAAAGTAGTGGAGAAATGATTGAGAACAGCTCTCAAACTCATCATGAGATTTTTTGGTCACTTGGCTATAAAAGAGGCAAGGGAGGACACTCAAGAACAGAGGAAGAAGGCGTGGAAGCCCCCTTGTAGCTACTTCATTTGTTTTGAGTCATTTCGTTCAGTTCACTCTCATAGAGTATGTCCAGCCGCACACCCATTTCTGGGTAGTCTACTTATGAGAGTCATATCTCTCAATATATGTATCCAATTTTAGTGTTTAAACATTCAGTGGAAAGCTTATGTCAATTACTTCCTCTGGGTGGAACAGTTTTATGAAATTCTATATGCTCTATGAGTTATTCAGTTTTTAGTGAAGTCCAGTTTTCAGCCTAACTGAGTGGACAGGTAGCCTGTTTTGTATCAATGAGTTTCCAACCCAAATCTACTCCAAATTGAGTGTTTGATAGCTCATTTTAAAGCTATAGGTGTTTAGTTTGAGTGACCAAAGTTTCAAGTTCATTGCATTTTTCAGTTGGTACTTGTTTGCATTTGAAGGTTCAGTTGTTTGCAAGAGTCTTGATCCTGAGAAGGTCTTCTACACTTTCCGCTACGATTAGGAGAGGAATTCTCCAACACCAAAAGCATATGAAAAAGAAACCTAATAAACTCTCCAACCCACTTGTAGTAATTTTGGTTAATGTTTTTAACTTGCTAGATGATAAGAATGATCAATGTGTTGTAGATGGGGACAAGGGTGAAGTATTTCTCTGGTAATCCAAGGTGGTAGACTCTCCTTCTTGAGAGCTCCGCAATGATACCCTTACAATAGAAAACCCGACCTCTGGTGTCTCACATAGTACTCTCCATAGGGGGTGTTGAGTACACAAAAAACACACACTAGAGAGACCATGAACACAGATTCCTTAGGTCATACAAATCCAATCAAAACTGTAGTTTGTGGCTAACCATGCCACTATATGTTTAATTAAAGAACATATACAAAAGCGTGTGGTGGCCAATTGGCCTTTCACATGGACACCAACGATAACAATCTCCCACTAAAGGCTCATATGGCCAAAGTGAAGATAGGGGTAAAATAACGAATGATAAAGAATACTGATTGTAATCATACGAACTATACCTCTCACCTGATGGGCATGTTACAAAGTATACAAGTGACTGTGTAAGATCATGAATCAAGTAACCCCCATCAAGTGACAACAATGTCAAAAGCGATCGTGTGGTAGAGCTTTGGTAAAAGCATATGCAGCATTATCTTAAGTATCAACCTTCTCAATAATAAAGCACTCAGTGGCTAAGCAATCTCTTATGAAGTGATACCTCACCAGAATGTGTCATGTCTTTTCATGATAGACTGGATTCTTAGCCAAAGCAATGGCACTCTGACTACCATTGAGCAAACAAGGTACATGTTGAAGGAGACCCATATCGCAAGCAAGATGAGAAAGCCACAATGATTTCTTACATGCCTCATCTACTGCAACATACTCCACTTCAATGGTGGAAACAACTATACATTCTTGAAGATGAGATCTCCAAGAGATAGCACCTCCAACAAAATGAAAAATGTACCCAGACATAGACACGGCAAGCATAATCAGAAACTGTGTAACCAATAATGGATGCCTTTCCTCTACCTAAGCAAAGACACTTGTCCATAGTGCCACTCAGATGCCCCAAAGTCATCTTGAGTGCTTCCTGATGCTTCTATCAAGGATTAGACATATCTGCTCACAACTCCAACTATGAATGCAATGTTTGGTATCATAGCTACCATAGCATACATGAGACTACCAACAACACAATGATAAGGAATTTTGATGAATCCCTTTTCCTCATTTGATTTGGGGCAATCATCCTTGCTCAATTTCACATATGTGGGTCAATGCCTTTCCACATTGCACATTGAACCTATGAAGTACTTTGGATATGTACTCGCCTTGAGACAAGTATATGCATATTTTAATCCTATCAAGAGTAATTCGGATGCCAAGAATATGTTTGGAATCCCCCAAATACTTCATATCAAACATCTTACTCAACTTCTTCTTGAGAAATGACAAGTCATAAGAGGACTTTGCAACAATTAACATATCATCGACATTAAGTATCAAGCATGTCAAGCTACCATCTGAGCATCTCTTTGTGTAGAGACAATGATGTTCATTGCTCTGACAAAAGCCTTGAGACTTCATAGAAGCATCAAACTTTTGGTACCACTGTCTAGGGGACTATTTAAGTCCATATAAACTCTTCTTGAGCTTACAAACTAGACTTTCTTTGCTAGGAACTACATAACCCTCTGGTTGTTCCATTTAGATCTCATCTATCAGATCTCCATGTAAGAAAGTAGTTTTCACATCCATTTGGACTAGCTCTAAGTCCTCCATTGCAATGAATCCAAGAAACCTGCATAAGGTAGTCATCTTGAGTATGGGAGATAAGATTTCCTTGAAATCAATGCCATGTTGTTGCTTAAAACCATTTGCAATAGGTCATGCTTTATACTTTGGAGAAGCACTATCTGATGAGAATTTTAGCTTATTTACCCATTTACATCGTAAAACTTTCCTGCCCTTTGGTAGAGCTACTAAATCCCAAGTACCATTCTTCTGAATAGACTCCAATTCACTCCTCATGGCATGCTCCCACTTGACATGATCTTCTATCTACATAGCCTCTTTGTAGTAGGAAGGCTCACCACCATTTGTTAACATGAAAAAATCCAAACTTGGAACATATCTATCAGTTGGTTGTGAGGCACGTGTAGAGCATCTCAATGATTTTTGGACAGGAACATTTGTAGATTGATCTAATTGGAAATTTTATTGAACATCCTTATATGCACCATTTTTATGCATGCAAATTTAAGGACTAGTATCCTCAAACACACTCTTCTCACTTCATCCTCTTTAATGGGTTATTTATGCATCCTAGACTCATTGAAAATGATATCACTACTTCTAATCATTGATCGTGTTTCAGGGTCCCATACGCAATATCTGAATCATCATTCAACCCCTATCAAAAATTACAATGGTCAAATGACATGGATGAATGACAATATGACATGTGCCAAGGTACATTTGGATTCACAATGGTCAAACAGTGACGACCAATGAGACGATGCCATGTGGCATCAATGGTAAACACATGCGAGAGACCCTATATAAGCTTCTCATTTTCTTTGTGTCATTTTTTGTGCTTTCCCTTATATCACGAAGCTCCCCATAGTCTTCATTAGGTTCCTTTTTCAACCCTCCTTTGCAAGAAACAACTCATTGCTTGTTGAAGTCTCTTGATATGCAAGCTCAATATGGATTTCTTTGCTTTTTGAATTCATTCATTCATGCACTTAGAAATACAATACTTCTTTAGACCTGATCGATTCAAGCAATTAGGTCGATCAAAGAAGCTTGGATGGTCCTAATCGCTTGAATAGATCATGTTCAAAGAGAATAAGCATATGATGGTTATTTGTTTTTCCTCATCTAATAAGTGTTTTTTCATTGTCTATGAGATGAATTTCACATGCCAAAAATGTTTGAAGTTGAAGTAACAAGAGGTAACCAATTCATGTGTTAAGAGACATTAGAAAAGCACCGATGGCCCTAGTCATTTAAATTGTTTGTGTATGTTGAAACTAGTTATTTTACGTATATTTTATTTTTTTGAGTATAAGAAGTAGAAAACCATTGATTGATGTCATGGAATACACATCACTTGAGATCTTTCATTACTTGATAGGGCTGATTGAAGAGATAAGGGAAATTTGAGATCTTTGGATGATCTTAATCACTTGAATTGGTTTTCTCCATTCAAAACGCTCATTTGGTGTAAATTTTCTTATATAAATGTAAGACATGTCCGATCATGTATTTTTGTTATGAAATAAATTAGAGATCACTCAATGGCTTGCATTTTTGGGCACGACCAATTCAAGCAATATGGGAAATCGGACAACTTTGGATTTCTCTAATTGCTTGAATTGGTCGTGTCTTGAATCCCTCCATTTTCTTGCTTTTGTACTTTCATATCCATAATTTTAAGGAACCCTTGTCTTTCCTTTTGCTTGAATTGGTCGTGTCTTGAATCCCTCCATTTTCTTGCTTTTGTACTTTCATATCCATAATTTTAAGGACCCCCCTGTCTTTCCTTTTGCCAGTAGGTCATGACTAGGACAAAGAAGACTACTAGAAAGCTTCACACTATTGAAGAGCAAAATCATGTGGGAACTGCTATAGAGAACCATGGTAATGAGGATCTAAAAGCAATACATAGAATCAAAGTGATCCTCAAAAGACATACAAAGAAAAGGGTAAAACACCATGTGAAATCATTGAGGGAAATCAGAAGAGCATAGAAGTCTATGGGAATCCTTATCTCAAGACTTCCATTCATTAGAGTCGTAAAACACATCTCCACCAATCCTTGCTCAATGATGTAGACAACCTCATTCATGAAAATCTAATTGCAAACCCAAGCTCTTCTATTCTTGCAAGAGGCTCCAGAAGACTTTGAAATTAACTTCATGAATGATGTGTACTTATGTGTTGCGTGTTGTCATAGAATCACATTGATGGCCAAGGGCTATGTTTTTTTTTTCAAGGCTTAGCTAAAAATTTGACAAATCCATAGTACCTCTTGATATCAATGATCAAATGTTTTTTTATGTTCTCAATACTCCTTGAAAAAGAAAACCTAATTCATCTTTAGTAAAGATTTAAGAGATCTCTATTCATGATCACAAATCGAGAAAAAGCATCAAAGTCTAGTGAGAAGCAGAGAAAAAAGAATCTTACGTCAGAAGAAGATGTTGTCCTTGAAGACCTTCAAAGCCTGAGGAAAGCAAACTCAAAACTTTTAAAGAATGTAGATGGCCAAATCATTGTGAAAGGTTCAATGTCATGGGAGGAGGAGTTCCTGCTTGCCATAAGGCCTAAAGACAACAAGATGCTGAGAGATTTCAATGTTGAGATGTCTAACAACATTGTCAACATAGCTCTCAGGTATTGTCTACAAGCCATAATATGTTCATTATTTTCTAGTAATTAAAAGCCTTCTTGATGCATCTCATCTGGACTTTATATTGTAAGGTCTTACTCCAAAAATGTGAAAAGGATGTATTTTTTATGTTGGGTATTGAGGATAAGGTGGATGGTACCAATTACCCATTATGGGCATATATGATGTGTCATGTATTAGTTGCAAATGACTATGGAATATTGTGCAAGGTGTTGAAAAACGTCCTACTCCATCTACAAATACAATTACTCAAGGTGATGCAGATGGCATTGAAGATGATTTTCTTCAGGTTATTGTATCTACTGTAGAGCAACTTCATTGGGATGCTAGAGATGCTCAGGCAGATGCATTGATTATCTTGTTTGTCAAACATGCAAGTATTTCTCACATTTGCTCCTGCAAAATAACAAAGGATAGTTGGGATACACTTAACACTTTATACCAAGCAAGGAAGGAGTCTCATGTTGCTTACCACCGAAAACAATTGGAGAGTAATGAAGGAGATTCCATGGACAGTTTCTTGACAAAGATCAAAGATTTGAAGGAGTAGTTGATTTTTGTTAATGAAGTCTTGCTAGACAGTTCACTTGTGCAAATTGTTTTGAATGGTCTTCCAAATCCATATAAGAGTTTTGCTTCTACTCTTTCTTTGATGATGAAAGGCAATCCAATGCCTTCACATCTGAGGAGTTATTCTCTGTTTTCTTGTAAGAAGATCAGACTACGTAGAACATGTCCATTAGGCGTGTTGCAGCTCAAGCTTTCTTGGCTAGTCAAAGGGGCAAAGGTAAATGGAGCTCATCTATTGGTAAGGAAAAATCTGCTAGTTCTTCACAATCAAAGAAGGATGAAAAAGACAAGACAAGAATAGAAAAGCAGAAGTTGTAATAGTGTAAAGGAAATGATCATGTCATAAAGACTTGTTCAAAATTGGTTGCAATAGAGGCAAAGAAAAAAAATAGGGGGAATGGTTGTTGTAGAGGCCTCTACACTCAAATTAGAGTCTGCAAATCTTGTGGAGAATGAAGAATGGGCATTTATTAATATTTTCAATTATGAACCATCTTCTCATGAACATTGTATGTCTGTAGTAGACTCAGATGTTTGGTACTTTGATAGTGGGACAACCAAACATATTACCTTGCAACACAGTTTCTTCACTTCACTTGAGCCTGCCCCTATAGGGAATATTGTCACATGCACCTACAATGCCTCTTATCCTCTCATGAGAGTTGGTAAGATCATTCTAAATATTGAACTTGGTAGTTCTTTTACATTTTTGGATACTTTATTTGTGCCAAGGATCAAGAAAAATATGTTATTAGTTTTAACATTATTCAAGATCGGCTTGGTTGTGAAATTTGTTGATGACGGATGCAGATTTCATGATAGGTCAAATGGTGATGTCATTATTTCTTCTTGCATTTTATGTTGTGGGTTGTATAAGCTTATAGATTATGCAAAGTCTATAAATGATTCAACATGTGTGTTTCAAGATTCTCAGGCTATGTTAGATGCAAAGCTTTGGCATGCACGCTTTGGTCATCTAAATTTATCTAGTTTGCTATGCCTATAGAAATATAAACTGGCATCCTCTCTACCCAAACTTGAGGCACCTGGTAAGCATGTCTGTGAAGGCTATATCTTGGGCAAAATGCAGTGTTCCTCCTTCCTAAAAGATGTTTTAGTATGAGCTACTCAAAAATTGAAGCTTGTTCATAGTGATGTTTGTGGTCCTATGCAAACACTTTCTTTTGGGAACTACCTTTACTTCATGACTTTCATTGATGAATTTTCTAGGCATGCATGGGTATATCCATTGAAAGCAAATATGAAGTGTTTATATGCTTCAAAAATTTTTTGGTTTTGGCTGAAAATATGTCAGCATGTAAAATGGGCACCCTCCATTCTAATCGGGGGGGGGGGGGGGGGGGGTATATATGTCTTCTAATTTTAATGCATTTCTAGCTGAACATGGGATAAAAAATTATTCTAGAGTTGATGCAAATCATTCCATCTCTCATGCAGATTACAAGATGCACTTGTTGATGACAGTTCTAATGTAGAGGAGGAAAAAGATATGCCTATGGATAGTGCAGACTTTGCAAAATAGAAAATTAGATGCACCTCTGCCATACTGTGCTCATTCGGGCTCTCATATTGCTCCTTTTGCATCTGATTTCTACATGATTGCTTTCACTACTATTTCTGATGAGAATGAGCTTGTAGAAAGATAGATTGCTTGAAGGGGGATGCTAGAGAGAGTACATTATAGTCTATGGGGAGCTTTGAAACCCTCAAAGTTCACATGAACCAAACGATTCGTATATCATGTATATACAATGGGTAAAGAGATAAGGGAACGGTAGCATGGATCCTTACCCATCCCAAACAAGGATGTCATTGTAAGGGATTATTAAAGATAACCCTCCTTGTAAATGCCTATATTCTAGAAAATGTGTTTGGATATGTTGTAACATCCCTTCACTAATTCAAACCTCTTTTCTTGTCATTTAAAAAAAAAAAGATTATTTCTTTTTGCAAATTTATAGGAAGAGTAGATATTAAGACCCAATTCCCTAGGAAAGACTTTAGATAGGAAGCGTCTCAAGGGTTTTGCAAATTTCTTTAAAAATATCCATTCACTTCTACCATGGAACATGCCCTCTTAGACTAATTGTAGCTTTTGCACCATGGTTTTCCCTAATCCTATTGTTTTTCTTTCTTTGAAGGCTCATGGCCTCCCCCTCAAGTAGGGGTGTGGCATGGCTTGGTATGAGGCTTTGAGGGATGGTATTATCTAGAACAAAGCACACCTACTTTCTTCTCCTAATGGTAAGGTGAAAGTGATGATGCATGATGTCTTTGTCTCCGTTTTACATTCTTTTGTTGATGCAAAAACTGATAAAAGTTTCTCAACCCTCTCTTTACTATAATGGAGGAATCCATGTAGTTCTTTCATACTGTTTACTTCTTTGATTGATAAGGGAAGTTAGAAAGTCTATGTAGGAAATGAGGGCCATCAATTACTTTTCCACGATGAAATGGTCGTTTTTACTTTTATTTATGTAATTAATGCTTTTTATAACTATTACAAATGATATCATTCAATAAAGGATTTCTTCTTGCTTAACATTAAGGTTTGGAATTCTAGTTATATTGTTGGAAGCATGCCTATTATCCTCTTGTTGAACCTCAATCGGGTACTAGGAAAATGTCCCAAAAGCATATTAAAAAGAAACCTAATAAACTCTCCAACCCATGTGCAGTAATTTTGGTTAATGTTTTTAACTTGTTTGATGATAAGAATGATCAATGTGTTGTAGATGGGGACAAGGGTGAAGTATTTCTCTAGCGATGTAGGGTGGTAGAGTCTCCTTCTTGAGAGCTCCACAATGATATGCTTGTAGCATAAAACCCCACCTCTAGTGCCGCACAGAGGTATTTTGCATAGAGGGTGTTGAATACATAGAAAACACACAGTAGAGAGACCATGAACATAGATTTCTTAGGTCACACAAATGCAATCGAAATTGTAGTGAGTGGCTAACCATGCCACTATATGTTTTATTAAAGAACATATACAAAAGTGTTTGGTGGCCATTTGGCCTTTCACATGGACACTAATGGTAACAATCTCCCGCCAAAGGCCAATATGGCCAAAGTGACTATTGGAGTAAAATAAAGAATCATAAAGGATACCTAAGTGTAAGCATACAAACTATACCTCTCACCTAATGAGCATGTTACAAAGTATACAAGTGACTATGTAAGATCATGAATCAAGTAACCCCCATCAAGTGACAACAATGCCAAAAGCTATCATGTGGTAGAGCTTTACTCAAAGCATATGCAAAATTATCTTGAGTATGAACCTCTCAATAATAATGCACTCAGTGGCTAAGCAATCTCTAATGAAGTGATATCTCACGTGAATGTGTCATCACTACAACACATCAAGGGCATACTGACAATCGGAATACCGACGGTCACGAGTCAGCGTCCGTATGACCATCAAAACATTTTGGAAAACCCACTAGGCAATGGATGCCTCAGTACAACTGTGTCGGTATAAGTGTCGTTATAAATGTCGGTAATTTACTGGAAACTACCGACGCTCATACCGATGCCCTGTTTTAACCGGGCCCGAGAGCAAAAACTTGACATTTCGAGCGTTTTGAAACTAGATCTTCTACTGTCGACTTTGCGCATGCAAACAAGCTATCTCTATTTGTCACTCTTTCTCTCTCTCTCTCTCTCTCTCTCTCTCTCTCTCTCTCTCTCTCTCTCTCTCTCTCTCTCTCCCTCTCCCTGTCTCTCTCTCTCTCCCCCTCCCTCTCTCTCTATTTCTCTAAGCACACCTCTATTTTTCTAGATCTGAATTTTTGGTAAGTTTATCGCACATAGTGTAGCACTCTTTTTTCTTTGTTTATGTTTCTCTTTTTCTAATATCTTCTATTTTTATTTTGCAATAGATTTTGGGATCAAGTCTTTGGAAATTCGACGAAGGACAACTTCAAGTAGATTGACGACAAACATTCAAACAATTACATCGATGTAAGTGATTGTTTTGTTTTCGATTGACATAGAGAGAGAGAGAAAGAGAGAGAGAGAAACATATACATATACATACACACTCACATATGTATAAACACACTCACATATACATACACATTCACATATACACACACACTCACATATGTACAAATGCATATTCATATATGCATATGCATACACATGAATTCTCCTTTGCTAGAAGGTTAAGCCCCTTACTTGAAAGAATTATTCTCGAAGAGAAAAAGGAATCATAAGAGGTGGTTACATCCTACACACCGTTACTTCCATTTGGGAAGGAGTGTAATGTGTTCAAGAGCTTAACTCAGACTTCTATTTTTTCAGAGTGGAATTTGGCAAGGATTATGATAGAATAAAGTGGAACTTTATCCTCTATTCCATGATGTTGGGGTTCTTAGGACTTTTTATTAAGTATGTAAATATTCTCTTTGGTAAATCTTTCTCAAGGGTGTCTACTAATGGTATTATCTCCCAACCTATTAGAATCCTAAGATCTATTAGACAAGGTTGTCCCCTAGTCATTATCTTTTTTTACCATTGCTAGTGAGTCTCTAGCTTGGTTCATCAAAGATGCTATTGAACACAAATATTTTAAGCTTGGTACTCTATTTCTGGGCTTATTATTTTCATAATATACATGATCAACAAGGATGTGATAATGGATGTTCCAAAGCTTTTTGTTGGATGAAAATGTTGGTGCAAGTTAGCCACCAATTGATGTTTTAGATAAAGACTTGAAGTCAAAGAATGAAAAAAAGATTGGTTTATGAAGCTTGAAGATAGTGTATGTTCAAAAGATGAAGACTTGTATACATGTGTACATTAATTTGTAGTTAGCTCACATATACCTTCTGTATGGTCATGAGCTTGTACATATATGCCTATATATACAAGTAAAAAGTCAGGGCAAATATGAGAGAGCATGAGATGAGAAGAATTAGAAGTCATTAGACACTTTCGAAGTGAGGAAGATCTCTCTCTCATCTAGATGTAAAATTTTTTAGAGAAGAAGAAATATTGCACCCGATCTTTTGTTAGGTACTCCTTCTGTGTTTAATCTTTTGTGAAATGCTTTTGTATAAGTCTAAGTCTATATTTGATTGACCTCTATACAAGTTTTCAGATCCTAATTATGATCAGGCTGAGAGAATTGAGAGTAGGAACATTTACATGTGTAAATGTGAAGAAGTGAAGTTGTAATAGGTGCAAAATCTGATGCTAATGATTTGATCAGTTCTCCTTCCATAGTGTAAATTTTTGAGCAAGAAAGCACTCATTCTTTAAGTTCGAAGGTAAGCTACCTATGGCTAAAAGCATTTGATTAAACAAATTGTATTTCGGGAGAACCGTGCTTTAGAAATTGTAGGTTTCAAAGTGGACTATAAAGGAGAAGAGTTTCATACATACGTGAACTGTTTGATTCATTTCTCAAGATATACTAAATCTTTTGAGATGATTTAACTTGGAGAAGGTGTGAAAACTATAGGAAACACAGTGTGCAAAGTTTTATCAAAAACGTTACACATTTGATCAGTCAATGAATGAGTTATGTGCAACAGAATTTCTGAGACGTGACTCTCTTCAAAGTTAGTTTAAGATTTTGATAATTGAGTATTGATCCTCCAAATTGGTAAAGGTTTTAAGTTGTTCTTGATATAGAGGTGTTCTAACATCAAGGATAGCTTGTTCTTTTGGAGATTAACACTCTCCACCAGGGGTATCAGAGCAGGAATCATCAAAATTGAAGAAAGGAGGACCCCGACTGTTGTAGTCATAAAGAAATCAACACTTGAAGGTTCAAAAAGTGAAAGCTTGAAGGCAAAGCTTGAGAAGGAGGCCAAAAGTCATCAAGCAGATCAAAAGGAAATTCATTCAAAGTAAAGGTACACTTATTACTCATAAAGGTTGAAGAATTCAATACACAGGTGAAGAAAGGGTGGGAGATTCTCTTCAGATAGAGAAATTGGATAGAGAAAACTATCCAGCATGGTCAATGAGGATGGAAGCTCATCTTATGAGCAAAGACTTGATAGGTTACAATACAGGTGAAGAAGAAAAACCACAATTCAGAGATCCTAGTGTTCCAACTAGGAATGAACTATCAGATTTGAAGACTTGGATAAAGAAGGATTCTCAAGCAAGGAGCATTATATACATGGGAGTTAATGACTACTTGCTACCTCATATTAGAGGTCTTGAAAGTGAAAGTGATAAATGGAATGCTTTGGAGGAGCATTTCCAAAACACTACAAATACAAGGAAGGCATCTTTGTGGGCAGAGTTTACCACATTCAAGAAGAAGGCCTCTCAATCCATTTTTGATTATGTAACAAGGATGAAGGACGTTGTAGATGCAGTTGATGAAGATATCGAGGAGGATAAATTGGTAAGGCAAATCCTCACACGTTTGAGAGGACATGAGAAATGGAAGCCATTCATTTTGTCTACTAAATTGTCACTAGATCATTTCACTCCTGATTTAAATCAGTTGCTAGGACACATGCTAACTTTTTAGCAGGATGTCAAAGGTGATGGTGATAAGAGTGTAGATCAAGCAATGTATTCAAAGGATAAGAAGAAGAATAGCAAAGGCAAGCAACAAGCAAATGAAGATGAAGGTACAACTAGCCAAGCTAACTTCCTAAGAGGAAGAGGAGGTGGCAAAGGTAGAGGAAGAGGCAGAAGCAATAAAGATGGAGCCAAAGCTTGCTCGATTTTTGTTAAGACAAATCACTTAGCTCATGATTGTTGACAATATAATCAAAATAATGGAGGATATAATCAGAACTTTAATTCAAGAGGAAGAGGTGGTAGAAACCAAAGAGGTAATTTCAAAGGTAGGAGTAGTAGAGGTTACTTTGGAAGAAATGCAAGTAGAGGTTTCAAAAGTCAATCCTACAACAATACCTACTACAATTATGCTTGAGATCAGAAGGAGGATTCAACCTTAATCATGAATGCAACTTGTGAAAGGAAAAATGAAGACCAAAGAGTCTTCTACATTGACTCAGGGTGTATCAATCACCTAAGTGGTAACATAGCTTTGATGACTGATTTGGAGAATAAGGTAACTAATCATGTAGTTCAAAAAAATGATAATACAAAGCATAATGTGAAGTCAATTGGATCAGTGAAGGCCAAGGATGGAAGTACTCTCCTGAGTAAGGTCTTGTATGTTCCTATCCAAAGAATCTGATAAGTGTAGGGCAAATTGTTGAAAAAGGTTATGAAGTAAGGTTCACTGATGATGGAGTTTTTGTGGAGGACCCTAGCAATGGGTATAAACAAATTGTTTCAGGGAAGAAAGAAGGAAGACTCTTCACATTGAAGTTTCAAGGTAATGTTGGTCATGCCTTGTTCACTTATGGGGGACATAAGATCTCTGAGTTAGATCTTTGGCACAAAAGGCTTGGACATTTCAATGAAAGAGGTAGTAAAGATATGGTTAACAATGGTTCAGTGCTTGGATTACCTAATGTTGCAAGCCAACATATGACATACAGATGTGAGGCATGTCAATTAGGTAAGGCTCATAAACAATCATACAATAAGCATGGACTTATGTATTCAGAGAAGCTTGAATTGGTACACACATATGTGTGGGGACCATCAAAGGATTTTAGTATAAATGGTTCAAGATATTATTGTTGGTGCAGACCAATCACCAATTGAAGGCTTGGAAGATTAAAGGATGAAGGAAGAATCAATTCCTAAAGTGTGGAAGAAGATTACATTCAGAGGACAAGAGAAGTGTACACATATGTACATTAGTATAGTCATAGCTGACTTAGATTTTTTGGTTAGTAAGAATCATGTACAAATTTATCTATAAATACTTTGAGAAAAGTCGGGGCAAGTATGAGAGCATATGTGACAATAGTTAGAAGCCAAGATTGAGGAAGTTAGAAGTCATGAGATAGAGGAAAAGTTAGTTGAGTTAGCTCTCATCACTCAACTGTAATTCTTCTGAGTAATCGGAAATTTTTGCGCCCGATATTTCTGCGTGTTCTCCTTCTACAGTAGATCAATTGTGAAATGCTTTTGTACAAGTCTAAGTTGGAAGTTGCTTGACCTTTGTGCAAAGTTTTAGCTTCCAATTGTAATCAGGCTGAGTGAATTAAGTGTAGGAACATTCATATGTGAAGTGCATTCACAGGTTCCTAAAACAGGCGCAGATTTCGAAGTCAATGTTTTGGTCATTTCTCCCAGCACAGTTTAAAGTTTTGCATGAGTGAGAGCTTAATCTTTAAGTTGAAAGATAAGCTACTCATGGCTAGAAGCATTTTGGAAAACGGGTTCTATTCAAGGAGAACCAAGTCTTAAAAGTTACAGGTGTAAAATCGACTGTTCTGAATGACAGTTTCTGATATAGGTAACTTGTGAAGTCAATTTCTCAAGTTATACTAAAGCTTTTGAAGTAATTCAACTTGGAAGAGATGCGCAATCTCTAGGAGATGATTCGTACAAAGTTTCATCAAAAACTTTACACGTTTGATAGGTCAATGTGGAGAAATAGTGCAGCAGACTTTTCTGTGTTTCACCTTCTTCACAGATTTGTTAATCTTTTGATAGTTAGCAATTGATCCTCTAAATTAGTGGAGTGTTTGACTTACTCTTGGTATAGAGGTGCTCTAATCACAAGAGTAAGTTGTTCTTTTGGAGATTAACATTCTCCATCAGTGGTATCAGAGCAGGAGACATCAATTTGAAGAAAGGAGGATCCCGACTGCTGCAGATTCAAGAAATTCAACACTTGAAGGACTAAGAAGTGAAAGCTTGGAGTCAAAGCTCGAGGAGAAGACTATTTGACATCAAGAAAGGCAAAAGGAGTCCAATTCGAAGTAAAGGTACATACATTGTTTGTAAAGCTTGAAGATTTCAATACACAGGTGGACACAAGATGGGAGAAAGCTTGCAGATTGATAAGCTAGATAGGGAGAACTATCCAGCATGGTCCATGAGGATGGAAGCACACCTCATGAGCAAAGATCTTATATCATTTATTACAGGAGATGAAGAAAAACCTGAGTTTGCAGATCCAAGTATTCCTACTAGGGAAGAGCTTGCAATGTTGAAGACTTGGATGAGAAAGGATTCTCAAGCAAGGAGTATCATCTACATGGCTGTAAATGATTATCTTTTACCTCACATCAGAGGTTTGGAAAGTGCTACAGATGTTTGGAATGCCTTGGAAGAGCATTTCCAAAATACAACTAAGTCAAGGAAGTCCTCACTATGGGCTGAGTTCACAACCTTCAAGAAGAAGAGCTCACAATCAATTTCAGATTATGTGGCAAGGATGAAAGATATTGCAGATAGCTTGGGAGCAGTGGATGAAGATATTGAAGAAGAAAAGTTGGTAAGACAAATACTTACAGGTTTGAGAGGAGATGAGAAGTGGAAGCCTTTTATATTGTCCATAGAATTGTCACTTGATCACTTTACTCCTGATCTTAATCAATTGCTAGGACACATGCTAACCTTTGAGCAGGATCTTAAAGGAGACAATGATAGAAGTACAAGTCAAGCTATGTACTCCAAGGACAAGAAAAAGAATGGCAAAGGAAAGCAATCAAATGATGATGAAGGGAATTCAAGTCAAGCTAACTTCACAAAAGGGAAGACAAATTTCAGAGGTAAAGGAAGAGGAGGTAAGAACAAAGATAATGCTAAAGCTTGTTGGATTTGTGGCAGAACAAATCATTTGGCAAATGATTGTTGGTATAACAATCAAAATGGAGGAAGCAATAATCAGAATTATAATCAAAGAGGTAGAGGAGGCAGAAACCAAAGAGGCAATTTCAGAGGAAGAGGAGGTGGGACATTCTATGGTAGAGGAGGTGGAAGAAACTTCCAATCTCAGTCCTACAACAATAATTATTACAATTATGCATCAGATCAGAAGGATGACATGACTCTTATCTTGAATGCAACTCATGAATCAATGGGAGAAGATCAAAGAGTGTTTTATATTGACTCAGGGTGCAGCAACCATCTGAGTGGGAATCTATCCTTGATGACTTATATGGAAGCAAGGGTGAATGGACATACAGTTCAGACAGGTGACAATACCAAACATAAAGTGGAGAGCATTGGATCAGTGAAGACAAAGAGTGGAAGTACACTTCTGAGCAAGGTACTTTATGTTCCTACTATTCCTAAAAATCTGATAAGTGTAGGGCAAATTGTGGAGAAAGGATATGAGGTAAGATTCACAAATGATGGTGTTTATGTACAAGATCCAAGTCAGGGATATAGAAACATAATTGCAGGAAAAAAGGAAGGAAGATTGTTCACTCTCAAAGTCCAAGGTAATGTGGGACATGCATTATTTACCTATGGAAGTCAAAAGGTATCTGAATTAGACCTATGGCATAAAAGGCTAGGTCATTTCAATGAGAGAGCTATAAAGGAGATGTCAAAGAATCAGGTAGTGCTTGGGTTGCCAAACATTGAGGGGCAACATATGGTGTACAAGTGTGAAGCTTGTCAATTAGGTAAAGCACATAAGAGTTCTTATAACAAATCAGGGTACAAGCATTCAAATATGCTTGAATTGGTTCATACAGATGTATGGGGTCCCTCAAGGGACTATAGCATAAATGGATCCAGATATTATGTGTTGTTTGTTGATGATGCAACCAGGTGGATTACTTTGTATGTAATCAAGGATAAATCAGAAGTCTTCAAAACATTCAAACATTTTCATGCTTATGCAGAAAGGATCACAGGACAAAAGCTCAAGAGGCTAAGATCAGATGGAGGGGGAGAGTATTTCTCTAAAGAGTTTGATGATTATTTGTGGAATGCAGGTATCAAAAGAGAAGTAACTTGCAGGTACTCCCCTCAACAGAATGGAGTAGCAGAAAGGAGGAATAGGACTCTTGTAGAGTTTGCAAGAGCCATGATGAAGGAAAAGAATTGTCCAAATTACTTATGGGCAGAAGACATTAATACTGCAACATATCTTGTGAATAGGTTGCCTTGCAAAGCTTTGGATGGAGGAACCCCTTATGAAGCATGGTGGGGTAAGAAACCTAGTCTTGATCATTGTAAAGTATTTGGATGTATTGCATATGCTTATGTTCCTTCACAATTAAGACATAAGCTAGAACCAAAAGCAGAGAAGTATGTGTTCATTGGATATGATGATAGACAGATGGGTTACAGGTTGTGGAGTCCATCCACAAAGCAATTTCTTGTTACTAAAGATGTGACATTTGATGAGCAAAATGTGTGGTATACAGGATCACCAAATGAGTATACAGGTGTTGAAGAAATACAAAGGAAAGGGAAGGCAAAGGTAAAAGTTTGTGAAGAAATTGTTGATGAAGTTGACTCTAGAAGTAGAGTGCAGGATCATGTAGAAGAAGGGCCAAGATTTGATCCAGAATCAAATGAGGCTGAAACTTCAAGAAGTGCAGAAATCAGAAGATCTACAAGAGAAAGGAAAGAACCTATAAGGTATAGTTATGATACATCTTTCCTAACAACAAAAGATTATGCCTACATTGTGAAAACAGAAGAAGATCCAACTACTGTTGGAGACCTCTTAATCTCCAAAGGTTTGATCTACACTGACTTAAGAACACTTCTATGTCAGTTATAAACCAAACTTTACACAAACAATGTTCCTTTTTACCAAAACTTCAAGCAACACTTCTCTGAGTGAAGAAGTGTCAACTTCAGAAAGTTTGCTTCAGATATCAACTTCTTTACCTGCACAAATCTTCAAATTTCTTCAAGTAAATGATGCACAAGTATTAGCAATACCTTTGCGCAATCATACTAGCCATTAGTTCTCAAAACTAATCACCAAAAGTTTAATTTGATCATTAAGATCAAATACATGTCAGAAAATGACTCTCAGAAGTTGCGCCTTCGACATAGCCAACTTCTTAACTTGATTTCTCCCAATCTGAAACCCGTTTTGCTAAATGCTTTTAGCCATAGCTTCCTTATCTTCTAACTTAAATTTTAAGTGCTCACTCATCAAAAACTTTACAGTATACACTCAGATCTGATCAAAATACTGAGACGGAAAAGTGCGCTACTTTCAGGCTTCAGTTCTCACATTCTACATATGAATGTTCCTAATGATCATTCTCACAGTAGGAGAGGAATTAGATTCTGAAACTCTAGACATAGCTTCATTAGCTTCTCAATTAGATGTGTACAAAAGGATTTCTGATCCACATGATCAGACAGAGAGCACTCAGAGAAAAACCCGTCGCTATTTTCTGGGAAAAAACTCTCTACACATCTTCCTCAAAATTGTCATCTACAAAATGACTCTATTACTTTCTCTCTTACATTTCTTGTCATAATTATCTTATATATACACGACTTTAGACTCATCTCGCGTCTATGACTCTACTCCTTATCATCCTAAGGGTTTAACTATACTTAGCTTACAAGATTCTTCACTTATATGTACATATGTGTACAAGACATCATTCTGAATTCTTCTTCACTTTGCAAGTGTCTGCCTTGGCTTCATTCTGATCATAAGCATTCTCCAAGATCTGTATAATCACCAATTTGTGATTGGTTTGCTCCAACAGCTCCCCCTCAATCACTTATTGTGATTATTCCATTCTTCTTCACTCCTGCCATCTCCTTGAATCTCTGTAGCTTAGGTCCATCCAAGCTCTTTGTCATCATATCTGCCACTTGTTCTTTTGTTGGAGTGTACATCACTTCAATCTCTTTATCAAGTACCTTTTCCCTCAAGAAATGATACTGAATCTCTATATGCTTAGTCCTAGCATGAAAAACAGGGTTAGCTGCCAAATACAAAGAACTCATATTGTCTCCAAAAATTATTGGAGTACTATGATCAATCTCAAAGCTTTTCATCAAGGTCTTCAACCATATCACTTCCTTTGCAGCTTCTACCATTCCCTTATACTCAGCTTCTGTGGATGATAAAGCAACTGTATGTTGCTTCCTTGAACACCAAGACACTAGCTTATCTCCAACATAACAGAGATATCCATGAGTAGACCTTCTATCATCTGAGTCACCTGCCCAATCTGCATCACTAAACACTTTGATTCTTGTGTCAGAAGTGAAACCATAATACAAACCTTCACTTAGGGTTCCTTTGATATATCTGAGTACCCTTTGGGCTGCAATCCAATGAGTCTTCTTTGGACAATGCATAAATTGTGACAACACACCTACTGCATATGATAGATCTGGCCTTGTCAAGGTAGCATAGATTAAACTACCTACCAAACTCTGATATTTTTTCATGTCATTGAATTCTTCACCTCCATACCTGCTTAGTTTATGATTTACCTCCAATGGTGTGGTTGAGGTCTTGCAATCTTCCATGTTAAACTTGACTAGGAGATTCTTCAAATATCTCTCTTGTGAAACATATACTCCATGTTGAGTATACACAATCTGCATTCCTAGAAAATAAGATAAGTTTCCCAAGTCACTTATCTTAAACTCCTTCTCTATTTGCTTCTTGAGTTCATTGATTCCTTGAGCATCTGTTCCTGTAACAATAATATCATCAACATAAATGCACATGTAAATGTATCCATTTTCACTTGCCTTCACTAGCAAGCTACTATCTGCCTTTGATGCTTGAAATCCACATTCATTCAAGAACTTGACCAATCTGTAACTCCAAGCTCTTGGGGCTTGCTTCAACCCATATAAAGCTCTCTTGAGCTTACACACATAATCTGATCCAATTGATTCCATGAAGCCTTCTGGTTGCTCCATATATACTTCATCTGCAATGTATCCATTTAAAAATGCATTTTTCACATCCAATTGTGATAATTTCCATCCCTTGCAAGCAGCAATAGCAATCAATGTCCTAATTGTAGACATCTTAGCAACAGGACTAAAGGTTTCATCATAATCTACCCCATAAGTTTGGGCATAACCTTTAACCACAAGTCTAGCCTTATATCTAGACACCTTACCATCTGCAAACCTCTTTGTTTTATATACCCATTTACATCCAATGACCTTCTGATTCTTTGGTCTTGGTACTAGTTCCCAAGTTTCATTTTCAAGTAGAGCATCATACTCTTCCTGCATTGCCTTCTCCCAATTCTGTTTACCTTTGGCTTCTTCATAAGTAGTTGGATCTTCTTCTGTTTTCACAATGTAGGCATAATCTTTTGTTGTTAGGAAAGATGTATCATAACTATACCTTATAGGTTCTTTCCTTTCCCTTGTAGATCTTCTGATTTCTGCACTTCTTGAAGTTTCAGCCTCATTTGATTCTGGATCAAATCTTGGCCCTTCTTCTACATGATCCTGCACTCTACTTCTAGAGTCAACTTCATCAACAATTTCTTCACAAACTTTTACCTTTGCCTTTCCTTTCCTTTGTATTTCTTCAACACCTGTATACTCATTTGGTGATCCTGTATACCACATATTTTGCTCATCAAATGTCACATCTTTAGTAACAAGAAATTGCTTTGTAGATGGACTCCACAACCTGTAACCCATCTGTCTATCATCATATCCAATAAACACATACTTCTCTGCTTTTGGTTCTAGCTTATGTCTTAATTGTGAAGGAACATAAGCATATGCAATACATCCAAATACTTTACAATGATCAAGACTAGGCTTCTTACCCCACCATGCTTCATAAGGGGTTCCTCCATCCAAAGCTTTGCAAGGCAACCTATTCACAAGATATGTTGCAGTGTTAATAGCTTCTGCCCATAAGTAATTTGGACAATTCTTTTCCTTCATCATGGCTCTTGCAAACTCTACAAGAGTCCTATTCCTCCTTTCTGCTACTCCATTCTGTTGAGGGGAGTACCTGCAAGTTACTTCTCTTTTGATACCTGCATTCCACAAATAATCATCAAACTCTTTAGAGAAATACTCTCCCCCTCCATCTGATCTTAGTCTCTTGAGCTTTTGCCCTGTGATCCTTTCTGCATAAGCATGAAAATGTTTGAATGTCTTGAAAACTTCTGATTTATCCTTGATTACATACAAAGTAATCCACCTGGTTGCATCATCAACAAACAACACATAATATCTGGATCCATTTATGCTATAGTCCCTTGAGGGTCCCCATACATCTGTATGAACCAATTCAAGCATATTTGAATGCTTGTACCCTGATTTGTTATAAGAACTTTTATGTGCTTTACCTAATTGACAAGCTTCACACTTGTACACCATATGTTGCCCCTCAATGTTTGGCAATCCAAGCACCACCTGATTCTTTGACATCTCCTTTATAGCTCTCTCATTGAAATGACCTAGCCTTTTATGCCATAGGTCTAATTCAGATACCTTTTGACTTCCATAGGTAAATAATGCATGTCCCACATTACCTTGGACTTTGAGAGTGAACAATCTTCCTTCCTTTTTACCTGCAATTATGTTTCTATATCCCTGATTTGGATCTTGTACATAGACACCATCATTTGTGAATCTTACTTCATATCCTTTCTCCACAATTTGCCCTACACTTATCAAATTTTTAGGAATAGTAGGAACATAAAGTACCTTGCTCAGAAGTGTACTTCCACTCTTTGTCTTCACTGATCCAATGCTCTCCACTTTATGTTTGGTATTGTCACCTGTTTGAACTGTATGTCCATTCACCCTTGCTTCCATATCAGTCATCAAGGATAGATTCCCACTCAGATGATTGCTACACCCTGAGTCAATATAAAACACTCTTTGATCTTCTCCCATTGATTCATGAGTTGCATTCAAGATAAGAGTCATGTCATCTTTCTGATCTGATGCATAATTGTAATAATTATTGTTGTAGGACTGAGATTGGAAGTTTCTTCCACCTCCTCTACCATATGATGTCCTACCTCCTCTTCCTCTGAAATTGCCTCTTTGGTTTCTGCCTCCTCTACCTCTTTGACTATAATTCTGATTATTGTTTCCACCACTTTGATTGTTATACCAACAATCATTTGCCAAATGATTTGTTCTACCACAAATCCAACAAGCTTTAGCATTATCTTTGTTCTTACCTCCTCTTCCTTTACCTCTGAAGTTCATCTTCCCTTTTGTAAAGTTAGCTTGATTTGAATTCCCTTCATCATCATTTGATTGCTTTCCCTTGCCATTCTTTTTCTTGTCTTTGGAGTACATAGCTTGACTTGTACTTCTATCATTGTCTCCTTTAAGATCCTGCTCAAAGGTTAGCATGTGTCCTAGCAATTGATTAAGATCAGGAGTAAAGTGATCAAGTGACAATTCTATGGAAAATATAAAAGGCTTCCACTTCTCATCACCTCTTAGACCTGTAAGTATTTGTCTTACCAACTTTTCCTCTTCAATGTCTTCATCCACTGCTCCCAAGCTATCTGCAATATCTTTCATCCTTGCCACATAATCTGAAATTGATTGTGAGCTCTTCTTCTTGAAGGTTGTGAACTCAGCCCATAGTGAGGACTTCCTAGACTTAGTTGTATTTTGGAAATGCTCTTCCAAGGCATTCCAACCATCTGTAGCACTTTCCAAACCTCTGATGTGAGGTAAAAGATAATCATTTACAGCCATGTAGATGATACTCCTTGCTTGAGCATCCTTTCTCATCCAATTCTTCAACATTGCAAGCTCTTCTCTAGTAGGAATACTAGGATCTGCAAACTCAGGTTTTTCTTCATCTCCTGTAATAAATGATATAAAATATTTGCTCATGAGGTGTGCTTCCATCCTCATGGACCATGCTGGATAGTTCTCCCTATCTAGCTTTCAGATATCAACTTCTTTACCTGCACAAATCTTCAAATTTCTTCAAGTAAATGATGCACAAGTATTAGCAATACCTTTGCGCAATCATACTAGCCATTAGTTCTCAAAACTAATCACCAAAAGTTTAATTTGATCATTAAGATCAAATACATGTCAGAAAATGACTCTCAGAAGTTGCGCCTTCGACATAGCCAACTTCTTAACTTGATTTCTCCCAATCTGAAACCCGTTTTGCTAAATGCTTTTAGCCATAGCTTCCTTATCTTCTAACTTAAATTTTAAGTGCTCACTCATCAAAAACTTTACAGTATACACTCAGATCTGATCAAAATACTGAGACGGAAAAGTGCGCTACTTTCAGGCTTCAGTTCTCACATTCTACATATGAATGTTCCTAATGATCATTCTCACAGTAGGAGAGGAATTAGATTCTGAAACTCTAGACATAGCTTCATTAGCTTCTCAATTAGATGTGTACAAAAGGATTTCTGATCCACATGATCAGACAGAGAGCACTCAGAGAAAAACCCGTCGCTATTTTCTGGGAAAAAACTCTCTACACATCTTCCTCAAAATTGTCATCTACAAAATGACTCTATTACTTTCTCTCTTACATTTCTTGTCATAATTATCTTATATATACACGACTTTAGACTCATCTCGCGTCTATGACTCTACTCCTTATCATCCTAAGGGTTTAACTATACTTAGCTTACAAGATTCTTCACTTATATGTACATATGTGTACAAGACATCATTCTGAATTCTTCTTCACTTTGCAAGTGTCTTCCTTGGCTTCATTCTGATCATAAGCATTCTCCAAGATCTGTATAATCACCAATTTGTGATTGGTTTGCTCCAACAACTACTTATGAAGAAGCCAAAGGTAAACAGAATTGGGAGAAGGCAATGCAGGAAGAGTATGATGCTCTACTTGAAAATGAAACTTGGGAACTAGTACCAAGACCAAAGAATCAGAAGGTCATTGGATGTAAGTGGGTATATAAAATAAAGAGGTTTGCAGATGGTAAGGTGTCTAGATATAAGGCTAGACTTGTGGTCAAAGGTTATGCCCAAACTTATGGGGTAGATTATGATGAAACCTTTAGTCCTGTTGCTAAGATGTCTACAATTAGAACATTGATTGCTATTGCTGCTTGCAAGGGATGGAAATTATCACAATTGGATGTGAAAAATGCATTTCTAAATGGATACATTGCAGATGAAGTATATATGGAGCAACCAGAAGGCTTCATGGAGTCAATTGGATCAGATTATGTGTGTAAGCTCAAGAGAGCTTTATATGGGTTGAAGCAAGCCCAAAGAGCTTGGAATTACAGATTGGTCAAGTTCTTGAATGAATGTGGATTTCAAGCATCAAAGGCAGATAGTAGCTTGCTAGTGAAGGCAAGTGAAAATGGATACATTTACATGTGCATTTATGTTGATGATATTATTGTTACAGGAACAGATACTCAAGGAATCAATGAACTCAAAAGACAAATAGAGAAGGAGTTTAAGATAAGTGATTTGGGAAACTTATCTTATTTTCTAGGAATGCAGATTGTGTATACTCAACATGGAGTATATGTTTCACAAGAGAGATACTTGAAGAATCTTCTAGTCAAGTTTAACATGGAAGATTGCAAGACCTCAACTACACCATTGGAGGTAAATCATAAATTAAGCAGGTATGGAGGTCAAGAGTTCAATGATATGAAGAAATATCAGAGTTTGGTAGGTAGTTTAATCTATGCTACCTTGACAAGGCCAGATCTATCATATGCAGTAGGTGTGTTGTCACAATTTATGCATTGTCCAAAGAAGACTCATTGGATTGCAGCCCAAAGGGTACTCAGATATATCAAGGGAACCCTAAGTGAAGGTTTGTATTATGGTTTCACTTCTGACACAAGAATCAAAGTGTTTAGTGATGCAGATTGGGCAGGTGACTCAGATGATAGAAGGTCTACTCATGGGTATCTTTGTTATGTTGGAGATAAGTTAGTTTCTTGGTGTTCAAAGAAGCAACATACAGTTGCTTTATCATCCACAGAAGCTGAGTATAAAGGAATGGTAGAAGCTGCAAAGGAAGTGATATGGTTGAAGACCTTGATGAAAAGTTTTGAGATTGATCATAGTATTCCAATAATTTTTGGAGACAATATGAGTTCTTTGTATTTGGCAGCTAACCCTGTTTTTCATGCCAGGACTAAGCATATAGAGATTCAGTATCATTTCTTGAGGGAAAAGGTACTAGATAAAGAGATTGAAGTGATGTACACTCCAACAAAAGAACAAGTGGCAGATATGATGACAAAGAGTTTGGATGGACCTAAGTTACAAAGGTTCAAAGACATGGCAAGTATAAAGAAGACAGAGAAAACCTCAATTGATGATTGAGGGGGAGCTGTTGGTGCAGACCAATCACCAATTGAAGGCTTGGAAGATTAAAGGATGAAGGAAGAATCAATTTCTAAAGTGTGGAAGGAGATTACATTCAGAGGACAAGAGAAGTGTACACATATGTACATTAGTATAGTCATAGCTGACTTAGATTTTTTGGTTAGTAAGAATCATGTACAAATTTATCTATAAATACTTTGAGAAAAGTCGGGGCAAGTATGAGAGCATATGTGATAATAGTTAGAAGCCAAGATTGAGGAAGTTAGAAGTCATGAGATAGAGGAAAAGTTAGTTGAGTTAGCTCTCATCACTCAACTGTAATTCTTCTGAGTAATCGGAAATTTTTGCGCCCGATATTTCTGCGTGTTCTCCTTCTACAGTAGATCAATTGTGAAATGCTTTTGTACAAGTCTAAGTTGGAAGTTGCTTGACCTCTGTGCAAAGTTTTAGCTTCCAATTGTAATCAGGCTGAGTGAATTAAGTGTAGGAACATTCATATGTGAAGTGCATTCACAGGTTCCTAAAACAGGCACAGATTTCGAAGTCAATGTTTTGGTCATTTCTCCCAGCACAGTTTAAATTTTTGCATGAGTGAGAGCTTAATCTTTAAGTTGAAAGATAAGCTACTCATGGCTAGAAGCATTTTGGAAAACGGGTTCTATTCAAGGAGAACCAAGTCTTAAAAGTTACAGGTGTAAAATCGACTGTTCTGAATGACAGTTTCTAATATAGGTAACTTGTGAAGTCAATTTCTCAAGTTATACTAAAGTTTTTGAAGTAATTCAACTTGGAGGAGATGCGCAATCTCTAGGAGATGATTCGTACAAAGTTTCATCAAAAACTTTACACGTTTGATAGGTCAATGTGGAGAAATAGTGCAGCAGACTTTTCTGTGTTTCACCTTCTTCACAGATTTGTTAATCTTTTGATAGTTAGCAATTGATCCTCTAAATTAGTGGAGTGTTTGACTTACTCTTGGTATAGAGGTGCTCTAATCACAAGAGTAAGTTGTTCTTTTGGAGATTAACATTCTCCATCAATTATGTGATTTATGTTGATGATGCTACCAGGTGCATCACCATCTATGTGATCAAAAGATAAATCAGAGGTATTCAATACATTTAAACATTTTCATGTGTATGTAGAAAGAATCACAGGTCAAAAGTTGAAGAGATTAAGGTCAGACGGAGGGGGAGAGTATTTCTCTAATGAGTTCAGTGATTACTTATGGAATGCAGGTATAAACAGGGAAGTTACTTGCAGGTATTCTCCTCAACAAAATGGTGTAGCAGAAAGTAGAAATAGAACTCTTGTTGAGTTTGCAAGATCCATGATGAAGGAGAAAAATTGTCCAAATTACTTGTGGGTTGAGGCTGTAAATACAGCTACATATCTGGTCAATAGGTTACCACATAAAGCTTTGCAGGGCATGACACCATATGAGGCATGGTGGGGTAAGAGACCTACCTTAGATCATTGCAAAGTGTTTGGATGTTTAGCCTATGCATATGTTCCATCTCAGTTGAGATATAAATTGGAACCTAAAGCTGAAAAGTATGTGTTCATTGGATATGATGATAAGCAGATGGCATATAGGTTGTGGATTCCATCCACGAAACAATTCCTTGTATCAAAGGATGTTACATTTGATGAGCAATTGGTATGCAGGTACAATCAATAATCATGCAGGTGATGAAGAAGTTTTGAATCAAAAGAAAGGTAAATCAAAGGTTCAGATATTTGATGAAGAAGAGAACAATGAAGTACAGGTTGAAGTTGAAGAAGTGCCAAGGTTTGATCCAGAATGTGATGCACCAGAAACCTCAAGAAGTGGAGAACTCAGAAGGTCATCAAGACACAAATGGCAACCTACAATGTCTAGCTATGACACTTCTTTTTTTACTACAAAAGACTATGCTTATATGGTGAAAGCAGATGAAGACCCTTCTACATATGAAGAGGCAAAAGGTAAGGAAAATTGGGAGAAAGCTATGCAGGAAGAGTATGATGCATTGATGGAGAATGAGACATGGGATTCGATTCCTAAACCAAATAGTCAGAAGATCATTGGATGCAAATGGGTCTATGAAACAAAGAGGTATGCAGATGGAAGTGTGTCTAGGTATAAAGCTAGACTTGTTGTGAAAGGGTTTGCTTAGACATATAGAATAGACTATGATGAGGCTTATAGTCCTGTGGCAAAGATGACAACCATTAGGACACTTATACCCATTGTTGCATGTAAAGATTGGAAACTATGTCAATTAGATGTGAAGAATCCTTTTCTTAATGGTTATATTTCAGACGGTGTTTTCATGGAGCAACCAGAAGGATTCAGAGATAAAAGGTATTCAGATCATGTATGTAAGCTCAAGAGAGCTTTGTATGGTTTGAAGCAGGCCCCAAGGGCATGGAATTATAGACTTGTGAAGTTCTTTAAGGAACTTGGTTTGCAAGTATCTAAAGCATATAGTAGCTTGCTTGTCAAAGAAAGTGATAATGGGTTCATTTACATGTGCATACATGTTGATGATATAATCTTGACAGGTACAGATGAGAAGGGCATACAAAGCCTAAAGAAGCAAATGGAGAAAGAGTTCAAGATTAGTTACTTGGGAGACTTGTCAATGATTTCTTGGGCATGGAGATTTCATATACTCAACATGGAGTGTATGTGACTCAAGAAAGGCAGGGTAGCACCCACTCCAATGGAGGCAAATCACAAATTGAGCAGATATGGAGGAGAAGAATTCAAGGACATGAAGCTATATCAAAGTTTGGTTCGTAGTCTAATCTATGCAACTCTAGCTAGGCCTGATTTATCATATGCAGTTGGAGTATTGTCTCAGTTCATGCATTGTCCTAGGAAAGAACATTGGATTGCAGGACAAAGGGTGTTGAGGTACATTAAGGGTACCCTCAAGGAAGGTTTGTATTATGGTTTTACATCAGATACAAACATCAAGATATATAGTGATATAAATTGGGCAGGTAATCCTGATGATAGGAGACCAACTTATGGATACTTGTGTTATGTGGGAGATAAGCTAATCTCTTGGTGCTCAAAGAAGCAACATACAATTGCTTTATCATCTACAGAGGCAGAGTATAAAGGTATGGTTGAAGCTGCAAAAGAAGTCATATGGTTGAAGACTCTCATGAAGAGTTTTGACATCATTCAAAGTACACCCACTATTCATGGAGATAACATGAGTTCATTGTATTTAGCTGCTAACCCTGTTTTTCATGCCAGGACTAAACACATTGAGATTCAGTATCACTTCTTAAGAGAGAAGGTGATTGATAAGGAGATTGAAGTCATACATACTTCAACAAAATATCAAATTGCAGATATGCTAACCAAAAGCTTGGATGGACCAAAGCTACAGAGATTCAAAGATATGGCAGGTATAAAGAAGATAGAGAAAACCTCAATTGATGATTGAAGGGGAGATGTTGGTGCAAGTCAACCACCAATTGATGTTTTAGATAAAGACTTGAAGTCAAAGAATGAAGAAAAGATTGGTTTATGAAGCTTGAAGATAGTGTATGTTCAAAAGATGAAGACTTGTATACATATGTACATTAATTTGTAGTTAGCTCACATATATCTTTTGTATGGTCATGAGCTTGTACATATATGCCTATATATACAAGTAAAAATTCAGGGAAAATATGAGACAACATGAGATGAGAAGAATTAGAAGTCATGAGACACTTTCGAAGTGAGGAAGATCTCTCTCTCGTCTAGATGTAAAAATTTTCAGAGAAGAAGAAATATTGTGCCCGATCTTTTGCTGAGTAGTACTCCTTATGTGTTTAATCTTTTGTGAAATGCTTTTGTACAAGTCTAAGTCTATAGTTGATTGACCTCTATACAAGTTTTTAGATCCTAATTGTGATCAGGCTGAGAGAATTGAGAGTAAGAACATTTACATGTGTAAATGTGAAGAGGTGAAGTTGTAACAGGTGCAAAGTTCCATGCTAATGATTTGATAAGTTCTCTTTCTACAATGTAAAGTTTTGAGCAAGCAAGCACTCATTCTTTAAGTTCGACGGTAAGCTACCTATGGCTAAAAGCATTTGATTAAACGAGTTGTATTTTGGGAGAACCATGCTTTAGAAGTTGCAGGTGTCAAAGTCGACTATAAAGGAGAATAGTTTCAGACATAGTTGAACTATTTGATTCATTTCTCAAGATATACTTAATCTTTTGAGATGATTTAACTTGAAGAAGGTGCGCAAACTATAGGTGACACCTTATGCAAAGTTTTATAAAAAACTTTACACATTTGATCAGTCAATGAGTGAGTTATGTGCAGCAGAATTTTTGAGAAGTGACTCTCTTCAAAGTTAGTTCAAGATTTTGATAATTGATTATTGATCCTCCAAATTGATAAATGTTTTAAGTTTTTCTTGATATAGAGGTGTTCTGACATCAAGGATGGCTTGTTCTTTTGGAGGTTAACACTCTCCATCAGCAAATAGGTCTTGTTGAAGTATAGAGATATGGTTTCTCCTCCATTTTCCACGTTCGATATTGATAAAAACCTAAAGCTTGCGAGTATAGCCAGAGACATTTGAAGCATTTCAAAAAGAGAAGAGATACCATTGATAGTATGGTGCCTACTTTCAACAAAAGGTGGAATGTCATTTGGTCCAAGCATCAGTGGAGATTTAGATTTCAAAGCATCTGGCCATTTTTGTACAACAACAAACACTTTCTATTATAGTGATTGATTCTCCATAATGGCCTTTGGACACGAAAGCATGCAAAGAGATTAGGTATCAGTGAAGGACTCTATTCAACATGTACTAAATTTGGGGACTTAAATCATTTGTTCATAACTTTTTGTGATGCTTAGAAATTCTCGAATTGGATACAGGGTTAGAGTTTTGTCATTGCTCACAAGCTTGGTTTCCATGAAATTTTGCTTGGTCTTTATTACATAATGGACATTGTCCTATAACATTTATGAGGAGGGAAATCTTACAGTCTATATGAAAGAACAAAAGCCAGATCGTATTTAACAATGGTTATAAATATTTCTTGTACTCTTATAAATGTCGTGAAGAGGGTATGCATTTGTAGTTTCAAACTTACTAGATAGCTCTCCTTGAGGGTGTCTCATTGTACTCAACCATGAAAGAAAATCCTCTTGGTAAATAAAGAGAAGTTATGCGGGAACATTGTGATAGCCCTTGCGGCTGCACATGTTGTACCATTCCTTCATTATTTCAATCTCTTCTCTTTAGTTTCAACAAAAGCGACCCAACTCTTTTTTTTTTTTTTTTAAGGAAAAACGTCAAGGAGAAACCTCTCACGGCCTGATTTCGTTTACAACGAGATTATATCTTAAAATTGAACTCGTAAAAAATAAACCTCTCATCGCTTGATAGAAGATTCTCCTTTTCTCGTGTTTTATGATTTATCTCAATGCTCATTACTCTTAAATATAAAAGTCAGGATATGGCGGGAAGGGAGAATTCTTCTGACGTTTAGTTGTCGCTGTCCTTAATGGCGTGCTTATTTTCCATTACTGATGGGGTTCCACAGCACTGCCGATTCCCGAACACGGGATCCATTTCCTCGTCGGCGACTCAGAAGTCGGGAGTCGGACACTAGGCAGTGCTAAAATATTTTATCTAGCCGTCCAATTTTAGGCTCATGACGAAGGCACCTCCAACTTACACCTGCGGACAAGCATACGAACACGGAGCAACTACTTCACTATGATTTGACGTCGAACACGTTCGGCAGACGGCGTGGAGTCTTGGACTCGTTAGAAAATTATGGAGGTTATGGCAAAGTCTCCCTCGACGTCGTAAATGACTGTTAGACTTAGTATTGCAATTTGCCATGCCGAAGGACATGGAAACGCCTTGAATGCAGAACGAAAATGCGAAGAATCCTTATCTCGTCGTTGTAGCTGCGCGTAGAAAGGAAAGGCGCATCATATCTAGCGGAATATAGCTACGATCCCATCCATTAATGTAGGCGAACAAGCGGTGGCCCCGAAGAGAAACTGCATTTATGCGAACTACATGAAGCTTTTCAAGTTTAACTATCGTGTCCTAGTTCGTTGGCTTAGTGGTTGGGCCTCTCGTCTCTTGAGGCGGGGGCGAGGGTTCAATCCCTGGCAGCAACATGCAAGGGACATGTAATCTGGAATGATGTTGCATTGTGGCTGAGTGCCACCGTTTATCTATCCCTGTGGTAGTGTTGACTGCCGTTTAACCCAGTATTGTAAACCCCTATTCTTGTGGGATAAGGGGGGTCCCATGGGTACTATGCCCTTCCTTGTACAGTTGCAATTTCAAAGTTAAAGTCCGGGGGAGTAGGCCTAGGCCGAACCTCCATTTAAAAAAAAAAAAGTTTAACTATCGTATAACGTTGAACATGGAGACGCGAAGAAGCTGGTGTATACAGAGCAGCTAAGTGCGAACGCGGAGGAGTCAGTTGAAGGAAATCAGCAGTGTAGCTATCAGCAGCGTCAGCATCGTCGGTCGTCGGACATTGCTACAGCAACAAAAGTTTTCGTGTCGCGATTCTCAGTGGACTATCGCGACACACTCTGGCCTGCCCATCGCGATACCTTGAGTGGACTATCACGACACCTTGGGTGGACTATCGCGACACACGCGTGAGGGGACTATCGCGACGCCTTCAATGTTTATCGCGACTGTTAGTTCTCTGTCTCTCTTGTTTTTCCATTCACGAACCGAACTTTGTCTTCTCTCTATAAAACTTTGGGGCGTGAGCTCTTCAGTTTTTAAAAAATATTATAATTAAAAATGGAAAACAAGCAGAAGCAAAAGAAGGGTAAAAGAGATCAGAAATTTCAGAACTGTACACCTAAGTGGTTGCCCGTGGAAAAACAGAATTGAAGCTTTTAAGTTTTTGAGTTAAGCCCATTCAAGGGGCTGCTCGTGGTTTGGAACTTGCCGTGCTGCATCTCGAAGAAAAAAGTAAAGAAAAAAAGGAGTAGAAAAAGAAAAAAAAAGGGTAGAAAAAGAAAAAAAGAGAAGAAAAGAGTCAAAACATTCGAAGAAAAAGAAGGGAAAAGAAAATAAAAAGAGCTACCCTTTAAGATGGGATGACCGTGGGCTAGCAAGAGATCTTGCCATTGAAAAGGATTGGTGAATTCGCTTCCATGTCTATCGTCATTTCATCTTTGGTCTTGAGCAATGTGGCTCCCCCCAGTCCCCGTGCCCCCCTGAGGTGGACTCCGTCCCCTCAGACGTTGCACCTCCGGTGGTCTCTTTGTGCAAGGAATCGGTGGCGGCAAAGCAAGAAGCATTGATGAAAACGTGTCTCATCGGCCAAGTTTTTGGCCCTAGGCCCCCTCTAGAGAATGTGAGAACTTGGTTGCGTAAGGAGTGGTTCCCGCGTGGTATAATTGTGTGCAAATGTCAATTCTTACCGGCGAATCACCTACTTCTAGTGTTTGAGAATGAAGAGATGGCCTTCCAAGCCCTGCAAGCCAGCTCCTGGCTAGTGGGCCGGTCAACCTTATGCCTTTTTAAGTGGACCCTAGACTTTGTTCCGAACAAGTCAAAGCCTCTTCGTTACCCGCTCTGGGTGGAGCTTCCCAATCTACCCTACTTCTTGTATGGATTTCTTCGAGAAATCGTTTCACCGATCGGTCGCCCGATGGCCTCAAGAGAGGATGTGGGGGGGTTAATATACGAGGGTACTCAATACTCTTTCAACGCACGCTGGCACCCACAAATTTGTATTGAAGCGGACTTGAACCAGGTCCTCCCAGCGAAGATCTCCATAAACTGTGGCGATGGTATGATGTGGGTTCAGGAGATTACCTATAAGAATTTGCCCAATGCATGCTTCCATTGCGGGCTCCAAGGTCACAGGATCAAAGACTGCCCCTCGAACCAAAATACCAAGAAAAATAAGCCTAAACCAGGTGGGGCCCCGGATCCTTTCCCTCAAGTTGGCACTAGGGGCCATCCCTCTCTGGTGGAGGAAGAAGCGGGCACTCGGGTTGTAGAGACGAAGTCAGAAGGGTTCACCGAAGTAAGACATAGGAGGGAAGTCAGCCCTCGAAGAGCACTAGCAAGGAATATTTTGACCATTGCCCCTTCGAATAACATGCACTGCAACCTAGAAAAGGAGATTAATGAGTTCGACCTCCCAGGGGACAACCTTTATGAAGAAGACCCTGCTGACAATTCCCTTGGATGCTCCACCAGCAAAGAAGACAACCAAGAAGGTTACACCACCAATAAAGAGGATGGATTCACCACTAGCAATGAAGACAATCAAGACAGTGAAAGCTCCTTCCTCGGACCTACTCCTCCAGTATGCCTGGCAAGCCTACCGCAACAAAAGTCAAAGCTTAAAGGGAAACAATCGTCAGGCATGCCTTGGAAGATCCCCCTCAAGAGTAGGATCCTCAGTAAAGAAGTTGGGGGTAAAAAAGAAGATCAAAAGAAAAAAAAAAGATCGGGTCCCTCCCCTCAAAGAGGGAAACCATCAATAATGAAAATCACCTCGCTTAACGTCAGGGGGTTGTCCGACCCCTCAAGAGCGGCGATTCTGGGCCAATGGTTCAAAGACAAGTGCCTCAACCCTGAGTTTATCTGCTTACAAGAGATTAAAATCGACGTAGAGGATCTCCAGAAATGAATTAAACGCATTTCTCCAAACCACCTTTGGCTCTCCACTTCGCACCCTAGGGGAGCGAGCGGCGCTGCAATTGGTATTAGTCACTCCTGGTCCAGTAGGTTGACCTCGACTTGTGAAGATCGAAATCATCGTTGGATTGCTGCCTCTTTCGGGCTCCCTAAACAATTCACCGTGGTCTCACTTTATGCCCCTAATGGTGAGATGGATAGAATAAACACTTGGACTTCGCTCGACTCCCTCTCACACAATGTTTTGCTCTGTGGGGACTTCAACATGGTTGAAGTTCCTGAGGACCGTTGGAACAACAAGGGGAAAATTATTGACGGTCAGGAGAAAGAGATATGGGATAAAATCAAGCTTCATCTCGACTTGGTCGAGGTAAAAGATATGAAGGGGTTCTCATGGTCTAACCTCCAACTGGGGGACTCTCTGAGGAAAGCAAGACTTGATAGATGTTACATCGACCAAAACACCATCCTCCAATGGGGTATTCCTTCAATTTCCCAACACATGGACCTGACTATCTCGGACCACTACCCGATTACTCTTTCTTTCAAACCGATTTCCATGCTCCGGAAAGCTCCTTGGTTCCATGCTTGTCAGACGTCATTTTCCCTCCCCTCTGTTCACCGAGAAATTTCTGCAGTTTGGACGGAGGCCTTTGCCTGCTGTAATGAACCGGCTAAATGCTGGAGAAGCACGGTGAAAAGGACTCGATAAATTCTAATCAGGACTCATAAGGCCATAAGAGACATCCGGAAAAAAAGAAGAGAAAAGGTATACCGGAGACTCTCACGACTTGAAGAAGAAGTGAACAAGGGTAACTTGCAATGCCAACAAGGTCTTCTGAAAATCAGGGGAAGACTAAGATTCGAGAAGGAGATTCAAAGGAAAAATCTTCATATATTCTTCAAAGACTAGTGGGCGGGGAAGGCCGACAAACCTTCGAAAGAGATGTGTAACATCCTAAAAAAGAAACAAGTTAGGGAATCCATCCCCTTCTTGGTTGATAACAATGGAATCGAATGTAGCACGGAAGTCGAGAACAGATCTATCATCGTCGAGCACTTTACCCATCTCCTCGGGATCTCGACTCCTCTTTCCTCACACAGGGCGGGACTGCATGGCTACCATCTCAAGGGTAGCTCATTCTAGAATCCCTCAAAACATGAGTTCTCTTCTAGAAGCTAACATTTCTGAGAACGAAATTATCCAGGTTATTGATGCCCTTCCAAATGGAAAAAGTCCAGGTCCTGATGGCCTCACCAATGAGTTTTTCAAGTCCTTCAAGCATGTGTTGGCCACCCCACTACGTTTGGTGTGGCTCGAGGCTCTATCCTTCGGTGCCCTTCCTGAGTGTCTTAATAATGGCGTCATCAAGTTAATTCACAAAAGGGGAGATAAGAACAAAATTGAAAACTGGCGGCCGATTACCATGCTCCAAACTGGATACAAGATAATTGCCAAAGTTATTGCCAACAGAATCTCTTCTCATTTAAAGTCATGGCTTTGTGAGGACCAAAAAGGTTTTGTCAAAGGTAGATCTATACTTGAAGCAATTGTCGACATTTGGGAAGGCCTTACATTTGTTGAGGAATCTGCACAAGATCTCGTATTCATTAAGATCGACTTCGACAAAGCATATGACAGATTGGAATGGGACTTTATTCTCCAATCACTGAAAGACCTTGGATGCAGCCAAAAGTTCACAAAAATGGTTTCTACTCTTCTCGGAAACGCTTCAACTAGAATAAATATAAATGGTAAGCTCTCTGAGCCCATATGTTTAAAAAGATCTATCTGGCAAGGCTGCCCTCTGGCTCCTCTACTCTTCGCTATTGCCTCGAACGGCCTCAGTCGCCTATTAAAGCATCACATCGAATCTGGCAATCTCATGGGTCTTTCCCTACCTCTAAATCATGGCCAAATGATTGCTAGACTCTTTGCCGATGATATGAATGCCTTTGTGCATAACGATATGAACAACATTGAGGTGTTCTGGAGTTGCCTTGACACCTTTTGTGTGGCATCATGCTCACAAATCAACCATACTAAAACTGCTTTCAGAGCAATCCGTAGACCCCCACCCCAATTGTTGTTAGATCAGGGGTGTCAAGTTATCCCCAGAGGTCAAGTCTTCCGTCTCCTCGGCATCCCGATGGGCTTCGACATCACAATGGAACAACGATGGAACTGGGTGTTGGCCAAGCTGGATAGCAAACTAAATTATTGGAAAGGTATGCAAGTCAACTTGGCAGGGCGTGCTATGGTTGTTAACACATTTACGCTTTCAATGACTATTTACTTTATCTCGTGTTGGAGACCGAAGGAGAAAGAGTTGGCCAAGGTGGAAAGAATTTGTAGAAACTTCCTCTGGACTGGGGACCCCAACAGAAGGGAGATCCCCAAAATCAATTGGGAAACTTGCACTAGCTCGAAAGACTCAGGGGGCTTAGGTATTCTGGATATCGTGGCTTTGGCTGACAAGCTGGCAGTTAAGTGGCTTATCAAGGCCTGGAGCAATAGTGAGTCCTCTTGGGCTAAATTGATATTCAGAAACTTGAAAGACCTTACCTTTGTTGGCCATCCTGGCTGGAAGGACTTAGGGATTCTCATGCTTTTGTTCTCCCCCCTTCCGGTGTCCCCTAAAGGCTCTAGCCTCGTGTGTTCTTTTTGGAAGAGTTGGAACAAGGCCAAACAATTCATCAGAATCAGTGATGAGTGGAAGTGGGCGGCTGGAATAAGACAAAATGACTCCATCTGGTTCTCGATCAGTGGCATTAGAGGAGTGGACCCTTGGAACCTCCAAACTGCAAAGCGGTTATGGAACAAGGGGTTCAAACAGTGGAAACAGCTCTGGAAACAAGAGACCAACCAGTGGATTAGGTTACTTAGACCCGAGACATAGAGTTACCCTCGAGGAATGGATTCTTCTTCAAGGCAGATGTTTGGCATGGGACCGCTCAACTTCTCACCTTCTCTCCGGACAGGATCTTCCTTGGCTTGAGGGCATCAAATGGAGCAATGGTAAGAGAATATCCAGAATACCCAACTTCAAAGAGAACTTAGATGTTCATCACACCCTCAACAAGAGGTGGTGCCTTTCTTGGACCAAACTTCGATGGGAACTAAAGTTCATGTCTATTTGGCACCCCCTAATTGAGACCAAAAAGTCTGTTCTCATGTGGCAGATCTTGCATAAGGGAATCTGGTCCAATTCAAGGGCGAATAAAATATGTGGTGTGCCACCATGGTGCAAACGTTGCCATCGATGCATCGAAGATTTAGCTCACCTGTTCTTCGATTGCCCCAAGTCCCGTATTATCTGGCATCACGTGACACGGGTTTTGAGACTCACACACCAAATCAATTGGCAACAGGTGCTGTTGGGTGAGGCGGTCGGTTGTTCTTCGAGGCTGTGGAATGCCATCAGGGGTGAGACTCTTTAGAAGATTTGGAGGGAGCGATGTGCTGTCAATTTTGACCAAACTCCTAAGGAATGGTCGATCGAGAAATCATTGTTTCTTCTAGGTAAAAGAATCTCTCGAGATAAGAGATCTCCACCGTTTAGACATCACTATATTTATCTCCTCGAAAACAACAAATTGAAACCCAAATGGGTCCCACATGAGGGTGATGATAGATTTATCCACCTCATTTGTAATGCCCTCTAGCTTGCCACACTCGTCCCCTGCATTGTGGGATTTGGGGGGTCCCATGGGCACTAGTCCCACTCACTCAATTGTAACTTTTCTTCTTTACTTTAATTAAAGTCCGGGAGAATAGGCTAAGGCCGAACTTCCTTTTATTGAAAAAAAAATTTGCCATGCCGCCCTCTGGGATCTGACCTTCATCAACTCCATTCTACGCAATGAAGCTCGCCTATATTCAAGCTCGCCATAGCCGGGGCCCTACGCAGGCTTATCAGCCGCTGCTCGATCGCTTCACGACCGAAATCTCCATTCATATGATCTCTAGAGTGGCATGGTGGATTGGTGATTTACTCTCTCGATTGTGTGGCAGGACAAGAAGCCACATACACAAATGCACATGCTATAAAAAAACGTGGTGACGAGTCACGACGCAACGTCCCGACTCCCAAGAACAGAGCCCACCGCGGAGCGCATGATGCCATGATGATTGCTAAGAAAAAAGAACCAACTCTTGCGCTGGATGAAGTACAGAGGGTCCAGTAGACTGTTAATAAAAAGTGCATGGTCAGGATCCAGATGCGTAAAAGAAGTCTAGCGACAGCGAGAGAGAGAAAAACACAGTCTACATTGTACAGAGCTTTAGATATGGAGCCCGGACTCCGGAGGGGGGGTCCGGAAAGATGTACACGAGGGAGAGTAGTGGACAATTGTAAGTTGTAGGCGGTGTACTTGTCCATGAGGCTTGAGCAAGAAAGGGCTGGTCAATTGCTGCTGCTAGAGGCAAAGTAGTGGGGTTTTGCTTGGAACGGGTAGAGCATGCTGCATACACATAACTACATTTAATTAATATATATGGTGGAAAGAAAGATCGTACGCGTGCGCATGTATGAAGGAGCAGTAAATTATGCCCGGGAGTTCTCCTGGCTGCGTACTTATCTTTCTTGCATCTCGCCCAGCAGACCAATATAGCTCTCACGACTTCCACGGTTTCCTCCTCAGTGCTGATGATCCTTTCCAGCATTTAGAAATTTACAAGAACCAATGTAGGTCGATTCTGCATAGATCCTTCTCTACTACATGTTCTTCTCATCGTCTGCATCACCTGCATTCGTGTCTGAACAAAGATGGTGCCTCAGAGCCAAAGCTCGTAGCTTGAGCTACCGCCGTGATCCAACTCGCTACGAACGTCTGAAGCTTCCGCGCCTTGCTAACTGATGCTTACTATCTATCTGCCTGACCGATCGCATCCTAATAGAATATACCGTCCTCTTCTCGTGATTTTCTCTGTATCCTGGGATTAGTCTCTGCTATCGTCAAAATCTTACTTGTCTATTAATGCAGGTGCATTATATTGCATTACCTTTGCCATAAATCGTTGAAGCCGGACAAAAATGAAAGATTTCTGTGACTGATAACTGAGCGATCTAGGCTTACTCCGAGAGGCATCCGATGGGAAACCTCGATCCACCTTCGCCTAATGGATCCGTTGCTCAATCAGACGTCGAAAAAGTTGAGGGCACCGTCAATTACCATGGGGTGAGAAAGAGGAGCTGGGGGAAGTGGGTGTCTGAGATCAGGGAGCCAAAGAAGAAGACGAGGATCTGGCTTGGCTCGTATCCAAAAGCAGAGATGGCAGCTCGGGCATACGATGTTGCCGCGCGTTGTCTTAAGGGCAAGGCTGCGGTGCTCAACTTCCCAGAGCTCGTCGACGTCTTGCCACGTCCAAACTCTCCAGCCCCTAGAGATATACAGGCAGCGGCTGCTCAGGCAGCGGCTACATGTCCATCAGTGAAGCTCGGGATCAGAAATCTATCCGATTCGATGACCGAAAGTCCGGGGGATAGCAGCATTACTACCAGCAGTAACACGAACGATAGTCAAGATATAAACGGGGATGATTCACCTCATGGGCTCAATGAGCAGCAGGATTCTGAGATAACGGCAGGCATTAAGAGCCGGATCCGCTCTGCATGGGACTGTGCGCATCTCACCCAGACGCAGGTACTGCCGTCTCACTCCTGCGCTTCCATGGCAATACATGAGCTCGGGGATCCATGCGTTTGCTGCATGCTAGATGTGTGCTACATGCAGAGTTTCGTAGACCTGCCTTTCGATTATCGCCAATGTTTTCTGACGGCGGACGCTAATGCAGAGCAACGTGGATACAACTTAAGTAGCTCTGTCAGGGATGGAGCACCCGGGTCGGATGTGCTGGATGAGCTCTTACTATGGGATTACTCTCAATAATGTAGCAAACGCTCAGGTTCGCTAATAGTACAGTAACATATGGAGTACAAGTACCACATCTTCTGAGTACCTTACCATGTACTCTGTGAAATGCATGCGCATCTGCGAAAGTACCATCGAAAATAAGCTGTTCGGCATATGTATTATTGCTTAAATATGATGTATCTTTTCCAAGCCATTCATCAAAGTTATACGGCCAGACTGAGTTATCAAGCCTCTCATTAATCTGATAGAAATTCTTATTTATTGTTTCTTCTGTCGAAATCATACACTCGCAGGATCGTACGTCGAATTTTGTATAGCGATGACAGGGAATAAAGAATGGTCTTTCCGATTCCGTCATTCTGCAGTCTTTCCAATTCCAAGCAATCGGATCACGAAGGCGCCGCATGCAGAATTTATTGCGCGTGCAGTGGATTAAATCCTTAATCACGTAATATAATTTGCGTAGATCAAAGCTAAACCAAAGCGACAGCGCAAGCTAAAATCACCAGAGATGTTATTAGTCGATCCTGGTATGCTAAGCTTGATCTTATATGTTGATACAAAAACTGTGAGCAGAGCCATGTACGGTATTCATTGATCTGGTAACAAGAACTCTTGAATGTTCTATTTTCCTTAGAGTCACATTAGTTATGTACCCATTTCATTAAGACCTTGAATGAACTCTCTTATTTGTTTCATCAATATTGTAACAGAGGTTGCAGCGTTATCATTTTATTAATCAGGTAGCACAGGACGCATAAGTCAAAACTTCACCAAAGTGATGGCGAAACCAATTCTCAGTGCATAGGCATTGATCTGGTAGCGAGAATTCCTCACTATTCCAATTTTCTCCTCAGTGATAATACTGCGTGTGGAGTCATTTCATTAGGGCACTTATCTCTTCAATCTATTTCGTCTACCTGATAACGTAACCCGAAGTATTCATTAATCTGGCTATAATGATTGGCGTTAATCAAACTTAACTAATCATATGGAGTGCAAACACCTTCCATGGATCCTCCATAATATGACGACTTAATGTGCCTGTCACACAAGCGTAGTCAAATTGTTCCAGTCTGCTTGGCAAGTATGATGGCAAGCACAGTTGTTCTTTTAATTAATTAAAAGCGTGGGAGACTAGGCTCCGGCTGAACTCTTATATATAGATAGATAGAAGTATTGTCGCACGTGTCGCTACAGCAGCGACTGTGAGAAGAGTGATTGGAGGTAAGCATCGAGCTGGTAATAAGGATTCCTCAATTCTCATTTTTTATCAGACTAATAATACTGCTTATGGGCCCATACGACCAAAATTATTAATTAACATTTCAATGTATTTGGAATCCTGGAGACCTTAACAATGGTGTTTTTGGACTGTCTATTCTCTTGGGACCACAGTTCTTAGGATCTCCATGTAATTGCTTTATCAGACAAGGATATCTTCTGGATTCTATCTGGTCCAGGTTTGTATCATACACTTCTGTCTAACATTTCAGACCATCTGGTACACAGGAAATAGACGACGAAATATATGCATAGCGCTTACTTTCTGTAGATTTGTTTCACCGTCGCTGCACAGAACCATAGTTCTCGCCCAAAATTTCGTGATCTGTGAACTTCAACGGAAGGACAACGTGAAGTTTATATGGTGCAACAATCTTTATAGTACCTTAAAGTGTTCTTGTCGCTATACATATGCACAGGCTACCATCTGTCGCCCCATAAATTTTCCACAACATTACTGCTCGCGATGCGCAGTATTCATAACTCACATTATGTTTAGGATAAATAGTTTGGACAGTTATAACGTGCCGTGGAAAGCAATAACCATTATTTTACACGACGTTGGCGGCCTATCAAAGATAAAAGAGAGCCAATGTCTACGCCAAGGTTGAGAGATATGGGGTCATAATTCTAGATTTCAATTGCCCTCAAGAATATACATGTACTGCCGAGCTATGAGAACACCGTCTAAAGCAGTTAAAGGTACTATGCAATAAGCGCGCACGGTTATCCGTGCCTCGATGGTAAAATACACAGCGAGTGTTACCCATCCATGCCATGGAAGATCACCGATAAAGATGGGGTTACGACACTTAATAGGAAGAAGAAAGGGAGAAGTGACCTAAGACACGATCAATACCCAATGTGAAAGAAGTCAACTTCCTTGAAAGAGAAATCAATGAGGTCGACTGCCCAAGTGGCTTCAATTTGGTGGAAGATAAAGTTCACAAGATGGATAAGAAATTCAGAAGAGCGAGAGCTCTACATTTGAATCAATGGTCATGGATAAATTCAATAATAAAATTAATTCGATTTTCAAGAGTAGGGAAAAGAGAAATCCAAATGCCACAATCCTAAGCCTTATCTCTAGAACTGTGGTCAAGTAGGAAGGGGCAATCCAAGCATCTTATAGAGTAAAAGTGGCCAAAACACAAAAGAGGAGAATAGGAGGAAAGAAACCCAACACCCCAAAGAAATCATGAAGCTAATGTCATTGAATATCAAGGGTGTGTGCAATACTAATATTGTCAGTATCATTTATATAGACGAAGATGATTAGTAGTCTCAGTCTTGATTATCATTCTATGCATGCTTATCTCAATTATTGTATTTCTCTAGAGATGAATATGCAAACAATGTGACATGTCCAAAATGTCAATCTCCTTGATATAAAGAATAGAAAGATAAAACTCCAAAAAAGTTATTGCTACATTTTCCATTGGTTCCACATATCGACCATATGTTTCAACATCCACAACTATCAAAATTTTTACCATGGGGATCAAATAATAAAAGCATTGAGGGAGTAATGAGAATTCCAGTGCATAATCTAGCATGTTAACATATTGATTTTGGATGACTTGATTTTGCAAAGGAGCTACCCAATCTAAATTTCGATGTTGCATAGATAAAGTAAATCCATTTTCAATGAGATCTAGTAAATCTACATAGCGAATAGTCCTCATCAACTACAATCTTCTTCCAAATCTTAGCATACTTAATGCTTTCACTAGTTTCTAAAAAAGGACTAGTTAAAGACATAAATGTATAAATTTATTCTCTCATCAATCATCTTCAAGATTTATGGAGAGGTATTCATAAATTTTATATGTCAAAAAACTTTAGCAAAAAAAAAATTATGATTTTTCAGGATATGGTTATTTGTTTAGGTAATAATATCATGTTATAAATAGACCTTGAATCAGAGATCTTTAGGATGTTGAGATATCAAGCTCAACATGTGATGATCCAAGATGACACGTATCACTTTTTCATTTCTCTGACATGTATATTGGTCACACCGGTATATGTCAAGGACATTTCATTGAGCTTTCCTAGATTTATCTACTGAGAGTGATGACACATTTGTTTCTTGCCAGCTCACTGATTTGCGGACATTAGGATTTTCCTTATGTACTATTCTTTATATATTGCACTTGTTGTATCCTTGTTTTAGGTCATTCTTGTACAGTCCTTTTATGTAATAGAAGAAAAAAAAGAAGAAGAGCATTCTTCCTTGGCTCAATATGTGTGTGTGCTCCTCTTTGATTGTGAGAGTGTGTGTGTGAGCTCCCTTCCTTATCTCTTTCCTTGTGACATGGTATCAAAGCTAGTGTGGCTATTGTTGGAGCAAGTCTATGACAAGCCTAAGTATTGGCTTGAGTCTCACAAAGTCTTAGAAGAAGCTTTAAAAACAAGACTATGTAAAGTTCACTTGTGAACTACCTCTTGTAACTTTTGAAGAGTTTACTTAATGTAAAAGTAAGAGAATCTTAAGTGGTTGAGCCCACATGATCAAGAATGGAAAGAGGAGCCACAAATTCGTGATTTGTGGTAGGTAGATAATCAAATCAATCATTGATTGATTGGAGAGTGATTGAGGGAAGTTAGCCTCCCAAACTCAACTATAAATAGATGGCAGTTTTAGTCGTGGTTAGAGAGACCTATGTGAAGACCTCCAAGAGCTGAGCTTTATGCCATATCAAGGTGTGATTACAAGGCACACATATGTATCAGTAAGTCATTGTATTGTACAAGCAATATACTTTCATTTTCATGATTATTTGAGTTCATCTTTCCATGTTCTTGTGATGTGTACTACTCACTGCCATTACTTCAGTTTTTCTCAGTCAGCTTGCAGAGATTGTTTCTCTGCACTTGGTTCATTATTTTCAGTGATTTAACTTGGTAAAGTTAGCTCTATAAGTCTACTATATGCTCACAAATTTTCATGTCATTTGGATGTTGGAATCTTCAGTTATGTTCATTTGAAGTCAACAGGGTATGTTCATCTTCACTTCTCTGTCAGGTACCCGACTTTTTCAGTCATCTTGTCAGAGTCATTTCTCAGTGTTTACTCATCCAAATTCAGTGATTTTAAGCTTGTTGGATGCAGCTTACTGTCTAGTATAATCATACAAATTTTCATGATCATTGGATTCTTACATCTTGAGTTATGTTAATTTTTCTACTCACTGGTCTATTTCTGTAGCAGCCCGTGAAAATCGGGATGATGTCATCACTTGTTAAAAGTCATTCTCAGTGTGTGGTTTGTTATTTTTGATGAGATTACTCTCTAAATTTAGCTCTTTAAGCTACCTAGCCTTCCCCAAGAGGAATTAATCTAATTGCAGCTGTGCTCAGAGAATTATGTAAAACACTGGACAGGTGTATCAACCAAGAATAGCAAGTTTTCACCTCTGAGCTAACTCCAACTTATCTGTTTTTGATCTATCTTTTTGAGAGTGATCTTCCAAGGTACATAGGGTGTCTAATACATCCATTGGCAAGCTAAAAGGGCCCACCATCTACTCTGGAGTTCATTTGGCTGGTGTAGAGCAAAGATTTTGCAACACCTCTTCATCTTCAACACATACCTATCCATCTCTTCACAGTGGTATCAGAGCAAGGTTGGACAACATGGCAGATGGATTTCCTTCATCAATTGACAAATTGGATAGAGGTAATTACTCAGCTTGGTCATTAAGGATGGAAGCTTATCTCCAAGGTAGAAGTTTATATGGTTATGTGGCTGGAGATGAAGTTATGCCAAGTTTCAGGAACAAAAGTCAACCAACACAAGAAGAGCAAGAAAGATTGAGCACATGGTGCTCCAAGGATGCACTTGCAAGGTCTTATCTCCTCAACTCTATCTCAGATTTTTTGTTGCCTCACATTAGAAGTTGTAAGACATCTCAGGAAGTGTGGGATGCACTTGAAGCTTTCTTTTCTTCAAGTACCAAAGCTAGGAAGCATCAACTATGGCTGGAGTTCACAACTCTCAAGAAGGCTCCCAAACAAAATGTGACTGATTTTGTCACAAAGCTCAAGGACATAGCGGATCAGTTGGGAAGCATTGGAGAGGTAATAGATGAAGAGCAAATTGTAAGGCAGGTCATCAATGGCTTGAAGGCAGATGACAAGTGGGAAGCATTCACCATAGCTATGGATTTGTACATGGACATGCATGTACCTGATTTCAACACACTCATTGGACAATTACTTACTCAAGAGGCAAAGCTTATCAAAAATGGAGAAAGCTCTAAAGGTAATCAATCTTCAGCTTTATACACGGATAAAAGCAAGTCTAAAGATAACAAAGGAAAGGCAAAGAAAGTGGATGATGAAGCAGGTACATATCAAGCTAACTATGCAGGTAGAGGAAGACATGGCAGAGGTAGAGGAAGAGGAGGTAGACAAGGCAGGGGGAGATCCCAAGACTCCAACTCATGTTCTATTTGTGGATTAACTAATCATACAACTGAAAATTGCTTTAGGAATTCCAGGAATCAAAGAGGCAGAGGATACAATAGAGGAAGTTATGGCTACTCAAGAGGAAGGTTCAACAACTACCATGGCAACTACAACAACTACAATCATTCAAACTATCAAGGAGGCTACAAAGGAAGGAGAGACTACAATAACTACACAGAAGACTCAAACAAAGAGGATTCATTATTGATCATGAACATGGCTATGCCACAAGGTAAATCTGATGAGCATGTTTTCTACATAGATTCAGGTTGTTCAAATCATGTGGCAGGAAATGTGGCACTCCTATCAGATTTAGAAGATCCAAGGAATAAGCATGAGGTACAAACAGGAGATGATACAAAACATCCAGTGGAGAAAATAGGCAATGTTAAAGCACCTGATGGAAACATCAACCTACTCAGTAAGGTACTCTATGTCCCTACCATTACAAAGAATTTGATAAGTGTTGGGCAGATAGTAGAGAAAGGGTTGCAAGTCAGGTTCACAAAGGCAGGAGCATTTGTTGAAGATCCAAGTCAAGGATTCAGAAGAATTGCAAAAGGTGAAAAGACAGGTAGATTGTTCACATTTGAATTACAGGAAACTAGAAACATTGCTCTATTTAATTATGGCAGTCAGACACTCACAGAATTGGAAGTATGGCACAAAAGGTTAGCACATATTGGTGAAAGGTCATTAAAGCAAATTTGCACGGACCAAAGTGTACTTGGACTCCCTAATTTGTCAAAACAACATATGATTTATAAGTGTAGTGCATGTCAGTTTGGAAAGTCTCATAGGTTACCATTCATGAAGAAAGGTTATATGCATGGAGATCTCTTGGAGTTGGTTCATACAGATGTATGGGGACCAAGCAAGGAAGCTTCAATATCAGGATCAAGGTATTATGTTTCCTTTATTGATGATTGCAGCAGATGGACTATCCTATTCTTTATGAAACACAAAGATGAAGTTTTTTCATGTTTCAAAAGATATTTGGCTCTTGTGGAGAATCAAACAGGTAAATCACTAAAAAGGCTAAGGTCAGATGGAGGGGGAGAATACTTCTCCCATGATTTTGATTCTTTTCTTCAAGAAAGAGGAATCAAAAGAGAGGTAACTACAAGGTACACTCCTGAGCAAAATGGAGTGGCAGAAAGGAGGAATAGGACAATTGTTGAAGCTGCAAGGTCTATGTTAAATGAAAAGCATTTACCTAATTACTTATGGGCTGAGGCTGTATCTATAGCCACTTACTTGATTAACAGGTTGCCTTCAAAATCCCTTGATGGAATGACTCCATATGAGGCTTGGAATGGAAGAAGACCAAGCTTAGATCATTGTAAAATTTTTGGATGTATTGCTTTTGCTCATGTTCCTTCACAGGTTAGAGGCAAGATGGATCCAAAAGCAGAAAGGTGTGTATTTATTGGATATGACAACAATCAAAAGGGCTACAGGTTATACAACCCTACCAACAAAGGATTCTTGGTAAGCAGAGATGTAGTTTTTGATGAGAACAATTCATGGTATGAAGATTCATGCAGGAAGATCAATTTACCATATGATCTTGAAGAAGATTTTCCAAAGCTTGGTAGAGAACAATCAAAGATTGAAGAACAAGACACCTCAGAGGATGATGAAGAACGTCAGATGGAAAAGATCAAAGCATGGAAGTCTAAAGGTAAAGCAAAATTGCAGGAACTTGGACATGAGGCAGAATCATCACATCATGGCCTAAGAAGATCTATGAGGGAAAAGAAAAAACCAGAAAGGTATGGGTTTGACACCTCATTAGTAACTAAACATTCTATCTACATAGCACAGGACATAAACCAAGAGGAGCCATCATCATTTGAAGAGGCCAAAGCAAAAACAGAATGGAAGCATGCAATGAAGGAAGAGATTGAAGCACTCGAGGAAAACAACACTTGGGATTTGGTGCCCAAGACTTCATCCATGAAGGTAATAGGCTCAAGATGGGTCTATAAACTCAAGAAGAATTCTGATGGTTCAATTAACAGGTATAAGGCAAGGCTTGTGGCAAAAGGCTTTGCACAAACTCAGGGAATTGATTATGAGGAGACCTTCTCTCCTGTGGCAAAGATGCCTACTATTAGGGTTTTGCTTAGTATTGCCTCTTCCAAGAATGGGAAGATACTTCAACTAGATGTGAAGAATGCATTCTTGAATGGTTGGATAACAGAAGAGGTATATATGGCACAACCACCTGGTTTTGAGAGTCAAGTTTATCCTGATTATGTGTGTAAACTTAACAAAGCATTGTATGGTCTCAAGCAAGCTCCAAGAGCTTGGAATTTCAGGCTTGTTTCATTCTTGCAGGACAAAGGCTTTCAACCAAGCAAAGCAGATCCTTCACTCTTTATTAAAAAGAGTAATTCCGAGGTCATCTACCTATGTGTATATGTAGATGATATTATATTGACAGGAAATGATGCAGATGGTATGAAGAAGATCAAAGATCAGATGAGAGAAGAGTTCAAGATAAGTGATTTGGGTTCACTTACCTACTTCCTAGGTTTGGAAGTTGTCTACAAAGATCATGGTTTGTTTCTCACTCAAAGAAAGTACATTAAGGACATGTTGGCAAAATTCAAGATGCAAGATTGTAAGATTGCAGGTACTCCAATGGAGGTTAATCACAAATTGAGCTCACATGAAGGTGAACTCATAGAGGACATCACATCATATCAAAGTCTAGTGGGTAGTCTCAACTATGCCACATTGACAAGAGTAGATATATGTTACAGTGTGAGTGTGCTAAGCCAATTTATGCACACACCAAGGAAACCACATATGGATGCTGCCAAAAGGATACTCAAATATCTCAAAGGAACCATAAATGAAGGACTTTACTATCCTTATGTATCTGATTTAGATTTGAAGCTATTTTCTGATGCAGATTGGGCTGGCTCCAAGGAAGATAGAAGGAGCACTTCAGGTTATCTTACCTTTGCAGGTTCAAAGCTTATTTCATGGTCATCCAAGAAGCAACCCACAGTTGCTCTCTCTTCTACTGAAGCTGAATATAGAGGTCTTGCTATAGCTACACAAGAAGCTATGTGGATGAAGACATTGTTCAAAGATCTTGGATTGGAGTTTGGAACTCCAACTATTTTTGGTGACAATATGAGTTCTATTCACTTGGCTGCTAATCCTATTTTTCATGCAAGGACTAAACATATTGAAGTTCATTATCATTATGTACGAGAGAAGATCCTAAGCAAGGAGATTCAAATATCATATGTGTCCACTCATCAACAATGTGCAGATATTCTAACTAAAGCATTGGATGGTACAAAGCTTTGCAAATTCAAGGCTATGATTGGTTTGCAGGTAATCTTGGAAGATTGAAGACCTCAAGCATACTTGGCTTGAGGGGGAGCTGTTGGAGCAAGTCTATGACAAGCCTAAGTATTGGCTTGAGTCTCACAAAGTCTTAGAAGAAGCTTTAAAAACAAGACTATGTAAAGTTCACTTGTGAACTACCTCTTGTAACTTTTGAAGAGTTTACTTAATGTAAAAGTAAGAGAATCTTAAGTGGTTGAGCCCACATGATCAAGAATGGAAAGAGGAGCCACGAATTCGTGATTTGTGGTAGGTAGATAATCAAATCAATCATTGATTGATTGGAGAGTGATTGAGGGAAGTTAGCCTCCCAAACTCAACTATAAATAGATGGCAGTTTTAGTCGTGGTTAGAGAGACCTATGTGAAGACCTCCAAGAGCTGAGCTTTATGCCATATCAAGGTGTGATTACAAGGCACACATATGTATCAGTAAGTCATTGTATTGTACAAGCAATATACTTTCATTTTCATGATTATTTGAGTTCATCTTTCCATGTTCTTGTGATGTGTACTACTCACTGCCATTACTTCAGTTTTTCTCAGTCAGCTTGCAGAGATTGTTTCTCTGCACTTGGTTCATTATTTTCAGTGATTTAACTTGGTAAAGTTAGCTCTATAAGTCTACTATATGCTCACAAATTTTCATGTCATTTGGATGTTGGAATCTTCAGTTATGTTCATTTGAAGTCAACAGGGTATGTTCATCTTCACTTCTCTGTCAGGTACCCGACTTTTTCAGTCATCTTGTCAGAGTCATTTCTCAGTGTTTACTCATCCAAATTCAGTGATTTTAAGCTTGTTGGATGCAGCTTACTGTCTAGTATAATCATACAAATTTTCATGATCATTGGATTCTTACATCTTGAGTTATGTTAATTTTTCTACTCACTGGTCTATTTCTGTAGCAGCCCGTGAAAATCGGGATGATGTCATCACTTGTTAAAAGTCATTCTCAGTGTGTGGTTTGTTATTTTTGATGAGATTACTCTCTAAATTTAGCTCTTTAAGCTACCTAGCCTTCCCCAAGAGGAATTAATCTAATTGCAGCTGTGCTCAGAGAATTATGTAAAACACTGGACAGGTGTATCAACCAAGAATAGCAAGTTTTCACCTCTGAGCTAACTCCAACTTATCTGTTTTGATCTATCTTTTTGAGAGTGATCTTCCAAGGTACATAGGGTGTCTAATACATCCATTGGCAAGCTAAAAGGGCCCACCATCTACTCCTGGAGTTCATTTGGCTGGTGTAGAGCAAAGATTTTGCAACACCTCTTCATCTTCAACACATACCTATCCATCTCTTCACAGCTATAGGGAGCTCATGTAGAAGGCTGACGATGAAGAGTATGTGAGAAGCCATGGAGAAAGTGCAATTCACAAATGACTTGCTATCTTGACCTCCATTTTGAGCCCGCAAGGTGGGGCCCATAGAAAAACTAGTTCGATTTGCAAAACTGTAACCTGCATCCTATTTGACAACACTCATATATTCCAGATCTAGAATTTCAAGCGATTTCGTATATTGTTGACACATAAAAAGTGTTTTTTTCTGAGATCAAACTGTCATGTCATAGTGCAATAGTGTTTAAGTAGAAGTATTGCTTGTAGTGTTGTAAATTGTTACAGAAATGGCAAATGCAGATGGAATGAGTCAGCATATGAGCAATAAATTGGACAAGAACAACTTCCTTGCTTGGATATTCAGAATGAAAAATTTCTTGATGGGAAAAGGCTTTTGGAAGTACATCGAAGGAGAGAACAAAATGCTCTGCAGTTACAAGAGAGGAATCTGAGTGCGAACTAGCTAAGAGCATATGAGGAATGGAATCAAGGAGCAAGAAATGTAATGTATTGGCTATCTATTAGCATACAAGATAGCATGATTGGACACATACAGGATGTCATGAATCTAAAAGAGGCTTGGAATAGTTTGGTCGCTTTGTATGAGACCAATACAAATGCATGAAAATCGCAAGTCAAGAACGACCTGCACACATTGGAGAAAAAGGGCATGTCCATAAGTAACTTCAACCTAAAAATCAAAATCATATGTGAATGAGTTGCATCTATTGGTGTGAACATAGATGATGATGATAAGGTGGAAGTGGGCTTTCATGGTTTAGGAGTTGCATATAAGCAGTTCAGAACTTCTATACAGAATAGGGAAAATATTTCAAATTTTGCTGATCTGGTGTCCATGTTTATTATTCAAGAAAATAATCTTGATGAGGAATCAAACCCCCAAGGAAAATCTAGTTTTGAGCAAGTATTCTACTCTTGCAGAGGAAGAGGTAGAGGTAGAGGCTCTGTAAGTGGAAGACGAAATAGTAACGAAGACCAAAGTCAACATCCTAATCATGCAAGAGGTAGAGGACAATTTCGAGGCAAGGGGAGCCAAAGAGGCCGCAAAAATTTCCAACGAAATGATTCAAGTAATGATAGTAAAGGATGCTAGAATTGTGGTAAACTTGGACACTTTGAACATGATTGTAGGTTGAAGAATCCAAATAACAAAAGGCAGCAAAACAATTATGCATCCACAAGTGCATATGATTTTGAGAAATTGTTCATGATCCAACATCACATGATGAGTACGATGTCTGTTGAGGTTTCAAAATCGAATAGTAATGTCTGTTATGTTGATTCAGGTGCTTCAAATCACATGACCATTCATGCAAAATGTTTAGTAGTTTGCAAAAAATTACCAATTCCTGGATAGGTTGAAACAAATGATTACACATCACACCCTATTGAGCATACACGATGGATGCACTTTTTGGAAATGATAGATAGAAGCTAGTTCCATTACCGCAAGGAAAGAAACCCATAGGATATAAGTGGGTTTACAAGGTAAAGCACAATGGTGATGGTAGCATAAGTAGGTACAAAGCATGGTTGGTGGCAAAAGGATATGCACAAACTTATAGCAGTGATTATGAGAAAACATTCAGCCATGTAGGTTAAATGTCTACTATCAGAACACTTGTTGCATTGGCTATAGCAAAAAGATGGACTTTGCATCAAATGGATGTGAAAAATGCTTTCCTACATGGTGAGTTATAGGAAGAGTATACATGGACCAGCCACAAGGATATGAAGATTCAAAGCACCTAGAATATGTTTGCAAGTTGCAAAAGGCTTTGTATGGACTTAAACAAGCCTCTCATGCTTGGGATGCAAGGATTGCTGATTATTTGACCACCATTGGATTTTTTATGTATGATGCAGATCATTCACTATATGCAAGGAAGGGTGATGATGGCATCACAATTGTGGCTATTTATGTTGATGACTCAGAGTTGTAGGAGGTGAAAATGAAGCAAGCATTGAAGAGGTAAATCAACTTCTTATGCAGCAATTTGACATAGAAGATCTATGTGCACTGTGCTATTTCTTGGGCATTGAGTCAATACATACAGAGACAGGTATATTGATGTCGCAAAGCCATTATGCCTTAAATATGCTACAAAAGTATAGTATAGATAAGCCAATTTCTATGCCATTAGATTAGAATTTGAAGTTGGATAGTATAACATGTGAATCATTGGAAAATGTTACTATCTATAGGAAAATTGTGAGAAGTATGATATATCTCACAATTACAAGGCCTCATCTAAGCCACATTGTTGGACTTGAAAGTCAATTTATGCAAGTTCCCAGGAAGCCACATTTGGATGCTCTGAGGTGCACTCTACGTTATGTGAGTGCTACATTGGATTATGCATTGTTTTATGAAGTTGGTATATATTTGCAGGTTCATGGATACACCGATGCAGATTGGGCTGGTAGAATTCCAGATAGAAGATCTACTAGTGGATTTCTATTCTCACTTGGGAGTGCAGCTATAACATGGAGCAGTAAGAAGCAACCCGTTGTTGCTTCATCAAGTATAGAGGATGAGTATAGAGGTGCTGCAATGGCAGCATGTGAGGCATAAGGGCTAGAGATGCTTCTTGCAGATTCAGGTTTGGAAGTGCAAAAGCCTATCACCATCTATTGTGATAATCTTAGCAGCATACAATTAGCATGGAACCTTGTTTTTCATGCTAGAACAAAGCATATTGAGGTACATTATCACTTCATCAAAAAGAAGGTATTAGCAGGTGATATTGATCTTCTCTATGTGAGAAGAGATAAGAAGATTACTGATGTTTTCACTAAAGCACTTGGAGCAGAGAAGCTGAAGAAGTTTCAGAAGATTCTTGGATTAGAGGACATGACATTGAGCTTGAGGGGGAGTGTTGAGATATCAAGCTCAACATGTGATGATCCAGGATGACATGTATCACTTTTTCATTTCTTTGACATGTATAATGGTCACACCAGTATGTGTTAGGGATACTTCATTGAGCTTTTGTAGATTCATCGGTAGAAAAAAATTCAATTTAGTATTCTTTGGAATATTGGACAGATTTAAAGATTTTTCATCTTCTTCATCCTATGGATATATTCAAGAATATCAATTTTTTGTTATGGCAACATCTTGTTGGAGTAAGAGATACAACAACATCAAGAGATGATCTAAATGAGCAAAATTTGAATCCAAAGTTATGGCTAGTTTATGATGAAGATTGACATGAAATAACTTATAATGCTACTCCTTGGATTCTTACAACAAAAGAGATACAAACAATCAATAACATGATTCAATTACACCTATAGGATATGGATCATCTTGTCAAAACATGTTATATTTGGATGGAAAGAGCTTATTTGGTTTAAATAAACATGATTGGCATAACTTCTTGAAGCATATTCTACCTCTTATTATCAATGGATTTGCAATGAACAGAGTATGAGACCTGATCTATTGTCTTGGATTGCATAATATTTATCACTCTTTTATTTTTAATATAAAAGATTATTTGATATCTACTTAGCATAGATTAATTTCTCCATAATTTAATCTATAGTCTAATAATAAGTGAATTACATCAATAGAGACTGATAGAGATGCAGTCCCACAAGAGAAGCATGAATTTAAAGATCTTATTTGTCTAATGGACAAGAGCTTCTAACTTCTCTTTTTGACATCCAAGTTCATCTAGTTATCCATATTATGCATGATGTAGAGATTGTTGGAAGTGTAAGAACTCAATGGATACTTTGCATCGAGAAATTTATGGATATATTGAAAGCATTTCTACAATAAAGAGCAAAATTACAAGGATCTATGGGAGAGTGATGCATGCTTGAAGAATGCATATATATTATGCTAAAAAATATCTTGAGAGAGATACTGAACAAGCTTGAAGTGCATGCATGGAATATGGATTCTTCTTCAAAAAATTCATAAGTGGGATATTATGAAGTAAGGGATTTCCTTTTCAACTTAAAGTGGAAGAAAAAATTGATATTTCTACTTTTATTGCACATGCTAGCAAATGCAAGTAGACAATCATTATTGACTATGAAGAGGAACTTCAAAGCATTCAAGATAGAATCGAAAGAAAGAAGAAATCTTGATGTAATACTTTTGATAATGAAGATAGAGAATTATCTTCTTTCATGGATTGGTTACATGCCCATTGGCAATGAGCGAATAGAGATAATCAAGTACTATATATATATATAACTTATTTACAGCTATAGCCCAAGTGTATACAAATATGTGGGCCTAGATAATATATGAGAATCAAAGTTATTGATTCTTTATATAGGATATAATTGATTTGAACTCACAACCTCCTAGCTAGGAGTGTGGTGCGTTAAACACTTGCTCCAAAAGCCATGGTTGAGGATTACTTCCTAATCCTCTATCTTAGGGTGTAGTTCAACGATCTCCTATGTATCAAGGTGTGGTTCAACCATCTCCTACCTATCACATTATTACATTCTTCACCCCTTAGTTGATCATTGTCCTTTATGATCTACTCATGTATCCCTCTAGCCTCTGTGAAGAGTTCTTGAACTCCATCTTTATCCCTGAATTGATGCCCTCAACCTCGCATAGCTTTTTTAACTTTGTTCGCAAAATTGGTGTCTTGAACCATATTCTCATCCTTAATATCTTGAACCTCGTTCTCATCGATGTCTAGTATCTTGAACTGTCAATCAAGGACCACCCAACGTTTCCCTAGGCTTCATAAGTCCAAGCTAAACACATTAGATTGGGAAAGCTTGTTCTGAGAGCTTTCAAATGCTATCTTATACTCCTCAATATGACCTATTGGTTGAGAGATACACCCCTATCTCAATTGGATATATTTCTCAAAGTTCCACCTTCTACCTTAGTACCCTGTCACATCATAGAGTTCCCAAGTGCCTTTTCTAGAGGCCATTGGGTCAATCCACCTTGCCCAAGTCTACGTCCTAGGCTTTGATACCAATGTAATGAACTATAGGAGATCTAAACTCATAACCTCCTAGCTAGGAGTGCCAAAATCCATGGTTGAGGATTACTTCCTAATCCTACCTCTTGGGGTGTAGTCCAACCATCTCTTATCTCTCAAGGTTTGGTTCAACCATCTTCTACCTATCACTTTATTACAAGAATATTCTTGTACTTTTTTTCTTGATTTGTTGATTCTTTGAAGGAATTATCATATGCAAGCTCAAATGGCACGAACCTTATAGACAATGAACTTGGTAATATGGGAGTCACTATTGAAATCATGAAAGATCATAGTATATCTTCAAATAAGTAGAAAAAATTTATATTTTTTTATGGTAGCATCTATTAGATTTTTAGTTATACATACTAATAAAATTTTGATTTTTATTTCTTGATAGGTTATCTTGAAGTTTGAATAGTTTTGAATTGAGAATAAGGGAAGTAGTACCACAACGAGAAGCTAAGTATCTAGGTTTTTGGCAATTGATTCATCAAAGGTAATGTGATCCACAAAAGAACAATATATTCTTCCCACTTATTTTGAACAAGCATGTTTTAGGAAAATCCTAATAATCATCCTTGGTGGCAAGTCATTCATGTTTGGTCTAAATGTCACGCATTGTTTGACACCCTTACTTTTGCATAATTCAAAGAAAAATATGATGATAGTTCATCATCAAATGGTGATACATGAGAGAGACAATCATGATAGAGAGAATCATTCTACCTAAACATGAGAATGTTGTACATAATGACAATGACAATGATCTAGGTGATAATCTTTCCATGCTTTAAAAGTTGATTTCTAAGGATCATGTATACAATATCTTTGTTTAGTGTTGCTCTTTAACTGAAAATTCTATATCTAATGCAAAAATTTTGATTCAAGAGGTGAGTCTTTCTAATGTTGGTAATAATTCTCTAAAGGGTGACATGCCTCCTTCAAATGTGCATAGTCCAAAGATGTTGTTAAATGAAGATATCAATCTCTCTAGTGTTGGAAGTATACCAAGGGCACACATAACTAATGCTTATCTAGATGATGATCAATTCTTCTCGATTGAAGGAGTTAGCCTCTCTAGTGTTGGAAATAGTCTAGTGGATAGCCTTGGTGCTCAAGGTTTTGATGAGGTTTCATATGGTGCCAATGCATTAAGTGTGAGGGAAAATGTTTGTCAGATGGATGTGTGTGATAAACTAGTGTGCTTAGACATAATCCATGCTTGGTGAGTAAGACAAGATCATCTTTCCTTCTATCTAATATGCAACTACACAAGGATCTTGCAAAGCATTATTGTGGCTCAAGTTGTTACACAAATTCGGTGTTATGAACTTGAAAGAGTTAAGAACTTGTTATCTAAAAATTCATGGTGATTCTTAGGATACATTACTTTGCTTCTCATATTTAGGTTATGGGACCCATGTGTGCAAGTTCAAAGGGATCATTTGAGTATTATATTTGATGTGGGATAATGTGTTGTAGAAGGGCTATCAAAATTTACCTTTTCATTGGTTATTTGAGGCTTGCAAGAGTGCCGAAGGATTATTTGAAATGTTTCTTGTCTTTCACATCTTTTGAAAAGTCAACTAAAGGGTCAGATGGAAGAAATTCCATTGATTGGATGGAAAACTACTTTAGTAAGCATTAAGATGTCATGCCAAGAATAGGTATACTACATTTCATTAGGGTGAAAACTGAAAAAAAAGAGCCATGTAAAAAAGAGCCATGTAAGGATTTCAATCAGTTATGCTAAATCTAGATTAATCTTGTCAAATCATCTTATTAAAATCTTTATAGGTTCATTTAAAACATATCTTACATGAGCATATTAGTTTTGGAAGAGAGAAAAAGTTCGTGTGAAAATCATGAAAAGTGACATGCCTCAAAATTTGTGTCAATCAGTCCTTCGACCAATTTGAACTTTTCCCTCTGCTTCTTCAACCTATATAATGTGTATTTAGGACATTTTTCACTTTTTTACTCTACTCCAAAGTAGACTAGCTTCTGTCTTTTTCATTACTCTAGACACTTTTTCCATGAAGAACCTCAATCCCAACACTTTCACTGAACTTTCAACCAACACAAAACTGTGTGATATGTTCCATACCAATATTGCATTCAGACATGAGTATACAACAATGAAAAAGGTATTCCAAAGAGGTCTACAACCTTGTGAAGTTGAAGCATTACAAAAAGAAGGAAAAAAGCATATTTGACATATGGATAGATGGATTTGTTTATCCAATTGATCCCCAAACTGAATGGTACCCAACTTTTCATAGTCTTCATGAATTGATGAGATGTTTAGGAGATGGTGATGACGGTTTACATAGATATTATTGAAGGATGTAGGAATTGTCGAAGAACTATATGCAATACATAAACTATCTACAAATTATATTACATCAAAGGGATTTACATAATAAGGATCTAGAAAAAAGTTGTTGCATTTGACTTTTGAGTTAGAAGCTTTAAAAAAAATGAAAGAAAATCCTATAGGATTGAGAATGCATTCAAAACGAATAAAGCGTTTTTTAGATTTGATTGAAAAATATGGCAAGAAAAAAATTTAGAATGAAAGCTACAACAGATCATGTAACAAACGTGTTAGGTTTCAACATGTTGAGAAATTTTGAGCACGTACATTTTTGTAATGAAATTATAAATCATCATCGTGCATTAAAATTGTTGAAATGGGATGAGAACGCATGCTTAAAACATATTATTTTTCAAAATGTCATGAAAGAATTGAATTTCTTATTATTGACATCTCAAATTCAAGAGGTTTGTGATGCTATTGGGTGACTAGAAAGGGTTATAGAGGAATTCCATACGTTTGATGTCAATTTCTTAAATTTAATAAAGTAAAAAAATTTGGATTACCTAGACCTCATCATGTAAGAAAGTATCGGTCAGCTTGAATAAGAAAATCACACCCATATTTGGTGATTATAAATATATTCATGGAAACATGCCTTATGAGTTAGGAAAACAAACTTCACATTTAAACCACAATGTGTTTAACAATATAAGGAGATATATTATGAGACTTCAAACATAGATGGTTCATTCCTATGATATAAAAGAAAATGAATGTTCTAGCCTTTTGAAATTTGTAATAAAACTTGATGAACCTCAAATTAAAAAACATCAAAAGATGGAGAGAATTAGTATTGCACTAATGAATAGAAATTTAGAATGATGGATGATTGATTACCAAAGGAAAAAAAGTGGGTAGGATGTTCACCTTAAATGTGAAATCTCTTGAAATGAATGTAGCCATGTTTGCAAAAGGTGCAGGAGTTATTGCTGATATAGAGAGCTAGCACAAACAAATTGGACATGCAAACTTGCAAAGGATGAAATTGATGTAGTCAAAGGAGATTTTCAATGGGCTACCAAATTTAAATGCAAAAATGCAAAAGGTATGTAGAGCATGTCAATTTGGTAAACATTCAAGAACATCATTTTTGCATGACAAGCATGTTAGTGAGAATGTGCTAGAAATAGTACATACAGATGTTTTTGGTCCTACAAAGACCACCTCTATGGGCAGTTGCACTTTTTATATTACTTTCATTGATGACCATACACAAAAAGTATTGGTGTATTTCATGAAAGAGAAGAGTGAGGCATTAACTCACTTCCAAAATTTTAAGGGTATGGTGGAAAAGTAGATAGGAAAATATATTCAGACATTAAGGGCTGATGGAAGAGGTGAATACATGTCAAATGAGTTCAGAAACTTTCTAAAAAGTCATGGAATTTGACATCAATTTTCATGCAGGTGCACATCACAATAGAATCGTGTTGTTCAAAACAAAAGTCACCCAAGATTTCAGCTAGGTTATTTGTGCCAAGGAGTACCTCTTGGAGTTTTCAATAGTCTCGTAACTCCCTACCCACACTGCAAGGTCAATCTCTAGAAATTATATCTTAAAATCAAAACCTGTTTTCTCAAAAGAGATTTCTCACAAGCTTTCTGATGAGATCTAGAGTAAAAAAATGCTTTTTTACCAACAACTGATTTCAAATAAGGATCTTGGGGGGAAAATAAGTAAAAAAACATTTTCAAACACTCTAGGATTTTCAATGGCTGATGTTGATGAGATCTCTTTGTCAAGCAAGTATCAAGCTTGTAGTACTCATTGACTAAGGGATGAAAGTGGTTAAACCAATAAACTTGTTAAACATTTCTTAGAAACATTGTTGGGATTTTTTGGGCTTGCATTAAGGTCACTTTGGCCATCACCATGTTCATTGTAGTCATGTTATTTTATGAGGAAAATAACAATTAGAATTATCCTTTTGCTGCATAAATAGTGTGACCAATTATAAGCTTTGGTATAAAAAAAATCACAAAATGAGGATGCTAATTTAAATACAAAAATTGAAATGTACATCCGTGAATCATTCTTGATGAAGATAATCCATGCTTCCTCTTGGTTGATTCGCCTTAGGAATATGGCCCAAAAGCTCCTATTGATGGTTCCTTCTTCTTATCAAACTTCTTCATGCTCTAATGAAAAAGGCCTTTTTACCTTCATTACCATGCTCCAACATAATCTCACCATCACCTAAAGGAGGTGCTTTTCACCTCCTAACCATCTATTATACAGTCACAAGAGGTTTCATTTTTGAAAGCGTGCACATGTGTGCCATGTGTCCTAGTTCCCTCAAGTCCAACGATGGTAAATTCAGCCACATATCCCACTCTATTCACTTAACTCAAACTACCTTGAGTTGAATGCTTCTAGAAGGTTGGAGATTCTTGAAACAAAATGCTCTCCCACTCACTCATGGGGTTTGAACCCAAGACTTCCTCCTTCTCATGCCATTGACTCAACCACATTTCCAAGAATTTAGGGAATTCTAACTTTATCTTGTCTTTTATCCTTTACAATACATGATTTATAAAAGACAATCAATAAGAATATGCATTCAACACACTAAAAAATGCACTCATTTTGATATATCCCAAATAGCCTATCCCATTTTATTTATTTGTGGATGTCTCCTATATAGTTATATGTGTGCTCATGTAGAAACAAGGGAAAGGTTTTCTTGGACCTAGTGCTTATGCAAATAGAGCAGAACCCTACATAAAAACTTATATTGTAACTAAAAAGGAACTCTCATGTATGAGTTTTGCTTTGTGGAAATTTAGAAAATTTTTATTTTCTAGCAAAGTTATCATCCACATAGACCACCAAGCACTCGTCTATTTGTTCAACGAACCTCAAATCTTAACAATATGACAAGATGGATCCTCCTTATTTACGATTTTGGCTGCATATGAGTACATAGAAAACGCCAAGAGCATGGTATTGTGGAATACGTTAGTAGGCAAAATAATCGAGAGGTGCATGTTTGGATGACTTACTTAATGCTGCATTATCTAGTGTAAGCATTCCAAAAAGGATGAAAATGGGTACACATCCATGTTTCAATTCCTAGTCAAAGGGACCTTACCAACACACATGAAAGCAAAAAAAAGGAAGAAAGTGGCTTTGAAATCACGCCATCCTCATAGAAATGGGGATTGACCAAATCCTCTAGAGATTTGTCCTTAATGATGAGTAGATTCTAGTTTTAGGTGAAGCATATGCAAGATGTTTAGGAGGAAACTTTTCAAGATGCATCACGATTACAAATAGTTTTCAAATAATTTGTTCATGTCCACGAATGATAAAAAATTCCAAATAGGTCTTTTTTGGCCATGAGTGATAAAAAATCCATAAAATTCCACATCATGCTTGATGTATCAAAAAGATGAAAAACTAAGGGATAAAAATATAATGTCATTATAGCCAATTCTACCACTACAACCATTCCACAATGGCGATTCGATTTAATTTGTCCATCCTCCCACTACTAAAATTAGGATGGAATAAATTTTTATTATCCCTTAATTACTACAAAAAATGGGTAGAAGCTCAACCACTAAAAGATAAAACCGCATCCTATGTGGTTCATTGTTTGTATAAGAACATTATGACTAGATTTGGATTTTCCTACGGAACTAGTGTTAGGCCAACTAGTACATTTCATCTATCAAGTAATCCAAAAATTGACTAACCCTCACCTCATTGTTCACACAAAATCTACCACAAACTACCAGCTTTGCAAAAGAAGGGGACACCACATGCAACTCACCCTACAAGTGTAGTCTATAGTGACTTTCCTACCACCCCTGTGATCAAAGATATTCCTTCAAGGACAATGAATGACATTAAGACTTTTATGTCTACAAACCTCGATGCATGATCATCATTCCTCCACATGTTGACATGTAAAAAAGGATTGTCATATTCGATCCTTCTCAAGTTAGCAACCATGTGAATGCTTTGCACTCCACCATGAAATATCTCAAATGATTGCATGTAGACAATTTTGCACACTTCCACTCTCACAAGATGTTCTCTCATAGTAGTAGACGTTGATGCATTTTCATGCCTTCCATGGGGCCAAATGTCCAATCTTATGAAATTCAGTTATCGTCCAATGTTTTCCATTTATATAGCATACCATATGTGAACTCAAAACTTTCCATCCTACATTCCACTTGAAAGTTAGCTTCTCATGCCAAGGAAATAAGTTAAGAACCCAACCTTGAGTTCAAAGAAGAAAAGTTTGGATCTCCAATCATTAACCGAGTTACCTATAAATATACTTTCCTCATCCTTCAACATAGACTAGACCTCTAAAAAACTAATCATTTATTGTGGCTAATTCATGTAGGGCTCTTAGAATTCACATAGCTCCCATGGCAGAAGTGAGAATAGCATAAAACATTGAATCTTATTATAAAGTCCATACAGTCTAGTGAAGGTCACATTTATGGTAAATTTGGTTAACCAAAGAGCTCATCTTGCAAGTTTTATGTTTACAAAACAAGGCCAATATATAGTTCCATGAAGCATCTTATTCACTAACGGAAAGAGAGTTCAGGAACCTAATTACAAAACCTGGATAATATGTGATTTCTAGATGCATTAATAATATTTCAAAATGGAGAATATTGTTCTTCCTTAATCAAGCATATATATTCATTGAATTAAGGTAAATGACTAAATATAATTACGCCATGATCCAAGTAGTGAAGCACATGTAGACAATATTCTAGAGCACATCTATATATAATGAAATAAAATAAGATCTTTTCATCAAGTCTAGTTGCTACACAAAGAAACAAAAGCCGGTGTATATATTTATATGTTATATAAACATGCATCATATAATAAAAGTTTTCAATAGATTTTCAACTTCAACATAGATGTCTATAATATTAGATACTGCTCACAAGTAGTTTAGCTCCCTATTGCATGAAAATTCGAAAGAAAGCAAGATGCATACAATGCAATGAAAAACTAGTCAAAGCATTTAGCGTTCTTGAACTTGAAGGATAGTTTTTATAGACTTGCACTGTCCAATCCCTTCAAGGGTAAGCTATGTCGAATAGTCTAGGAAACATAGGATGCATTGAAGGGTACACTTCATGCACTCATAGTAGCGGTTGAATGATTTCTTTCACTAAGAACACTTTTTTTAAAAAAGTGCTATCCCTATACCACTTCTCTTCTAATAGGCTTTTGAGGATCAGAAACCTCCCCATTTGTGTGTGCAACTATTGGGGGGGGGTGAGGGTAATTTTGGAGGCAATAATTCTAGCAAATATAAGATTATATTGCAACCACACAATGTAAATATGATGAATTCTATAGAATCTAGATAACAATGACATGGGGCAAAAGGAATAAAAAATGAATATGCAACATAGATAAGAGGAGGGCACTTTCTACATTCACTTGGTAATGAAGAGAGTGTTGTGTTGTTCTACAATATTCTTCTTCCTCCTTGTGCTTTTTTGTGTGCTTCCATAGTCTTCAATCTCCAACAATTGGTATTAGGTAGGTCACCGCTTTCTCTAGGGCATCCTTAACACCCTTCTGATAATGCTCTCAAAATCACACAAAAACTGGTGATCATACTCAAGGTACTCTCATGAAAATGTTGATTTGAGGTCATTTTGTCCTTTGAACACACTATTGTAGCAATTGTGCGTGAAATTTTGTCCGTTTGTGCCAAATATATATACAATTTTTGGTTTGACAGTACAAGCACCCCAAATTTTGCTATAGGTAGTAGAGCTTGATTGGGTATTTATGTTCAAATTGTTGAGATACAATCAATTTTTACATCATGGTATTTAGTCATTCTCCATGGCTAAAAACAATGATGTGTTCCATATTTTGGCTATTGAAGATAAGTTGGATGGTTCTAGTTACTCATTGTAGGCATACATGATGTGTCATGTATAAGTAGAAAAAAGCCTTGTGGAATATTGTATATGGTGTTGAAAAACATCACACTACACCTACAAATATGATTGAAGGTGATGTTGATGGTATCAAAGATGATGATCTTCAATTTCCTTGTCATGTTTCACTTCTTGTTGCACCTATTATAGAGCAACTTAGCTAACATGGTAGAGATGCATAAGAAGATCTAAAAAATGTGCCTTTATCCCTCACAATATCTCTTGCAAAATAATAAATGATGCATGGGATACTCTTACAACACTATAGAAAGAAAGAAATTAGGCTCATGTTGCCTACTTATGAAAAAAATTGGAGAGTGATCATATGAATGAAGGAAACCCAATGGAAACTTTTCTCTTAAAAAATTAAGGATTTGAGAGAGCACTTGATTTGTACTAATGAAACCTTTCTAGATAGTTCACTTTTGTAGAATATTCTTAATGTTCTTTTAGATTCCTATTAATGCTTTGCTTCTACTCTTTGTTTGATGATGAAGGGAAATGCAAATGCCTTAACCTTTGAGGAGTTAGTCTTTATTTTACTGCAATAAGTTCAATCTAATTAGAATAGGGAAATTATGTGTGTTGTAGATCAAACTTTCTTAGCTAGTTAGAATGGAAAAGGTAAATGGAGGTAGGCTACTAGTAAATAGAAACCTACTAATTTTGCATAGTGAAAGGAAGAAAAAGATGCCAAAAAAACAAAAAATTAGAAATATTTTTGCAAGTATTAGAAGGCAAATGATCATTTCATAAAGAGTGTTTCTAGAATGGTTACAAAACAATCAAAGAAGAAAGAGGCTAGAATGGTTGTTGAAGAGGCTGCTACACCTAAAACAAAGTTGCTAACCTTGTTTGCAATGAAGAATGGTTGTCTACTTACTACTAATTACAATTATGAACCATCTTCTCATGAGCATCTTATGCATATAATAGACTCCGATGTTTGATACTTTCATACTACTGCAACTAAACATATTACCTTATAGCACAGTTTCTTCATTAGATTTGAGCTCGCTCCTTTAGGGAGTACTATCACATGTGCTAAAAACTCTTTCTATTCTATCATGGACGTTTCAAAGATCAGATGCCTTATAAGTTCAAAACATCAATAAAAATATATTATGAGTGCTTAGATGCTTTTCTATATTGGAAAGTTCAAAGAAAATATATTATGAGTTTTAACAATGGTCGAGATTGCCTTGGTTGTTAAATTTATTGATGACAGATGTACAATTCATGATCTCTCAAATGCGGATGTTATCATTACTTTTGGTATTTTATGTTATGGATTGTATAAGCTCATAGATTATACAAAATATGAAAATTATTGAGCATGTGCAATTCATGATTCTCAAGCTATTTCATATTAAAAATTTGGCATGCATGCTTTGATCATCTAAATTTTGATAGTTTGCTTTGCCTACATAAATCTAAGATGGTGTCCTCTCTGCCCAAACTTGAGGCACCTTCTAATAATGTATGTGAGTTTTGTATTTTGGGTAAAATTAATCTTTCTTCCCACCACAAAGATGGTTCAATTAGAGTTGCACATAACCTATAGCTTATTCATAGCGATGTTTGTGTTCCTTTGTAGACATCTTCATTTGGGAATTACCTATATGGTGGCTTTCATTGAAAATTTTTCTGAATACGCATGGGTTTGTCCATTGAAAGAAAATTTTGAATTATTTATGTGATTTAAATAGTTTTTGGTTAGGGACGAAAATTTGACACCATGTAAAATTGGCACCCTCTTTGATTGAGGAGGGATTCTATGTTTTTTTATTTTATTGAATTTCTCATTGAGCATGGGATAAAGCATCAATTTATAGTGTCATATACACTACTACAAAATGGATTTGGTGAGAAGAACAATTTTTTCACGGAAATGGCAAGGTGTATGGTCAAAAGTCATGCTTTATCACATAACTTCTTGCTTGCAGCTATTAAGTGCACAACATATGTACTTAATAGTTGTCCCACCAGAGCATTGTAGTCTAACACTCCATATGCATCTTGTCATGGTTCAGAGAAATATGTTTCTCATGTACATATTTTTGGTTTTCTAGCATGTGCATTAGTGCTTCAACATTAACAAGGCTAGAAAATTGGATCACAAGGCATTGAAATTTATTTTTCTTGGGTACACTTCATAAAGAAAAGGCTATCCTCTATATCTTCCATAACCTAAATGCATTATAGTTAGTTTCGATGTCATTTTTCTAGAAGATGCAATTCAGACCTTAGTTTCATGTATCGAGGAGGCATGTTTCATCTCAACTGATGTGTACGAAAGCTTGATGCCTCTTTTTATAGGTGGACAATTGAATGCTACTTCTAGTGAGGCTATCTCTCAACCTTTACGAGTTTCAAATGATATTTCAAATCATTTTATTTCTGATGTAGATTTACATGATGCACTATGTAATGAGAGAGCTGACATAGAAGAGGTTAAAACTATGCTAAAATGGTTAGTGCACTCAGAGAGATAGCAAGTTAGATACACCTTTTTCATATTGTACTCATTTAGGATCTCATTATGCTTCTTTTTTATTAGATTGATTTGGAATGGTTGTCTCTAGTCCTTATGATGAGAGTGAACCTATTTCTTTTTGTAAAGCACAAAATTATAAAAATTGGATGGCTACTATGCAACCAAAATATGATGCTATTATGAAGAATTGTACTTGTTTTTTATGCGATTTCCCTTAGGGCAAAAAGTTAGTTGGCAATAATGTATATACAAGTTGAAACATATGCATGGTGGATAAATTGATATGCACAAATCTAGGCTTGTTGCCAAATATTAGGCTCAAGAGAAGGACATTGATTTTGATGATACCTTTGCTCCCACATGCTGAATGACCACTATCCATGGTAGCTATGCAATTGCAGCTCATCATGGTTGGAATGTACAGAAATTGGACATTAAAATTGCAAAGGGCATGAAAACAAAGTATTTAGGTTGAAAAAGGCATTATATGGATAGAAGAAACACCATGTGGTTTGTATGGAAAGATAAATGTCTACTTGTTAGGTCATTGACCTGAGAGCAATTCAATAGAGATCACCCTACATGTCAAGCATGTAGATGATGTAGTTTTGATCTTTGTTGTATATGTTGATGTTATACCACTCAATTGTCCTAATGAGAAACATATTGCTGAATTTGGGGCTAGTTTGCATGCCTATTTTGAGATTTAGAATTTGGGATATTTGCATCATTATCTAGGCATTTAGTTTATGCAAGATAATGGGGGAATAGCTTTGTGTCAAAGAAAGACATTCACACATTATTGCAGAGTTTTGGATTTGAAGATTTCAAACCTATTGCCACTCCCGTCGAAACAAGTTTATAGTTGAGTCTTCATGACGTTGGAGATGCATTTGATGTTGTTCTTTGTCAAGTGTCTAATAGATGTTTTATTTAATTATGCATAACCAAACTTGATGTTCAATTTGTGTTCTCTCATATGAGCAAGTATATGCAAGCTCAAGTGTCAAGCATTGGCAGGTAGTTAAGTGCATCTTTTGCTACTTTAGCGGTACACGACTACTTGGATTGTTTTATCCCAAGGGGGATAATTATCACCAGATTTACATGCTTTCTCTAACTCAGATTGGGTTGGTTTTTATGACACTTATGTGTCCACCAATAGTTTTTGTTTCATGTTTGGTGGCTTACGAATATCTTGATTGAGCAAGAAATAGCCTATTTTGACCACTTACAAGGATGAGTATAGGAAAGCTTTCACAATAATTTTGTAGTGTGTTTGTCTTGGACAACAACAACTTTTGGGGTGTTGATCAATCTTCTACCACCACTATCTTTACTCATAGTCAGAGTGCATTGGTAGCTATGAGGAATCTCATGTCCCATGCTTTCACAAAGCACATTGAGTTGCACTATCATTATGACAAGGAGATACTCTCTGTTGGAGAGATCACTTTAGCTTATGTGCCCACACAAGATAATGATGCGGATGTTTTCACAAAAACTTTGCCTAAGGAGAAGTCTGAAGCTTTTTTCAAAGGTTTGGGTTTAATTCCTTTTGTGGATGAGTTTCATTCCTCATAGCACTTATATATGATTGCCAACTCCTTGCTCATCACATCACTTAGAGGGGGATTTGTTGATATATTTCAATAGTGATGTGTCAGAAGACACTAAGGATAGCTGGGGTGCTTTTGTCCCTCTTTAGGAAGTTTTCTTTCCCTAGTTTCTATACATGCCTATAATCCTAACATGTCACTTATCTTTGTACATTCACTTGTTAATACAATCAATTTTTTGTTGTTCTCCAAACTTATTCTTCCTCCTTGTGTTGCTTGTGTTCCATAGTGCTTGATCTCCAACACCTTAGTCACTCTATTTTTTGTATAAAAAAGAGTTGCAAGATTGTGTTTATCAACTCACTTAGAGAGTTAGTTTGAGATTTCTATATTAAGAGCACAAAGAAAAAAACAAAGGGAAAAGTGTGTAGTTCTTGAAGACCCCAATAGGTACACAAATAGAAATATTTTTTTTTCAAACTAGTGGACTGTATCTCTATGTAAGTGTAATCCAAAGCACTAGAATAGATTTTAAAAGAAAAAGTAAAAGAAATCACCTTTAAAGATCATTGCTTTTTTCCTTTCACCTAAGGTTTTTCCAAACACAGTTTCTCCTTTGAGGAAGTGCGCATAACTTCCAGGCTTTCTCAGGCTATAGAGTCACTTCAAAATTCAACCCTTTCTTGATATCCTTGATTTTTTAAAATAACCACAAATAAGGATTCTTTTTAATTTGCATAGTCCATCATCTCTCAATGACTCAAAGAGAAAGATAGAAATATTAACTATTAAAAAAAAGTTAAATCTTCTTTTAAACAACACACATAATGGGACACTCAATGAATCAAATGGCATGTAATACCATACTCAATCGAGAGCTACATTGACTTTTCCCAATCACAAATGAAACAGATCTAAAGATTCGAATAACATGAAGAAAATATTTTTCCATTGAGGAAGAGGAAGTGGTGGATTACACGGACAATATGAGAATATAATTCTTGTGGTTTAAGAAACCATATGACAATTACATCCTTTCTATATTATGGGTATAGTTTTTATCTATATTATTTCTTACCTCCATTGTTTTAAAAATTGGACATCAAAGTGAACTAGGTGCACGTTCGTATATGTGACCAATGATGAAGAGCAATCTCGGCTATAGCGAAGAGTGTAATCAATACAATTTACTTATCTTCCTAGATAGTAGCTAGAAAATTGTAACATCATCTTCCTCTTTGTAAAAATGCTTTATACACATGCATTGGATTCATGTGGCTTTTTAACATGAGATTCTTTTTAAGAGAATTCCATGGATGTATTCTAAACTTGTCTAAATGTATGATACAAAATGAAGGTACCCCAATTCTTCAAAAGCTAAAGGTATTTGATGTTGGAAATTAAGCTCCAACATTAGCAGTATGCAATCAAATGATCATTAGACATGTGGAATGTAGGACTAGAACTAATGACCTACCATCTAGGAGAATGATGGGCTAACCACTTGCCCCAAAAGCCATGGTTGAGGATTACTTGCTAATCCTCCCACTTAGGGTGTGGTTTAACCATCTTTTGCTCATTGTTTCTTGAGTCTAACACTCTCGTTCCCTTCTAGAGATCATTGTCCTCAATGAGCAATCCTTGATCTCCCCTTGATTTGATTTCCTCACCCTTGAACACTCTCTCGAACCTTCTTTTTCTCAACCTTGGTCTCTTGAACCCTTGCTTTCAACCTTGGTTTCTTGAACCTTACCTTTTCACTTCTTGGCCACTTGCATATGGACTTGGCTTGTTCGCAACCTCCATGTCTTGAGCCTTTCTTCTCAATCTCAGTATCTTGAACCTAGCTCTCACCCATGATAGGTATCTTGGATAGTTAATCTATTTCTTCCATTGGAAATTTCATTCTCATAGTTTTCCAAAAATACCTTATATGTCTAAATCTAACCTACTAATTGGGAGATGCACTCTAAGGTTCAAACACCCCTCATATGGCCACTATGAGGAGATGGAATAACCTCGAAGACTCATGCTAGAGCCTTGGCTCTTTCCCTCTCCAAAAAATTCCTCTTATCACACTCAAGCTCTTATACAAAATGTGTGAATTGAACTCATGACCTACAGGCTAGGAGTATGATGGGCGTACCACTTGCCCCAAAAGCCATGGTTGAAGATTACTTACTAATCCTCACTCTTAGGGTGTGGTTCAACCATCTTCTGCCTAACATTTCTTGAGTCTAACATGGAGCACTAGCTAGAGAGCTAAATCCACAAGTTTCAACCATTGAATGTTGAAAAAGCCTCTCCTCAATCATTTGTTCCAATTACATCTAGAAATTTTGTGCCTAGATTATAAGAAAATGTAGCTTAGATAAAGGGGAAATTTTACAGACACATATATCCCAATTGAATAATGGATAATTTATGATGTAGGCTAGACACTTTAGAGTATAACCAAGTATTCTCCTTGTAACCTAGCCCCTTTCTCGCTTTCAAGCTGAATTTGAATAGACATATCTCATAGAATACTTAGTCTAATCTATAACTATCTAGCATTTTATAATATAATTTCTCCTACTTCTAGTAGCTATTTGATGTAGTTCTTCCATTTTGAGAAGAATTAAATTTCTTTTTCAATTTGATCTCAATTATTGGGTTGCAAAAGTGTGCATTTTTTAAGTAATTGATTTTATAGTGAACAGGGTAAGAGTCTATCTATGAGTGGCATTCATCATGCTCTGTGTTGCCATGGATTGAAACTTCTCCCAACAGTGGTGTTTGCGTGAATTCAACCATTATTTTAAGATTAAAATTTAAGGATCACATGTTGGTGCTACCATAACATTAGGAAGAGTTTGAGGTCTTCAAGGCCACTTTATTTTCCACAAAATTAAAAACCTCATTAATAATTTGTTGGTCTAACATTTAGCATTTCATAGAAACCATTTGTTAAGTTAAGCTTCTCAACAAAAAAAAAGACATTTTTGTCTCATATGCATAGAGAACCACATGAGGAGTTCTAAAAAGATCCAATGGTTTCTACTGAAGGCACATCTAGATGGCCAAAGAATTCACAAGGGTAGTGTTAGCTTTGATCATCAGCTAGATATAAGGTTGCCTTTTCAATCCTTCTCTTCATCTAAGCTAATCAATCAAGGCTCAATCTAATGGTAATAATCGGTACATGCTCCATCCACAAACATATCTTCACATCTTGAACGTCATTTTAGAGGCATCTTGGATGGTGCACGAGTTTTTGTGAGAGTTTTCATTAGCTCTTCATTTCTATCCAATGAAAAGAGGGAATATCCAGTGGATAGAGACACCAATTTCATAACCCTATCAAGTACTTGTTAGGATCTTTGATACAAGTCATTTTCTTTTCAAAGAGGATTTTCAAACCCACCCTTGACCAAGGGGAACAACGCAAATTATGGATAAAAACAAGCTAGATTAGAACTTTAATGCAAAAAATTACAATTCACTAATGTGGAGAATAAAATGGCCCTTGAAGACCTCAAACTTTTCCTAATGTTTTATCGAGTATGAAAGGTGTAGAATGATCAACTTCAAGTATCAAGGGGGGAAGGGATTGGCAATTTAAAATTAAACTAAGGCTCCAAGTTGTTTGTCACAATCATTAGAGCTCATATAGGAAATACTCAATGCTTCTACCATTCAAATCATCTTGGCGTACATTTAGAAGCCTTCTAAAATTAGTGCAAAGCACAATGGTAGATTCTAAAGCTCAAATTTGAAAAGCTTGATAAGAATAACTGCCAACTATGGAGATTAAGGGTGTCTAGCTTCCTCTTCAATAAGAAAGTATAGTTCTTGATCAGGTAATATCATTTAGAGAATGCAATCAAATGGATAAGAATGTCACCTTCATTTTTTCTCATCATATTAAAGATAACATGATAGCCTATACCCAAGTCCTAGACACTAGATTGAAGGTACGGGAGACCATGAGGAGTTTATAATCAATATCAACAAAATCCACATAAATCAAAATAAAGTATGAATTAAAAAAAACGTACAAACCTTCATAATAGCAATATCAATGATTACATTTTGAAATTAAGACTTCAAGTGATGCATTAGGATTATCAGGTAACCGTATTGATTATGATGACCTTTTGGACTACATTCTTGATTTGTTGTGAGAGGATGAGAAGTTGAAATCATTAAGCACTTTTGTATATGTTAGTAGCAATATACTAATGTTTAAGCAGCTTGTGGTTCTCATGATCATCAAAGAGATGAACCTAGGTGGTGGATCCACCATGGGAAATCAAGCCCAAGTGTTCTACAAAGGTAGTTTGAGGGGAAAAGTTAGAAGAAGTTGAGAAAGATAGGGTAGAGAAAGATTTGACAACCAATAAGGCTCAAATCCAAATCAAGAGAAAGGAAGTGACTCACCCAATAATACAATAAGAGAAAGATCTTAGAGAAGAGGATGAAGATTAAAAACAGAACGGGAAACCTATACATATGGATGTTATATATCTAGGAAGGAAGGACATTTAGGAAGAAAGTGGTACCAAGGAGAATGCCAAAAACCACAAAATGAGACATCAAAATCACCTTAACAATTTTTAGATAATTATCATTCAACTTCCTCATTAAACACTAATTATATATTAGCTATGAAGTATTTTTGTTGTGATGCACTATAATGAGATCTCCTTCTTGAGAGCTCCACAACAATATCCTCGGAGTAGAAAACCAAGCTTCAAGTGTTGCACACAGTAGTGAGCACAGAGGCTATAGAATACACGAAAAAAGACAATACACATGGAGCACAAACATAGACTTCTTAGGTGTTACAAATGTGATCAATTATACAGTATGTGGCTAACCAAGCCACTATATGTATTATTAAAGAAGATATACAAAATTTTCCAGTGGCCATTTGGCCTTTCACATGGACACTAATGGTAACAATTTCCCACTAAAGGCAAATATGGCCAAAGTAACTATGGGAGAAAAATGAAGAATGATAAACAATGCCCGAGTGTCAGTATACAAACTATGCCTCCCACTTGATGGGCATGTTACAAAATATATGAGTGACTGTGTAAGATCATGAATCAAGTAACCCCCATCAAGTGACAACAGTGTTAAAAGCTATCTTGTGGTAGAGCTTTAGTCAAAGCATCTGCAACATTATCTCGAGTATGAACCTTCTCAAGAATAATGCACTCAATGGTCAAGCAATCTCTAATGAAGTGATAACTCACCTCAATGTGCTTGGTCTTTGCATGATAGACTGGATTCTTAGCCAAAGCAATGGCACTCTGACTATCACTAAGCAAATCAGGTACATGGTGAGGTAATGATCCTCACGGTTTTGAGAATAGCCTTGAGAATTCCTAAAAGCATCAAAATTTTGGTACCATTGTCTAGGGGGCTGTTTAAGTCCATATAAGCTCTTCTTGAGCTTATAAACTAGAATTTATTTGCTAGGAACTACATAAACCTCTACTTGTTCTATATAGATTGAGTTATTTCTTAAATTTAATGAAGTAAAAAATCTTGGATTACCTAGACCTCATCATGTAAGAAAGTATCAGTCTGCTTGAATAAGAAAATCACATCCATATTTGGTGATTATGAATATATTCATGGAAACATGCTTTATGAGGTAGGAAAACAAACTTCACATTTAAACTACAATGTGTTTAACAATATAAGGAGATATATTATGAGACTTCAAACATAGATGGTTCATTCCTCTGATATAAAAGAAAATGAATGTTCTAGCCTTTTGAAATTTGTAATAAAACTTGATGAACCTCAAATTAAAAGATGGAGAGAATTAGTATTGCACTGAATAGAAATTTAGAATATAGCCTTCATAAACTAGATACTCCATCTCTCAAAGTAAAATAAAAAAATGGAGTTCTGGTGGGTTGGATGTGCTCAAGTTCCATCTGAGAATCATAAAATACTTAAGTGGATTTTCTTACAGAAAGACATTCCAAATGTTATCTAAATATAGCATTATGAAGAATTATTGATTGTGAAGCTCTATGGAGAGTTTAAAATTGAGTGGCATTTGAGTGGAGACTTAAACATTCTTAAAGTCATGTTTGGTATAAGCGAGGGTGCAAATTGTAAGTACACTTATGTATACTGCATCCAAAGTCTAGTTATAAGAGTCCGTATAGCTAGAACTAAGGCTAGGGAGGCTTCTTCTAGACAAAATGCTAATGTGCATAATTTCTCATCTTTTGCCATGATTGGGGATCCCATACTTACAATAGAATTGACTAATGTACACATATGTGCATTGCATGCGAAGTTAAGGATCATTAACAAGTTGGTTCGTCTTCATTTGAGTTATGCATATTCCATCAAGCCTACAACTCTCACAGATGAATGCATAAAAAAATGTGAAGCTTTTCTTTGAGTAATCGGATTTCATGGCGGTAATGTTCATCTAAGCAACGATCCAAAGCTTTCACAAAATAGAGGTCATACATTACAAGATAAATCAATAGGAGGTGTAAATGCAAAAAGCTGTTTTGGCTACATGATGGACAAAAACTAAATGCAATGAGGAACTTTTGGAAAAAAATCTACGAGGTTACAACAAATGTAAAAAAGCAATCCACAAATAGTGAAGAAAACAATAGAGGTGTGGCTTAAACTAGATATTTTTTTGAAGATCATGAGGCAATAGGTAATTTCTGATGTGTATGTGATTGATTTCCAAAAGGTGATCACATATCATATAGAAACCATCACAGAGACTTGCAATGTCAAAGAAATAACTTAGTACTTGGTGAGTTTTAAAGAAATTATTTAGTCCACCATTACTTTTTCAAATAAACATCTCATGATCACGATCTTTATGTTTGTATATTATACTTTTTGCAAGGTCTATTCTTTGTAGAAAAGGAAACATTTGCCACATGGAACACTCACCGGATCGAAAACTCTCATTATCAAGCAAGAACTAGCTTCTAAAGATGCACAAGAAAAGGAAGAGGAGTCACAAAAAATAATCCACTCAAAGAGCTTGTTGATTGGTTCTTTAGAAAACAAAGAAAAGGAGCACATGAGTGATATTATCAATAGATTAAAACTATACACATCATGGCATTAAAATATCATTGTAAGGAAAACAAATTAGGATAGAAGATGGATTAAATAAAAGAAGGATGAAATTTCATACTAATGTGAAGTTACTGGAGCAAAGATTTTATAAAAAAGGATTCAAAATATCTTTTGGTATTTTTTTAACCAGAAAAGACATATGGATGTATTCACACTTTTTGAAACCATAAAAATTGATGAAATAAAAGGACATTATTCTGATTTGAGTGTTTTGAATGAGCTTGACTCTAGAAAATCTCATATCTAACTGAGATACTCTTTCCTCCTATAGCCAAAAATAGTGTGTACATCTGAGACCTTGATAGCCAATGCATAGCTAGAAGAGCAGAGGAAGTAACCAGGTCTTGAAGAATTTAGCCTCAAGTATAGCCAAATACCCTGAATGTTGGCATTCTCTCAAGAAGCAAAGCCCTACATGCATTACATGGAATGAGGAATAGCCCATATATTTTGATAGGTTTTTTAGAGAGAACTGTGCAAAATCAAGGTCCTCACTATAAATCTTATCTACAACATAGAATAAATTTGGATTAAAACTGAAAGATAGTGAATACTTTTCTTTTTCCTTTATGGTGTAAAGATTTCCTTGTGCCCTTCCCTCTACTTAGAAAATTTTCTTCATCTAACATAGATAACTGCAAAAGCAACAACAAAGTAAAACGCAATATGTGTTGGGGAAAATGAATCGTGAAACAAAAGGAAATGTAAAAAACTAAAGATATGATGTGAGTTGGGGAAACAACCAAATCAAGGGATAAGGCTCATTGGAAGATCGTGGATGGGCCTAATTTCTTGAATCGATCGCTCCTCAAAATCACAAAAAACCATACATGTTTTTGGCCTGTTTATATTACAATTACCTATGAATGATAAGGGACAGGGGATTTTTATATGGGAAAAGTAAAAAAACAAAATTTTTGAAATGATTCTAGTACACCACAAATTCAAGCAATTAGCCTCTCATTAAAAAAAAATTATGGACATTGGGCCTAATCGCTTGAATGGGTGATATATCTAAATTATTACAAATAGAGGTAAACTCACCTATATGCTGCCAACATCTATGAATAACACTGAGTCACAACAAAGGAGAACAAAGACATGTTCTCTATTCCTTTTTACCTAAAGACCATGATATCAAGCAATAAAGTGGCCATTTTACAATATCTAGAAAGCATCACTTGTTCTTGCTTGTAAATATTGACTAGAAGCTTGATCCCATATCCCAAGTAGTCAAGATAGATATAATAAAATACTTGGTGCCATGAAAACTAGTTGTTCAGCACGATCAAGAATCCCACATCATGATCTTTGACAGGAGATTAGAGTTGAAGGTACAAGTAAGAGTTCGGGAAGCTCCTTCATTACATCTATAACCTCAACAAGCACAGATTATAGCTGATTAAAAGCTACTCGAAAATCAAAGTACATGTGTTGCAAAAATCGAAACATTTTAACAAGGCAATTAAGATCATCCCCTTTGTATAGTTAAGATCGTCATTGAATGCTGGGCCATATTCACAGAATATGAAATAAATTTCACAAAATCATTCCCAATAGAAGATTATAATCAACAAAATTATACTAAGAAACATTCACACATTCATCAGAGAAATGCTCAAGATAAGTCAAGCTGAATACAAAGTGGAAGCAGAACTCGACATTATATTTCTATTAAAATGATGTTTTACATATCATGTGTTTTACAAGAGTAATATGAATCTACAATAGAAGTTGATCATAGCTTTCCTCAGGCTCAAGCATAATGGGATCCTCTGGAACATTAGAACACATCTCCTGCCTCTCTTGCTCCAAGATTGGCTCTTCAAGGTCAGCCATGTCCCCCGGTTCATCTGCAAGTGGGGGAACAGGCTCCCTTGAAGCCGGTTGGAATCTCTCCATGTGTGCAATGTGCTTCCTTCCAACCTCTTGGTCTTCATCTGGGCATTCATTCAGCCCATTGATTCTCATTCTAATGAAGCTCACTTGAGCATCATCCTTCTCCACAGCTATGCAGTGCCTGAACATCTTTAAGGAGCAAGCCATAGTCATTCCTGAAACAGCAGAAAACCACTTAGAGGCCAATCAACATGATGACTAATGAAAATTGTTAAAATTGAAATTATCTGTGCCTGAAAAGAGGTCTAGGACCCAGTCATCATCATTGGAGAATAGTTGAAGCAATCTCATTATGAGCTTTTGTGGCTTCTGATAGGGGTTAACCAATGTCATGTCCCCAGCTACATGACGAAGTTTCTTGGTAACGGCTGGGAACATGAGCACATTTGAGATCCCATTCTCATTGCAATGCTCCCTGACTCTCATTTTGCTTACTTCATCATAATAGCCAACTGTAATGCATTCAGTGGAGTTCACAAACCTATGCAAAGGAGTGTGATTGACGTTTGTCTTCACCCTGCCAACAAGAACTATAAGTGACAGAGAGCATCATTAAAGCCATGGAGATAGAAAGAAGATTACTTACCACGTGAGGCACTCCACAACATGACATCTTGCCTTCAGAGCAGTTGAAACAGAGAAAGACTGGTCTCTGCTATGGAAAATTACTATCCTCCAAAGAGGAGACATAGTCAACTCTGCAAAATCAGTGACCATCTTCCGAATCTGAGGGTTTTTGAAGGGTTCATCGTCATTTACTGATCCCAACATCCTAAATCCATAGGGTATGTCTGCTATGAGAAGGGAGAAATGCTTTCTAGGCACAACAAAATAAATGTTATTTACATCACTACAGAATACATTGTAATATACAGGCCTAAGGGGGTCTAGGGGATTGGAGAAACATTTCAGATCAGGTTCATCATCAAAATCAATCTCCTTGGCTTTCAGTCTAGATTTCTCATGCCTTGCTCTTTGAATGTGATCCAAGAATGCAGGGGGGCAATCATCTAGTAGCTCTACAGACTTACTTTTCTTTGGTTTCTGCAGAATAAAGTGGAAAGACAATTAAATGAGCTCTTCAATACAGCAAACGAAACATAAGGAATCGATGCATGGCATCAATTTCGTGTGTAGGTAGATGCCAGGCATCGACTTTCTACTGAAAGTTGATGCCTGGCATCGACTTTGGGACATAAGTCGATGCCTGGCATCGACTTATGCCACGAGGTTGATGCCAGGCATCAACTTATGCCCCCAAGTCGATGCCAGGCATAGACTTATGCCAGGAGGTCGATGCCAGGCATCGACTTTTGGCAGCAGGTCGATGCCAGGCATTGAATTTAGCAGTAAGTCGATGCCAGGCATCGAATTCCTACTAAAAGCCTAGCATCAAATTGGTTAGGTGAATCAAGGCATCTAGACTAATAGAAAACCAGGCATGATCTCTGAAAGAGAACCTACCCAATCATGAAATAGGATAAAATATTCTGATAAAGCTTTGTAGGATGATGTGGTTGGATAGTCTGCTTGGACCTCTGTCCAAGAAAAGCAACCCAGCCTCTTCATCATCACCTCCTGAATCTTCATGTATACGTTATGACTACAGTCACAAAAATGAAAAAGAGACTAGGTTAGACCAGAAACATGGGAGGATGGAAAAAGGATCTGAGAATAACATAAATACTTATTGAGCTCAGTAACCATCTCCTCCAGGCTTAACTCCTTGAAGATTACCCTTGACAAAGTTGATATAATCAATGTATCATCCTTGATTCCTTGAAGGGCCCTCCATGGTGTCAGCTTCATGTCCTCAGGAGCCTCTTCAATTGAGAGGTCAACTTTCCTTCCCTTTCCCTTCAGATCCACCTGTGGGTCTGGCCTCGACTTCCGTTGCTTCTGGCCCTTGACCTCCTTATTCACCCACATTGTGAAAATTTTATCCTGCAGATCCCAGATCTCACCTCTTTTGAATGCCAGTTGAAACCATGGATCATATTTCCTCAAAGCATCAGACTTTCTATTCTCATCCAGTGCAATTCCAACCTCAATAAGGCATTGCTTTCGTAGATTGGGATGTATTCTTCCAGCTTCCTTCACGAGACAATCTTCATATTCATGGTGGAAGAACCGAATTCTCTCTATGGAGGACATTTTTTGCATGTAGTCATTGTCATTGTTGTGATCCCAAGCAAGAAGCTTGGCTTCCTCAGTTGTAAGACCAACATATATCTTGCACTCTGCATACCTAAAGAAGAATGTGGTAGGGTGCTCCTTCACTAGCTGTCTGCGGGCCTCTGCAGAGTGTGAACCTCCAATCACATAATATGTATAATCCTCAAACAAACCCTCATTGAACTCCTCCACAGAGCTGCACTCATTCGGATCCACCATGACAAGGAATGGCACAACAACAGCATGAGGATTTATTTTCATTTTCTTCTTAAGATTCTGCACGTGCAAATTATGTGGCTCCCTGATCTCAAGGGGCCTCCTCCCTGTGACTGGATCTAATGGTGGCCTATGGATGATATTGATTGGCAGGTGGAACAACTGCCCCTTCTTCACAACTTTTCTTCTAGCTATGTCTTCCCTCATCTTGTTCTGATCAGTACCAAGAACACCCAAGGCAAGCTCTCCACCAAGTGCAACTATTATATCCTCAGAGCTAGAGCTTGAGTCAGCAGACTCCTCATCAGCAATTATCTTCTTTTTCTTCTAGAAATTTTTCTGCACGCTCTGCTTACCCCTTGCCTTTACAAGGGTTGTCATCTTCTATTGTGTTGGCATGATGTTGCCCTGGATCCATGGCATCAAGTCCTTGATAAGATTCACTGAGTCCCTGCATATCTCTGCAAGCCCATCTGGAACACAGCACTCTAGGCACAAGAAATCCATCTTGCATATAACATTTCTTAAACCTTTCGATGTCTCTACCAGGACAAGGAGGTTGTCAAAATCCTCATCTTCATAATCCAGTTTGAACACAAAGCCATACTGAAAACCCTGTGTTGTCGTGATCTTTCCTCTCCCATACGCCCCTGCGAACACAAGGAGGACTGCATTCTTTTCTTCAACATACTGAAGGCACCACTCCAGGTTTGTCATGTCTCGGTGTGGACGATCTGTCCTTAAGACCTCTACGTCCCTCGACCTTTCCTGCCTAGTTGTATCATCCTCAACAATTTTGATGCTACTCTGTCCACCAGAGGACATTCCAACTAGATTGCTGGCCTTCTCAGAGGATAAGGATGCAATAATTTTCTTTGGTTTTGCTTGGTGACCAATGCCTCTGTCACGTTGCTGGTCAGCAGAGCTCATGGTCACTCTCAGCTTCTTGAAAGGCCTCTCACTCTTGGACTCAGCATCCCTGAAGGGGCTTGGAAATATGAGCTCATACGTTGATGTGTTTTTCAAGGGTCCAAGTCGATGCCAGACATCGACTTTTAGGTGCAAGTTGATGCCTGGCATCGAGTTGCACCCTCAAGTCGATGCCTGGCATCGACTTGCACACAAAGTCGATGCCTGGCATCGACTTGCACCTAAAAGTTGATGCCTGGCATCGACTTACACCATTAAGTCGATGCCTAGCATCGAGTTGTACCCTCATTGGATCTATATTTTATGAGCTAAGAAAAATAAAAACCTAGAAAGCATACTATTTACTCAAACATACAAAAGGAATCTTTTAGGAATCTTTTTTTGTGGTTTGATTTTGTCTACCTCTTGGTACTCTTGCCAACATTCTTCTTCTCCATGAGACTTGCCTTGCTGGTTTGTTGAGCTCTGTGCTCCATAGCTGTCTGTGCTCTGTTGCTCTCTCTTGCTCGTGGATTTTGAAAATGAGAATGATCTCCTCCTCTGCTATTTATAGGCAATTGGGTAACTTGAACCAGAGACTAACTAGATCTAACTGAATGAATCCAATTGCTAACTATATCTATCAACTTATCTAACCAGGAAATACCACTCACACAAATAGGCTGTTTCACCTCGACTTTAATGAAATATTCATAGAACCTTGCAACTATTTATATACATTTGCATGTAATTTACACTTCAATGGCAAGAGTATGGTATGTACATGAGGAAGTCTAATCTCATGTATAAATTGTTTCTTAGAATCTCTTGCTTGGGAAAAAATCAAGTCTAAGTTGTGTTGAATATGGGAAATTAATGACATCTTTATAGTGTTATCCTTCTCAATTCAGTTCATATTCACATTTATCTTGTAACACATTGTTGAAAAGGAAAATCAATGTATGAATAAACGTTCAACAAAGAACTTTGGGGTAATTTCAACAAAATAGGTTGGTAATTTCAACAAAATAGCTTGGTAATTTCAAACGTCACTCATTGAATTCTTACATATACTTTTCCATATACTTCTTACATATACTTTTCCGTGTACCTCTTTTACACATAATTCTTTTTTTAATATACTTTCATCTACCTTTTTGAGATCTAGCCAAGACCACAATAAAACCTAATCCTTGAAATCTTAAGCAAAGGTAAAATTTCTTCTTGTAAAGTCTTCAATGGCACTACTCCAAACAATTTTAATATCTAATCTAGTTGGAACTCAACTTGGATATATTATGATTCACTCATAATGCTAAGACTCAATGACTCATATCTAGTTAGAAATCAACTCTGTATCTCACCTTTCAAAAGTGAATCAAATCTTTGGTTCCCTTATTAGTGTATATCTGAGTAATTAAGTAATTTGATGTAATTTGATGCTTAATGTAATTTAATGTACTTTAATGAACTTTTGATTTCATATCTACTTGATGTGACATTTGATGTGACATCTTCACTTGATCTCGGATTTCTACTTATTTAAAAAGGTCATTCATCTTCAGTCTTCTTTGAACTGAGTGAAGATGAGCTCAATATTTTCAGTGGATGCTTGGGCATCAGCTTCCTCTGCTCATATTGATACAGTTTCGGATTCATTGTTCTCAGTTGACCCTTTCCACATAAGTGTTGATCCCTATGGTTTAGAATGTGCTGATGATCATTCTATGTTTTCTGTTGAGTCATTTAAGTTATCCAATTCACAGTGCAATGCTGCTCAACCAAATGCACCTCTTGATCTCCCATCTAATCGAACCATTGATCTCCCTTCTGACTCAAGTGCATGTGGAGCAACGGAAAAGCAAAGCAAGCTCAATCTACGTTTTAAAAGAAGGCCTCGTGAATTAAGTCAAAAAAGATTTAAATTTCTTACTTCAGATAGACAGATTGCATTGGATATTGTGAAGCATTGTTGTGGTTTGAAATGTTTGTACAATTTAGGAATGAAGAAACTAAAGCACCTAAGAGAGAAATTCCTCCATTTAGATAGTGAAAGGCAGGATATATACCTTGTTTCTTGCATGCAAATGATTGAGGATAACATGTCAGTAACACGTGTTGCTTTTGAATATTTCTTTAGTCAAGGGATGCGATGTTGTAGGGCTGCATCTAGAATTGCAATGGGTGTGGGAAATTTTAGAATACATAGGGTTCAACAGGGGTTTTTGAATGGGGATCTCATTTTGGATACGTTCCATGTTGGGACCAAAGGATCTGTTGGATGTCATGCAATGAATTGGATGATGAACTATTTTAGCTTGCATTGTGAGGTTATGCCTACAACTAGAAGGTTGGACTTGTTAGATAACTTTACTCATTGAGAGGTATTTCAAATATATAGAGAAGACATGCAAAATAGAAATGAGAAGTATGTGTTGTATCGTCACTTTACTCGATTATGGAAGGAAGAGTTTAACAATGTGTCTATTCCTCGTAAAGTTAGAATGGGTGAATGTTCAGTTTGCGCCACTTTGAAAAACATGGCAAAGGGGGCTACAACACCACAGGAAAAGAATAATTTTAAAAACCTTCTTAACAACCATCGTGAGAGTCAAGCTTTAGAGAGAAAGAAAGCAATTCATCATCGAAGTAAAGCACTCAGAAATCCGGAGCGTTATATGTGTTTGTTGATCGATGGTATGGATTAAAAAAAAACTTGTTTGCCACATTTTTATCGCATCCCTAAGGACATTGGAGATGAAGTCCTTGTGCAAATGCATTTGGTTGGTGCTTTGGTATACAATGGAACTATAATGTCCAAGGTTTTCTTCACATATCCGAATGTGCATAATGATCCAAACCTTATAGTTACTGTCATTCATCGTGTTTTGCAATCATGGAAGGGTCTTTTGCCACCAGCTCTATATTTGCAACTTGATAATACTGCAAGAGAGAATAAAAATTCTACAGTCTTTGGATATTTAAGCATGCTTGTTGATAAACAGGTATTTCAGAAGGTTAAGGTAAATTTCCTTCTGGTTGGCCACACTCATGATCACATCGATCAAATGTTCAGTACTTTCCTCTAAGAAGTTGGCACGTAACAATGCTTTTACTCTTCCGATTTTATCTGAGCTGATTTCAGAAGCATATACTCCAAAACCAGAAGTGCAACACCTCACAAAGATTTGTATAACTTTAAGCACTTTTGCTCGATGGGCCTTGATAACAGTGCTAAGGTTTTGGCTCCATTGCACAATATTAGTTTCAACCATGTATTCTTGATGAGGAGGTTTGATGAAATAACCCTTTTATTTGCAAAGCAGTATTCATCTTCTCCTTGGTGGGAGCCTAAAGAGGGATGCAGATTCTTATTGCAGGTGCCTAATTTATCTACGGTGTATGGTGCAGAACAATCACCATATGAAGATAAAAACAATACAGAAAGATGTGGAAATGTGGTTGATCAAAGTAAAAGCTGGAAGCATGCACTCATTGAAAAGAAGAGACATATTGAGCGTGCAAAAAAATATGTTGGAGATCAAGATGTATCTTGGTGGGAGGACTTTTTCAATCATCAAGAAGAGATTATAGAGTATACAATTGCAGGTCATTGGCCAATTGATATTCCATTCACATGGGATTTTTGTACACAAAGATCCGTGAATGTGGCCCAAGCATGTAATGCAGATGCACTTCAAAGTTTTATACATCCACCAGAAAGAAATATTTATGTAGGCCCAAGGATGACAAAACAGGCAGAAGCAAGATGGCAAGGAAATTTAATAGAGATAAATGTTGAAACACTTATTGCAGTACTTGCTGATGGTGATGAGGCTACCAGACCATTTTGGATTGCAAAGGTTTTAGAGATAACTAAAGATATTGATCAGAGAAGAATCGAGGCTTTGATGGTGCATTGGTATTATACTAAAATTAGTAATGCATTCACAGGTAAATATAACTTAGAAATGGTGTGTGATACTAAACGAACAGGTTCAAAAAAGAAAAAGAATATTCGAAGCACATCCACTCTTAAAATGGATGATGTAGATATTCTTGTTTATGATTTTTCCTTTACAAAAACAGGTCACTTGAGGAAAGCAACCATCAATATGATAAAACAAAAGCTTCCAGATCTATGTGGTACAAGAAATCATAGGCAAACAAGAAGATTTGTGCATGATCCTGCAGAATTTGGTATGTACGTGGATGAAGATAGAGCTCTTGTGGATATAGAAGAAGAAGAAGAGAGCTCTCAACAGTATGAGACTGAATCAAGTGCATCAGATGATGAGGGTGTAGACATACATCGACATAGTTGTGAGTTGCATTGAAACTCTCTAACATTTTTATTGCTTATGTAAATGCCTTGAAGTAGTTTGGTTAATAAAACCATGTTTTGTAGCAATTTTGTATAACAATCAGATATCCACCCATTGAAAATATGACTAAAATGTTATTTTTGTATAAGAATTATTCAGTTTTACATTCTTTATATAGATTTTAGACATGTCAATGTCTTATCATATAGATTTCGGACATGTCAATGTCTTATCATATAGATTTTGGACATGTCAATGCCTTATACAGTGAAATTTTGACTACATTTTGAGCTCTTTTTTTATGAGAAAATGACAAAAAATGTCAAAAAATCACATGTTTTCTCTTCATTTTTGTAATATATGTATACTGGTATAAAGGAATCTCAAACATAAGCTGCCATTTGCTTGATTTTTGAAGAGAGTGTTCTCTTTTTATGACATAGTTCTCGTTTGTTACGACTCGCTGTTGAATGATGAGGAATATGGAAATTGCATAAAGAGACAACCAAAAAACCTCATGTAATGGAATGATTATCTGACACAATGAATTCAATTAATTAAGCTCATAAAAAACTCTTTGATCGGCCTAATTGCTTGAATTGTTCATGTCCCAAAAATGAGCCATAATTACAAGGGAAGTGATTTTGGACATAGGTTAACCTCATCCTCATCCTCAATCAAGTTTTGAACATCAATTCTTATTTTTCCTTTGTCTTCAATAGATTCCACAAATGACTATCCTCATCCAAATGAGTAAATTCCAAGATCTTTCTTTTGCGCACGAAAATCTTCATCTGGAAATGTTGACTTCATCTTCCATGAACTTCCTTGTGGTTTCTTCAAATTCAACAGTTGTAGCAAGGAAGTAATTTTCTAGTGGTCACACCAGTACTGTGAGAGATACTTCATTGAGCTTTACTAGATTTATCTACCGAGGGTGATGGCACATTTTTTTCTTGCCTAATCACTCATTCACGAACATTAGGTTTTTCCTTATGTATTGTTCTTTATATATTGCACTTGTTGTATTGTTGTTTTAGGTCATTCTTGTACATTCCTTTTATGTAATAGTAGAAGAAGAAGATCATTTTTCCTTACCTCAATCTGTGTGCATGCTCCTGTGAGAGTGTGTGTGTGAGCTCTCTTCCTGATCTCCTTCCTTGTGACATGGTAACACAGCCAGTGTGGTTGTAGAGAGCTCATGGAGAAGGCCGATGGTGAAGAGTACGTTGTCGCGATGTTTTGTAACAAGGCGGGAGAAGTAGGTAGTAAGAGGAAAACCTTATGTAATTCTTGGACTACTTTTTCCTTTTTCCCTTCAATGGAAAAAGCTTTAGCCCTAAGCATATGTATATGTAACACTTCGTTTTGATTGAGCTAACAATGATCTTCATCGAAATGCTTAGGAGAAGTTTCAAATCCTAAAAATTATCCAACAAGCCAACATTCATTGATTTAGTTTGTTTTCCGTCCTTTCCATAAAATCAATGAGTCACGTAAACATCGAAGACACTACTTTATTATATAAGTGAACTGTCACACGATTTAAGCAAAGAAAAACTGTAGACAGGCTAACATTTAACTTCGGTAGTCATTTCTAAAGGGATGGCCACAAGGTCAAAAGTTTACAGATATGACTAACTTCATATTAGTCAATTGAGCTTAAAAATTCTCGGTTAAAAGAAACCGCTTCCTTCTTTCAAGATCAAGTAAAGGTTTGCTTTCATTTGATGAACTTAGCTTATGCCTTTCGAGACCAAATTTAACTATAGTTTTTGTTTCTTTATTTCTACGTCATATGCTCAAGGTGTCTTATTAATCACACTTACTAATGTTGTCGTCCTTTTTAACCCTGTAATTACGGTTCTTCTAATCTGCGTTCATCAAGAAATTCATAATGTTGTTCTTAATTGGTTTAACTAACGACTCTCAATAGATTATGAATATGAACACACATGATATATATAATTTAATCTGCTCAAATATAGTCTTTTGTCTCCCCTTGACAATTAACACAACTCCCATTCTTGTGATACGGTAAACAAGATTTAGAAACTAAGCGCATTCTGAGTTCGAGTCCTATGCAATATTCGGACAGTTCATATACATTATTGTTAGGCTTGCTAAGATCGCAGATGACAGAGCACATGGACGTACAAAGCAACCAATGATTTCCTTCTCATTAATCATACATGTTAATGCAAGATAGAACAACCGACATAAATATTTTTGATGTAGTTATCTAGTGAAATCCTATTCCATCGAGAGCTTCATCAGCTTCATAAGCTATCAATTTTTCTCTGCAATTTCAAATGATTGTCATAAAATACCAAGAATTCAAGCACATCATTTCAAAACTTCAATTTCCACGAAAACAATTGCAGATAAAACTCCACTTAACTCATTGTTCACCATGGAACGCGAAATTCGTCCTATTTAGAGTGTGCTAATTCATGAAGTTTCTTCTCACTTTTGATATGAAAACATATGCCGTCTGTTAACACAAAAAGTTTGAGTATTTATTTTTCTCCATATCAAGTCTGCATAAATTTCATTGTAAAACCAAGAGAAATGCAAACATATAATGACTGCGTACAAATCCTCATCAAATCTCCGTCGTAATTTTCATATAATGTTTCATTGAATTCATCAGCAGAACATTGAACCAAAGATTTGGAGCATGCAAAAATGTGCTTCACAGAAAAACAGAATTGGATGTTTCATAAGCATAAAAAACAGAAAAGGTTATCGATAACCTTCCAACACGTTTTTTTTATATATAGCATAGCTAGTTCATTCAAAGCAAAATAGCAGGCGTAACATAAGAGGAAAGAACATTTGTTTTACATGGTGCAGTCATGTTTCCCAACTGACAGTAACAAGTTTGTAGGAAATAGAACATGGATAGCTCATGCGGCTGCAAGAAAATCTAGGAACTTTAATCAGTAAGTACTGGGAAAAACCTGAAATGCAGATTCCTTTGAGACTCTGTTCCTTCGCTGGCTTTCGAGCCTTCATTATCACTTATCTCCCTCTATTCGACTGCACATATTATTAACTCCTTTCCTTTTCTGCGAGGAATGCATTTGATTGTGCACTTCTGATGAAGAAGATTGAGTCGGTAACTACAGTCGAATCGGACTTCCCCTTCTTAAAGGTCTCCGCTTCCATTTTCCATCTTCTCTAGATGCACAGATCAGCGCAGCGGTCCCCAGTCATCCTCTCGACTTTCAGCAACAGTCCGCTCACTTCTCTGCTCTTTGAATGTTCTTTTTCCTCACTCTATTGTAGAAGTTAAGGTCGCCTTCAACAAAAACTAAGAGAGGGCAAGCTTTCGGAGTCTGCCCATTTTCCCAAAATGAGCGTGCCGTTCCCAGTAATCCCCTCGACTTTCTTCGAGCCTTTTTCCTTTTTAGAATAAAATCCTCCGATCTCTCTCAGAAGCCACCTTCCTTTGGGATGTGCGTGCCCCCTTGAGCCAGGATCCCCACATTCTTTTTTCTACGCAAAAATATGTAGTGCCAGATTTATATAAAGTTCTCTTTTAGTTTTATATTTCCTATAGGGTTTATATTTTACTTCTGTTGCTTGTAAAGTAAGGGTTCGCACTAAGAGGTTCACATGCGCTCACACACAATGATGGATGCACACTCACATATATATTTAGATGCATGTGCACATTCACATAGAAGAAGTGCCGACACATATTCACATTTTCAATAAACGCATTCAATACAAATCAATCATACCTTGTCTCTTTATAATAAGACATAAAGTTAAAGATAGATATCACCCGAGTATCCCTTTGAAGACCTCTTTCCGTGTAAATTGGATATTACCTTTGCATTTACCTTCAACGAAGCTTTAAAAAGGTGGTTCCTACTTGACTATCAAGCTTTAATTCGAATCCTGACCACATCCACCCCCTCTAAACCTGTGCATCCTCCGGATGGGCCACCAAACTGCACACATAACAACAAACATGAACGAGTATCAAGTAGTCATAGCATATAAACAGGACTTAAAGAAAATTTTAACTTGATGCATGAAATTTGAATATGTATTAAACTTGGCATAAATCAAGAGAAGAAGGTAGACAAAACATCTCATACAACATATCAGAATACACTAATGCACTTAGACTAGAAATCACATGACTAAATCGAAAACTTCTTATCTCTCTCGTTAACTCGACCCGGTCAGATCTAGTAGCCTATCCGAAGCATTTGCATATACCAGTCCTCATTAACTCGATTTATGAAACTCCCATCTGGCTTCCCTATTGATCTCCCATCATCCAGACCCTCATCAGACCTTTTCTTATTTTTCTCTTATTTTTATTCTATTTTTCTTTATTTTAATTCTTTGTCCCAGCTCAGCCTTTATATTTTTGTTTTTATCTTTATTTATTTATTTATTCACACATATCGGCCTATGCCAAAATCGGATGCGACTCGTGGACCTGACCACCTGGCCAGGTTTAGCCCACCCATCTACCGACCTGACATAGCGCACGATGCACAATGCCAGCCTCATACGAAATCAACGTCAGCTCATGGCTCTGACCACCCGATCAGAGTGACTCCACCCGCCTATCAACCCGTATGAGCACATAACAACATGTAGGTCACGCCATATGACACAATTAGCGTCAGCTCGTGGCCCTGATCGCCCGACCATGGTAGTTCCACCCACCTACTAGCTCATCGCAGCGCCCAACAGCACGTACACATACACATAGATAGCTGGCTGGTATAAGAACTCTTTCTCAAGACATAATCTGTTTGAAGGTCAGATCAGGTGAGAGATCAAGAGCAAAGGTCAAAGCGTCTCACTCATCAAGTGCTCATAAACACTAGTATATACAGATACTTAGTCTAGGTCTTCCCTTCACCTTCCTAGGTCTTGTTCTCGAAAGTTCTAGTCTGTCTTCTAGTCTTACTCATATAATCCCAATCCTTATACATCACATGTAATCTCATTAGTGGTACGAGATCTTTGGTCTACTTAATTTTCTTATTTATGCATTTCTATATGCATTATATGCTTAATCATGCAGTCTTTTTATATACACACATACAGGAGAAAAAGAAGACTGAAACAAAAATTTCACCTTTATAGTGTCGAAATCCCCTTTGAATCAGCATTCTGGATCATCTTTGTTTCTTCCTTTTGAGTCATCAATCTTCACTTGTTGATCTGGATTTCCTATTTCTTTCTTAAAATCAAACCAAAAAACATCAGTTATATACATTTCTATTTACAAAAAACATTTTTAAGATTCAAAGAGTTTTATTGAAAGAGACTCTCCCTTCGACCCCCCCTTCTTTGAAACATACTCACCAAAGAAGCTCTGCTTGAATAGAAGCCGCCTCTGGATTGCATCAATTAGGGAAGTATTCTTAAACAAGGTACACAGGTGGACAAGCCAGTTCATTTTCTTGTCCATTCCTTGGAAGATTATTTGACATACATTGCTCTTGGAGAATTTGAAAATCCATGATTTAATCATTTGAGCATAGTCATCTTTGTTCATGATCCTCTCACATGCATCATATGAGGATGCACATGATAAATGAAGAGCACATGTATAAAGCATTTTGAAATTCAATTTGTTTAAACTATTGTTAAAAAGATCATTCAAGCATGCATTTTGATTCATTTCATGCTTGAAATTGTTTGAAAGGTTTTTATTATTTTTATTATGATTCAGCATCATTGCAATTGAGTCTTTGAATAGATTCATGAGTTTTGCACTCTGAATAAGAAGAATCATCATCTTTTGATTGCAGTATATATTCATATTTTTCATTCGATCTGTCATGATTTCTTCCTACTTGAATGCCATTAATTATAGAATCTGCTTCTATCTCTAATCTATCCAAAAACTCTTTGGCATCATCATCTTTTTCCAGATTTACTTGCCCATCATCATGAAGAGACTCAACATCACTGAATCCAAGAAAGTCTTGATCTTCAATGTCACTAAAGACTTGCTTATCAAGATCAAACTCATCATAATTTTTATGCCTTATAAGACAATGCATGTAGTTTGACGGCAACACAATTTCTTTATTCAAAATGCCATCATATAATTCTTCATATCTCTCAATCGTTTCTTGCTCATCCTCTTCAGAGGATGTATTTTCGCCACACTCATCATACATTTCTTCAGTCATGGACTCTTGCTCAACATGATCATTTATATGTCCCTCTTCATGGAGTACAACATCATTCACATTCATATCATTATATTGAAGCTCAATCAGCAACTCATTCTTACTCCTATAATTAGGATCACTCTCTTGTACCTCTAACAACTCATTTAATGTGGCATCACTCAAGAGTATTTCACAATCTTGATCTTGATCTAAACGATCAGTAGGCTTAGCATCATGCTTTTCACCATAGGCATACATACCATTCTCTAGAGGACTCATCATTTGCATGTCCTTCTGATTGACATCATGCTCACTTACATTCTCTTCAAACAAATCAATCATTTGGCCATAATTCATATTTGAATCATATGCTTCAAGAGATGTTTCACTCTTAGATGGTATCAAATAGTTCCTCAAGTATTGCTTGGTTTCGTCATTTAAGGAACCATCTTGTGCTTGATCGTTACATGGATTCACTAGATTATTTTGAGTTATTTCATTTGCAATCTCTTTCTAATCACCTTGACTTCTTGTAGATATCTTTAAATCTTGGTTATTACCATATCTTTCCTCTTTGTTTGTTTGATTATCATCCCTTAGAAGTGAGGAGTCTATCAGATTATAGGAAGCCTCATGTTGTTTTCTTGGTGTGTTTTGTTTATTTTTACTTTGTTGTATGTTTGATATTGGTTTGATTTTGTTTTGTTTAGCTTCTGCATATTCCTTTGCTCCTCCCATCTTTGGGATTTGTGCATATATAGTATTTGAAGATGTAATCAAAGTATCTACAGGCACTTGGTACCTTGAATCCTCAGAGATTGCATCACTTATGCTTATAGGTTCTTTATAGTGATCCTCTTCATAAGCATGTACGTGTATTCCATGCATATATTCTTTATGCCCAACTGGGGTTTCTATTATTCTATAGATTTGCAAATTATTTTTAGTTTCTGAAATACATGGAATTTGTGTATCTTCTTCATTTGCATAAATGTTAGCTTGCCAATCGTTTAAAAATTTTTCTATTGTTTGTTGTTTCTTCACATATCTCATCACAGCTTCATGGACAAGTGTCCAATCCTCTGTGAGCCCCGAGTCAGAGTCTATATCTTGTAAAAGTGGAATTAGCTCCGCTCTGGCTTTAGCATCTATTTCTCGAAGAAACAACGATACTTTTTCATGTGTTATGCACCTCTTATCGTGCTCAGAGAGATTATCATATTGTTGCTCAAACTCTCTCTTGATCTCGAGAACCGACTCGTCTTTGGGCATATGAACCCACCTCAGGAAGGACTTACGAGTCACTTTGTCTATGTCATCCAGCATGAACTGCTTGAGGAGCATCGATTTATATTGCGACCATGTCGTATGGTTTATTCGCATGAGTTGATCGCGAACACTATATTCACACACATAGGAAAAGTGTTCACATAATTCCATATCTGTCATCGGAGTCAAACGGACACCTAAGTACTTTGCTTCAAGTTCGTATTCTTTGCAGAACTTGGAGATGTTTTTGCCATTGGAAAACCCGCATGGCTTGATTAAACGGTCATGAAGCGAGTGGATGGCTTTTTGACGCCTATCCTCTTCCTGAAAGCATATGAACTGAGCTAGGAGATCAACCATGCTAATCATGCTAATCTTTGCGTCATCGGCTCTGTAATTTATTCACCCCCTCCTTTCACATCGGGTTCACCAGGTATGTCGCGATGTTCTATAACAAGGAGGGAGAAGTAGGTAGTAAGAGGAAAACCTTATGTAATTCTTGGACTACTTTTTCCTTTTTCCCTTCACGGGAAAAGCTTTAGCCCTAAGCATATGTATATGTTACACTTCATTTTGATTGAGCTAACAATGATCTTCATCGAAATGATTAGGAGAAGTTTCCTAAAAATTATCCAACAAGGCAACATTCATTGATTTAGCTTGTTTTCCATCCTTTCCATAAAATCAATGAGTCACGTAAACATCGAAGACACTACTTTATTATAGAAGTGAAGAGTCACACGATTTAAGCTAAGAAAAACTGTAGACAGGCTAACATTTAACTTCCGTAGTCATTTCCCAAGGGATGGCCACAAGGTCAAAACTTTACAGATATGACTAACTTCATATATGAATAGCCTGATATTAGTCAATTGAGCTTAAGAATTCTCGGTTAAAAGAAAACTCTTCCTTCTTTCAAGATCAAGTAAAGGTTTGCTTTCATTTGATAAACTTAGCTTATGCCTTTCGAGACCAAATTTAACTATAATTTTTGTTTCTTTATTACTACGTCATATACTCATGCATTGAGAAGAAGCTGAAGGCATCTTATTAATCACACTTACTAATGTTGTCGTCCTTTTTAACCTTGTAATTATGGTTCTTCTAATCCGCATTCATCAAGAAATTCATAATGTTGTTCTTAATTGGTTTAACTAACGAACTCTCAATAGATTTTGAATATGAACACACATGATATATAATTTAATCTGCTCAAATATAGTCTTTTCTCTCCCCTTAACAATAAACACAACTCCCATTCTTATGATACGGTAAACAAGATTTAGAAACTAAGCGCATTCTGAGTTCGAGTCCTATGCAATATTCAGACAGTTCATATACAGTATTGTTAGGCCTGCTAAGATCGCAGATGACAGAGCACATGGACGTACAAAGCAACCAATGATTTCCTTCTCATTAATCATACATGTTAATGCAGGATCGAACAGCCGACATAAATATTTTTCAAATACATTTTTGATGTAGTTATCTAGTGAAATCCTATTCTATCGAGAGCTTCATCAGCTTCATAAGCTATCAATTTTTCTCTGCAATTTCAAATGAATGTCATAAAATACCAAGAATTCAAGCAGATCATTTCAAAACTTCACTTCTCCAGGAAAGAAATTGCAGATAAAACTCCGCTTAACTCATTGCTCACCATGGAACGCAAAATTCGTCCTATTTAGAGTGCGCTAATTCACAAAATTTCTTCTCGCTTTTGATACGAAAACATATGCCGTCTGTTAACACAAAAAGTTTGAGTATTTATTTTTCTCCATATCAAGTCTGCATAAATTTCATTGTTAAATCAAGAGAAATGCAAACAAATAATGAATGCGTACAAATCCTCATCAAATCTCCATCGTAATTTTCATATAATGTTTCATTGAGTTCAAGAGTGCAAACAAATAATGACTGCGTACAAATCCTCATCAAATCTCCATCGTAATTTTCATATAATGTTTCATTGAGTTCATATAATGCCGTCTGTTAACACAAAAAGTTTGAGTATTTATTTTTCTCCATATCAAGTCTGCATAAATTTCATTGTTAAATCAAGAGAAATGCAAACAAATAATGACTGCGTACAAATCCTCATCAAATCTCCATCGTAATTTTCATATAATGTTTCATTGAGTTCATCAGCACAACATTGAACCAAAGATTTGGAGCAGAACATTGAACCAAAGATTTGGAGCATGCAAAAATGTGCTTCACAAAAAAACAAAATTGGATATTTCATAAGCATAAAAAACAGAAAAGGTTATCGATAACCTTACAACACGTTTTTTTTTTTATATATGGCACAGCCAGTTCATTCAAAGCAAAACAGCAAGCATAACATAAGAGGAAAGAACATTTGTTTTACATGGTGGAGTCATGTTTCTCAACTGACAGTAACAATTTTGCAGGAAATAGAACATGGATAGCTCATGCGGCTGCAAGAAAATCCAAGAACTTTAATCAGTAAGTACTGGGAAAAACCTGAAATGCAAATTCCTTTGAGACTTTGTTCCTTCGCTGGCTTTCGAGCCTTGATTGTCACTTATCTCCCTCTATTCGACTGCACATATTATTAACTCCTTTCCTTTTCTGTGAGGAATGCATTTGATTGTGTGTTTTTGATGAAGAAGATCGAGTCGGTAACTACAGTCGAATCGGACTTCCCCTTCTTAAAGGTCTCCGCTTCCATTTTCCATCTTCTCTAGATGCCCAAATCAGCGCAGCGCTCCCCAATCGTCCTCTCGACTTTCAGCAACAGTCCGCTCACTTCTCTACTCTTTGAATGTTCTTTTTCCTCACTCTATTGTAGAAGTTAAGGCCGCCTTCAACAAAAACTAAGAGAGGGCAAGCTTTCGGAGTCTGCCCCTTTTCCAAAAATGAGCGCATCGTTCCCAGTAATCCCCTCGACTTTCTTCGAGCCTTTTTCCTTTTTAGAATAAAATCCTCTGATCTCTGTCAGAAGCCACCTTCCTCTGAGATGCGCGTGCGCCCTTGAGCCACGATCCCCAAATTCTTTTTTCTACGCAAAAATACGTAGTGCCAGATTTATAGAAAGTTCTCTTTTAGTTTTATATTTCCTATATGGTTTATATTTTACTTCTTTTGCTTGTAAAGTGAGGGTTCACACTAAGAGGTTCACATGCGCTCACACACAATGATGGATGCACACACACACATATATTTAGATGCATGTGCACATTCACATAGAAGAAGTGCCGACACATATTCACATTTTCAATAAACGCATTCAATACAAATCAAGCATACCTTGTCTCTTTATAATAAGACATAAAGTTAAAGATAGATATCACCCGAGTATCCCTTTGAAGACCTCTTTCCATGTAAATTGGATATTACCTTTGCATTTTCCTTCAACGAAGCTTTAAAATGTTGGTTCCTACTTGACTATCAAGCTTGAATTCGAATCCTGACCACAACGTGAGAAGGCATGGAGAAAGCATGATTCACAAATGAGCTCAAATTGCTACGAAAATTGGCATGAAGGTGTCAAAATATTCTCGTAAGTTATCCCTTAGGGTTACTCCTTTTTGTCAGATTTCTGTTTTGGAGGCATCCCGACCTCTTTTTTGAGCCTACAAGGTGGGGCCCACAGAAAAACCAAGTCAATTTGCAAAATTTTGACTTGTTTCCCCTTACTCTAGATCTATAATTTCAAGCGAATCCGTGTACTATTGATACACAAAAACCCTGCTTTTATGAGATTGAACTATCATGTCAAAGTGCGACAATGTTCAAGTAGAAGTACTGCTTGTAGTGTTTTTGCAGTGTTGTGGCAAACACAGATGGAATGAGTCAGCTTATGAGCGATAAGCTAAACAAGAACAACTTCCATGCTTGGAGATTAAGAATGATGAATTTCTTGATGGGAAAAGTCTACTGCAAGAACATCAAAGGAGAGAACAAAAATGCTCCGCAGTTACGAGAGAGGAATCAAACTACGAATCAGTTAAGAGCATATGAGGAATGGAATCAAGGAGCACGAAAGATAATGTATTGGCTATCTGTTAACATATAGGATAGCATGATTGGGCACATACAGGATGCCAAGGCTCTAAGGGAGGATTAGAATAGTTTGGTCACATTGTATGAGACCAATACAAAGGCACAGAAATTGCAAGGAGCTGCATACATTGAAAAAAAAGGACACGGTAAGTGACTACACCTTGAAAATCAAAAGCATATGTAAGTCACTTGCATCTATTGGTGTGAATGTAGATGATGATCATATGATTTCATGGTCTAGGAGCTGCATATAAGCAATTCAAAACATCTATTCAAACAAGGGAAAATATTCCAAATTTTGTTGATATGGTGTCCATGCTGATTATTGAAGAAAAGAATCTTGGTGAGGACTCAAACTCCCAAGGGAAACCTAGTTCTAAGTAGGTATTCTACTCTAGTAGAGGAAGAGGCATAGGTACAGGCTTCGAAAGTGGAAGCAGAAACTATAACCAAGACCAAGGTCAACATCAGAATCATGCAAGAGGTAGAGGACAGTTTTGAGGCAAGGGGAGCAAAAGAGGCCATAGAAATTTTTGAACAATTGATTCAGGTAATGATGGTAAAGGATGCTCGAATTGTGGTTAACCTGGAAACTTTGAATGTGATTGCAAGTTAAAGAATCAAAATAACAGAAGTCAGCAAAACAACTATGGATCCACAAGTGCAAATGATTTTGAGAAGTTGTTCATGGTTCAACATCACATGATGAATACGATGTCTACTGACGTTTCAAAATTGAATGATAATGTGTGGTATACTGATTTAGGTGCTTCAAATCACATGATTAGTCATGCAGAATGGTTTAGTAGTTTGCAAAAGCTGCCAGTTCTTGGATAGGTTGAGACATATGATGACACATCACACCCTATCTAGCATACAAGAAACCTGTTGATGTGCTGCATGTTCCAAATATAACAAAGAATCTAGTTTCTGTTGGACAGATGGTTGACTAGGGATTACAAGTCAGGTTCAATGCTAATGGGTTATATGTAGAAGAGTACAAATAGGATGGCTGATTCATTACCAAATGAAACAAAGTGGGTAGGATGTTCACCTTAAATGTGAAAATTCTTGAAATGAATGTAGCCATGTTTGCAAAAGGTGTAGGAGTTATTGCTGATATAGAGATCTGGCACAAGCAAATTGGACATGCAAACTTGCAAAGGATGAAATTGACATAGTCAAAGGAGATTTTCAACGGACTACCAAATTTAAAAGTTGCAAAAATGCAAAAGGTATGTAGAGCATGTCAATTTGGTAAACATTCAAGAGCATAATGAGGATGCTAATTTAAATATAAAAAATTGAAATGTACATCCGTGAATCATTCTTGATGAAGATATTCCATGCGTCCTCTTGGTTGATTCGCCTATGGAATATGGCCCAAAAGCTCCTATTGATGGTTCCTTCTCCTTATCAAACTTCTTCATGCTCTAATGAAAAAGGCCTTTGTACCTTCATTACCATGCTCCAACATAATCTCACTATCACCTAAAGGAGGTGCTTTTCACCTCCTAACCATCTATTATAGTCACAAGAGGTTTCATTTTTGAAAGTGTGCACATGTGTGCCATGTGTCCTAGTTCTCTCAAGTCCAACGATGGTAAATTCAGACACATATCCCACTCTATTCAATTAACTCAAATTATATTGAGTTGAATGCTTCTAGAAGGTTGGAGGTTCTTGAAGCAAAATGCTCTCCCACTCACTCACGAGGTAAGAACCCAAGACTTCCTCCTTCTCATGCCATTGACTCAACCACATTTCCAAGAATTTAGGGAATTCTAACTTTACCTTGTCTTTTATCCTTTACAATACATGATTTATAAAAGACAATCAATAAGAACATGCATTCAACACACTAAAAAATGCACTCATTTTGAATATTCCAAATAGCCTATCCCATTTTATTTATTTGTGGATGTCTCCCATATAGTTATAGGAGAAGTACTCATGTAGGAACAAGGGAAAGTTTTTCTTAGACCTAGTGCTTATGCAAATAGAGCAGAACCCTACATAAAAACTTATATTGTAACTAAAAAGGAACTCTCAGGTATGAGTTTTGCTTTGTAGAACTTTAGAAAAAATTTATTTTCTAGGAAAGTTATCATCCACATAGACCACCAAGCACTCGTCTATTTGTTCAACGAACCTCAAATCTTAACAATATGACAAGATGGATCTCCTCATTTACGATTTTGGCTGCATACGAGTACATAGAAAAAGCCAAGAGCATGGTATGGTGGAATACGTTAGTAGGCAAAAGAATGGAGAGGTGCATGTTTGGATGACTTACCTAATGCTGCGTTATCTAGTGTAAGCATTCCAAAAAGGATGAAAATGGTTACACATCCATGTTTCAATTCCTAGTCAAAGGGACCTTACCTACGCACATGAAAGCAACAAAAAGGATGAAAGTGGCTTTGAAAGTAGGTCATCCTCATAGATCATTGATGCACTATAAAAATGGGGATTGAATAAATCCTCCATAGATTTGTCCTTAATGATGATTAGATTCTAGTTTTAGGTGAAGCATATGCAAGATGTTTAGGAGGAAACTTTTCAAGATGCATCACGATTACAAATAGTTTTCAAATAATTTGTTCATGTCCACGAATGATAAAAGATTCCAAATAGGTCTTTTTTGGCCATGAGTGATAAAAATTCCATAAAATTCCACATCATGCTTGATGTATCAAAAAAATGAAAAACTAAGGGATAAAAATATAATGTCATTATAGCCAATTCTACCACTACAACCATTCCACAATGGCGATTAGATTTACTTTGTCCATCCATCCCACTACTAAAATTAGGATGGAAGAATTTTTTAGTATCCCTTAATTACTACAAAAAATGGGTAGAATCTCAACCACTAAAAGATAAAACCGCATCCTATGTGGTTCATTGTTTGTAAAATAACATTATGACTAGATTTGGATTTTCCTATGGAACTAGTGTTAGGCCAAGTAGTACATTTCATCTATCAAGTAATCCAAAAATTGACTAACCCTCACCTCATTGTTCACAAAAAATCTACCACAAACTACCAGCTTTGCAAAAGAAGGGGACACTACACATGCATCTCACCCTACAAGTGTAATCCATAGTGACTTTGCTACCACCCCTCTCATCAAAGATGTTCCTTCAAGGACAATGAATGACATTAAGACTTTTTATGTCTACAAACCTCGATGCAGGATCATCATTCCTCCACATGTTGACATGTAAAAAAGGATTGTCATATTCTATCCTTCTCAAGTTAGCAACCATGTGAATGCTTTGCACTCCACCATGAAATATCTCAAATGATTGTGTGTAGACAATTTTGCACACTTCCACTTTCACAAGATGTTCTCTCATAGTAGTAGACGTTGATGCATTTTCATGCCTTCCATGGGGCCAAATCTCCAATCTCACGAAATTGAGTTATCGTCCAATGTTTTCCATTTATATAGCATACCATATGTGAACTCAAAACTTTCCATCCTACATTCCACTTGAAATTTAGCTTTTCATGCCAAGGAATAAGTTAAGAACCCAACCTTGATTCCAAAGAAGAATAGTTTTGGTCTCCAATCATTAACCGAGTTACCTATACATATACTTTCCTCATCCTTAAACATAGACTAGACCTCTAAAAAACTAATCATTTATTGTGGCTAATGCATGTAGGGCTCTTGGAATTCACATAGCTCCCATGGCAGAAGTGAGAATAGCATACAACATTGAATCTTATTATAAAGTCCATATAGTCTAGTGAAGGTCACATTTATGGTAAATTTGGTTAACCAAAGAGCTCATCTTGCAAGTTTTATGTTTACAAAACAAGGCCAATATATAGTTCCATGAAGCATCTTATTCACTAATGGAAAGAGAGTTCAGGAACCTAATTACAAAACCTGGATAATATGTGATTTCTAGATGCATTAATAATATTTCAACATGGAGAATATTGTTCTTCCTTTATCAACCATATATATTCATTGAATTAAGGTAAATGACTAAATATAATTACACCATGATCCAAGTAGTGAAGCACATGTAGAAAATATTCTAGAGCACATTTATATATAATGAAATAAAATAAGATCTTTTCATCAAGTCTAGTTGCATGCATTAAGAAACAAAAATCGGTGTATATATTTATATGTTATATAAACATACATCATATAATAAAATTTTTCTATAGATTTTGAACTTCAACATAGATATCTATAATATAGATACTGCTCACAAGTAGTTTAGCTCGCTACTGCATGAAAATGCGAAGAAAAGCAAGATGCATACAATGCAATGAAAAACTAGTCAAAGCATTTAACGTTCTTGAAATTGAAGGATAGTTTTAATAGACTTGCACTGTCCAATCCCTTCAAGGGTAAGCTATGTCGAATAGTCTAGGAAACGTAGGATGCATTGAAGGGTACACTTCATGCACTCATAGTAGAGGTTGAATGATTTCTTTCACTAAGAACACTATTTTAAAAGAAGTGCTATCCCTATAGCAACCAATCAACTAGCATCAAAATGGAACAAGTAACTAATGAGTTGTGGATTCAAGAACTAGAAGAAGAAGTCCATCAACTTCATCAGTAAGCCACCTCCCAACACAATGAGATCTTTATTGTAGAATATCCCTCCTCTTAAGAAACCATTATCACCATATGCCAAAAGACCCTGCATGAGATGTTGATAGCCACCCAACCACTCCGACCACGAATGTTCACACCTCATCATATAGTGTATAATAGTTAGTGATATAGATAAGGATAAAAGAGCATTTCCTATCATAAAACACTAGAAATACGTGATAGATAAGAAAATACATTTATAATCCCATCATCAATGGATTTCAAGGTTAACAATGAAAATCAAGGGATAACATATCTCTCTTATAACATGCTTTTGAGGATAAGAAACCTTCCCATTTGTGTGTGCTACTATTGGGGGGGGAGTATAATTTTGGAGGCAATAATTCTAGAAAATAGAAGATTAGATTACAACCACAAAATGTAAATATGATGAATTCTATAGGATCTAGATGACAATGACATTGGCAAAAGGAATAAAAAATTACATGCAACATAGATAAGAGGAGGGCATGATGAAAAGGTAGTGAAAAGGAGATTGGATCTATATAATTCAAAACCTCCAAAAAAAAATCCAAAATAAGAAGTGGAGGAATACAAAAAGAAAAAGAGAGGAAGTAGAGGGGAATTAAGGAGAAAGCATGAGAAGAGAGGGAGAGATTTTGTTTTTCTATGTTATATTGTGTTGTTATCACCTTGTCACATTCACAAAAGTCCGTTCATTAGTAATCTTGTATCTAGTGTAGACATATTTGGTTTCCCTTGTGCTAATGGATTTCAATGGTGATGTATGTGAACACACTTAGGATAAGAGGCAGACGTTTTTTCCCTCCTTAGCAGTTTTTTCCCCCTAGTATGCATATATGCAGATAGACATGATGGGTCACCTATCTTTCTACATTCACTTGGTAATGAAGATAGTGTTGTGTTGTTCTACAATATTTGTCTTCCTCCTTGTGCTTTTTGTGTGCTTCCATAGTCTTCAATCTCCAACAATTGGTATTAGGTAGGTCATCGCTTTCTCTAGGCATCCTTAACACCCTTCTGATCATACTCTCAAAATCACACAAAAATTGGTGATCATACTCAAGGTACTCTCATAAAAATGTTGATTTGAGGTCATTTTGTCCTTTGAACACACTATTGTAGGAATTGTGCATGAAATTTTGTCCATTTGTGCCAAATATATATATAATTTTTGGTTTGACAGTACAAGCACCCCAAATTTTGCTATAGGTAGTAGAGCTTGATTGGGTATTTATGTTCAAATTTTTGAGATACAATCAATTTTTTACATCATGGTATTTAGTCATTCTCCATGGCTAAAAACAATGATGTGTTCCATATTTTGGCTATTCAAGATAAGTTGGATGGTTCTAGTTACTCATTGTAGGCATACATGATGTGTCATGTATAACTAGAAAAAAGGCTTGTGGAATATTGTATATGGTGTTGAAAAACATCCCACTACACCTACAAATATGATTGAAGGTGATGTTGATGGTATCAAAGATGATGATCTTCAATTTCCTTGTCATGTTTCACTTCATGCTGCACCTATTATAGAGCAACTTAGCTAAGATGGTAGAGATGCATAGGAAGATGCATTGATAGCTTTTTCTAAAAAATGTGCCTTTAACCCTCACAATATCTCTTGCAAATTAATAAATGATGCATGGGATACTGCAAGAAAGAAATTAGGCTCACGTTTCTTACTTATGAAAAAAATTGGAGAGTGATCATATGAATGAAGGAGACCCAATGGAAAATTTTCTCTTAAAAAATTAAGGATTTGAAAGAGCACTTGATTTGTACTAATGAAATCTTTCCAGATAGTTCACTTTTGTAGAATATTCTTAATGTTCTTTTAGATTGTTATTAATGTTTTGCTTCTACTCTTTGATTGATGATGAAGGGAAATCCAAATGCCTTAACCTTTGAGGAGTTAGTCTTTATTTTACTGCAATAAGATCAATCTAATTAGAATAGGGAAATTATGTTTGTTGTAGATCAAACTTTCTTAGCTAGTTAGAAGGGCAAAGGTAAATGGAGGTAGGCTACTAGTAAATAGAAACCTACTAATTTTGCATAGTGAAAGGAAGAAAAAGATGCCAAAAAAACAAAAAATTAGAAATTTTTTGCAAGTATTATAAGGCAAATGATCATTTCATAAAGAGTGTTCCTACAATGGTTACAAAACAAGCAAAGAAGAAAGAGACTAGAATGGTTGTTGAAGAGGCTGCTACACCTAAAACAAAGTTGCTAACCTTGTTCGCAATGAAGAATGGTTGTCTACTCACTACTCATTACAATTATGAACCATCTTCTCATGAGCATTTTATTCATACAATAGACTCCGATGTTTGGTACTTTGATACCATTGCAACCAAACATATTACCTTATAGCATAGTTTCTTCATTAGACTTGAGGTTGCTCCGTTAGGGAGTATTGTCACATGTGCTAAAAACTCTTTCTATTCTATCATGGAAGTTTCAAAGATCAGATGCCTTATAAGTTCAAAACATCAATAAAATATAATATGAGTGCTTAGATGCTTTTCTATATTGGAAAGATCAATGAAAATATATTATAAGTTTTAACAATGGTCGAGATTTCCTTGGTTGTTAAATTTATTGATGACAGATGTACAATTCATGATCTCTCAAATGTTGATGTTATAATTACTTTTGGTATATTATGTTATGGATTGTATAAGCTCATAGATTATGTGCATTAGTGCTTCAACAACGAGGCTAGAAAATTGGATGATAAGGCATTGAAATTTATTTTTGTTGGGTACACTTCTTAAAGAAAAGGCTATCCTCTATATCTTCCATAACCTAAATGCACTATGGTTAGTTGTGATGTCATTTTTCTAGAAGATGCAATTCAGACCTTAGTTTCATGTATCGAGGAGGCATCTTTCATCTCAACTGATGTGTACGAAAGCTTGATGCCTCTTTTTAGAGGTGGACAATTGAATGCTACTTCTAATGAGGCTATCTCTCAACCTTTATGAGTTTCAAATGATATTTCAAATCATTTTATTTCTGATGTAGATTTACATGATGCACTATGTGATGAGAGAGCTGACACAGAAGAGGTAAAAACTATGCTAAAATGACTAGTGGACTCTGAGAGAGCAAGTTAGATACACCTTTTTCATATTGTACTCATTTAGGATCTCATTATGCTTCTTTTCGATTAGATTGATTTGCAATGGTTGTCTCTAGTCTTTTTGATGAGAGTGAACCTATTTCTTTTTGTAAAGCACAAAATTATAAAAATTGGATGGCTACTATGCAACCAAAATATGATGCTATTATGAAGAATTGTACTTGTTTTTATGTGATTTCCCTTAAGGCGAAAAGTTAGTTGGCAATAATGTATATACAAGTTGGAACATATGCATGGTGGATAAATTGATATGCACAAATCTAGGCTTGTTGCCAAATATCAGGCTCAAGAGAAGGAAATTGATTTTGACAATACCTTTGCTCCCACATGTTGAATGACCACTATCCATGGTAGCTATGCCATTGCAGCTCATCATGGTTGGAATGTACAGAAATCGGACATTAAAATTGCAAAGGGCATGAAAACAAAGTATTTAGGTTGAAAAAGGCATTATATGGATAGAAGAAACACCATGTGGTTTGTATGGAAAGATACATGTCTACTTGTTAGCTCATTGACCTGAGAGCAATTCAATAGAGATCACCCTACATGTCAACCATGTAGATGATGGAGTTTTTATCTTTTTTGTATATGTTGATGTTATACCACTCAATTGTCCTAATGAGAAACATATTGCTGAATTTGGGGCTAGTTTGCATGCCTATTTTGAGATTTAGAATTTGGGATATTTGCATCATTATTTGGGCATTTAGTTTATGCAAGATAATGGGGAATAGCTTTGTGTCAAAAAAAAGACATTAACACATTATTGCAATGTTTTGGATTTGAAGATTTCAAACCTATTGCCACTCCTGTCAAAACAAGTTTATAGTTGAGTCTTCATGATGTTGGAGATGCATTTGATGTTGTTCTTTGTCAAGTGTCTAATAGATGTTTTGTTTACTTATGCATAACCAAATTTGATGTTCAATTTGTATTCTCTCAGATGAGCAAGTATATGCAATGCTCAAGTGTCAAGCATTGGCAGGTAGTTAAGTGCATCTTTTGCTACTTGAGCGGTACACGACTACTTGGATCGTTTTATCCCAAGGGGGATAATTATCACCAGATTTACATGCTTTCTCTAACTCAGATTGGGTTGGTTTTTGTGACACTTATGTGTCCAACAATAGTTTTTGCTTCATGCTTGGTGGCTTACGAATATCTTGATTGAGCAAGAAGTAGCCTATTTTGACCACTTCTAGTTACAAGGATGAGTGTAGGAAAGCTTTCATAATAATTTTGTAGTGTGTTTGTCTTGGACAACAACAACTTTTGGCGTGTTGATCAATCTTCTACCACCACTATCTTTACTCATAGTCAGAGTGCATTGGTAGCTATCAGGAATCTCGTGTCCCATGCTTTCACAAAGCACATTGAGTTGTACTATCATTATGACAAGGAGATACTCTCTCTTGGAGAGATCACTTTAGCTTATGTGCCCACACAAGATAATGATGTGGAATTTTTCACAAAAACTTTGCCTAAGGAGAAGTCTGAAGCTTTTTTCAAAGCTTTGGGCCTAATTCCTTTTGTCGATGATTTTCATTCCACATAGCTTGGCACTTATATATGATTGCCAACTCCTTGCTCATCACATCACTCAGAGGGTGATTTGTTGATATATTTCAATAGTGATGTGTCAGAAGACACTAAGGATAGCTAGGGTGCTTTTGTCCGAGGAAGTTTTCTTTCCCTAGTTTCTATACATGCCTATAATCTTAACATGTCACTTATCTTTGTACATTCACTTGTTAATACAATCAATTTTTTGTTGTTCTCCAAACTTATTCTTCCTCCTTGTGTTGTTTGTGTTCCATAGTGCTTGATCTCCAACACCTTAGTCACTCTATTTTTTGCATAAAAAAGAGCTGCAGGATTGTGTTTATCAACTCACTTAGAGAGTTAGTTTGAGATTTCTGTATTAAGAGCACAAAGAAAAAAAACAAAGGGAAAAGTGTGCAATTCTTGAAGACCCCAATAGTTACACAAATAGAAATATTTTTTTTTTCAAACTAGTGGAATGTACCTCTATGTAAGTGTAATCCAAAGCACTAGAATAGATTTTAAAAGATAAAATAAAAGAAATCACCTTTGAAGATCATTGCTTTTTTCCTTGCACCTAAGGTTTTTCCAAACACAATTTCTCCTTTGAGGAAGTGCACATAACTTCCAGGTTTTCTCAAGCTATAGAGTCACTTGTAAATTCAACCCTTTCTTGATATCCTTGATTTTTTAAAATAACCACAAATAAGGATTCTTTTAAATTTTCATAGTCCATCATCTCTATATTTTTGTTTTACACATCTTCTTTACCTGCCCCAACTCCAACAGACTTTGACAGACGGTTGGAAAGAAAATTAGACTTCAAAAACATCTCAGTTGGCAGCAAGCCATGTTGGGAGAAGCAATCGGTTGCTCCGTGACTCTCTGGAACACCATCAGAGAGGAGGCACTATGGAAAATCTGGCGGGAAAGATGTGCTATCAATTTCGGTGACTCCCCCAAAGAGTGGTCAATTGAGAAATCGTTGTTCCTCGTTGGCAAAAGGATTCTTAACTATAAGAAATCCCCCCCCCCCTTCAGGCATCATCAAGTACTCCTTTTGATCAATAACAAGCTTAAACCCAAGTGGGCCCCACATGAGGGCGATGAGAGGGTGAATAACCTTCTTTGTAATGCCATCTAAGCTATATAAAAGCTTCCCCTGCTTTGTGGGATTTGGGGGGTCCCGTGGGCACTAGTCCCCTTCTCTTGTACTTTTCTTTATTTAATTCAAGTCCGGGAGAGTAGGCGAATGCCGAACTTCCTTTATATTAAAAAAAAAAACAAGTTTAAGCTTACTATGGAATACAAGGAGATAATAAAGTAATAGGGCCTTTGGCACACTAATATATGTTGTGATGGATGAATCTTTCCTCATTGTCCATTGCACAAATTTACACCTAATTTCTCAATTATTATATAGTTTCCATGATTTCTAGAGATGGTGAGAGTGGATTACTTGGATATGTTGATTCTAACTTAAGTGAAGCTTACTATTTTAGTATCCTTTTATAAATGGATTGTAGTGCAAGGATACAACATGCTGAAAATTATGAGGAATTCGTGAATGAACTTAGGATAGACAGGTTTCTGGACATGAAAGATATGGAAACAGTCAAATAATTGAGAATGAAGAATATGTTCATTGGGAAAATCAAAAGACTACTAAAGAATATATTAGAGATCAAGGCTAGCTTTAGAGGATGTAAGCAACAACCTCTACCTAGAAAGTGAGTTAAGCATTAGTTTTCATCCAAATACTATATTATTATTTACTCAAGTGAATAATCATACTAATTACTATACTATTTTATATAGGCTCAATTGATTAACCTCTTTGTGAAGCATAACCTATGTTATGGATTCATCCTATCAAAGTATGGTCTCTACTCATATTGAAGAGATCCTTCTCAATATTCCATCAAAATTCCTCAAGAGTACATATGTATGGTTTAAGATAAGTATCTCGTTCATTTAGAGTTGGGCGAACAAAAAACATGCAAGGGTTGCTTTATAACATGGTATCATGCCTTTGTGTAGGGAAAAAAGGTCCTATTATTTCTAAGAACCACCTCAAAATTGTATCAAAAAAAGTGATTTTTTTATTTAAAACATGACATGTCTTCATCTAGAGATTTAAAGCATGTTTGGTTTTGAAACTCTCAATCTCATTTACAGTTAAAATTGCATATGAGTAGCTTTTTAATGCAAATATTACATGCATGGCTATTCTCTACCCTAGAATAGATGTTCTTTCATCATCTTCTTCATTTTCTATAGACTTTTATCAATAGAATAACTTTGGATGATGTGCTTAAACTTCAAGAGTTCAAGATAGTGAGAAGACATTATATGAAAGATTTTCATGAGGACACTAAATTTTACATAGATATGATAAAAAACTAATGGATATCGTTAGATATAAGTAGGAAAGGATATAGATCAATCTATAAGATCTTTTTCTCTTGTCCCAAATGAGTGCTACTCCCAAGCCTCATTGAAGCTTGACACTTTACATAATCTCTAAATGATGAACTCCATGAGTATAAAGGTAGCTTTTTTCACATTAGCAATTAGTACAAAGTCCAACATGGTAATGAAGTTTACAATGAAGATAAAAATACCTTTCTATAATTAACATTACTTCACAATATAGAAGGATGGGATTTCTATGAAATTTCCCTTGCGGTATGAAAAACTATTCATAAATTCCTAGATAAACAAGAATGAAAAGATCTAAAAAATGTTATATGCAAGAATGTTATACATATCTTGATGAATAAAGAACTCTAGGGATCCATTTTGGAGACGTATTCGAAGTATTTTACTTTTAAATCCAAGGATGTGCATGGTGACTTTGTATACTTTGGGTAGTATACTTTTTTCTTATGATTATGCCTTTAGAGTATCAACTTGATTCAAATTTTCCTTATTAAACATTACAATTACTCTTCTATCAAAATATCCTTCCATTATAATACATGTACATAAAAGAGGAAATTCTTTAGTTGAAGAACGCATGGCATTGGGTCTTAAGACCTTGAAGTTTTTGTACAATATATGGAAATGAGATAAATCTAAATCCCCGTAGTCATATCCCATGGAACCCATAGAGAAACTAGACATAGAAGTTCTACAAACATGCACCTAATAGAGATTATTGTGATCCGAAACTACTATAGAAGACCAAAAAAATAATAATCTTGAAAGAGTGGGAAAGGCATGGATATGAAGCCCCTCAATGTTTCTTTTGGATATTATGATAAGAGAAAACGTTTTAAACAAATCATTCTATGCATTGAGAATCGGCTCAACATATTTTGGAAATATGTGAGAAAATCATGATGGAATACAACAAAATATTATATGGAGGTTTTTCTCAAAAGTTGTTAAATCTTGCATATTTCTGTGATAAAAACTTTGATGGATGCTTTCTAACATGACTTTTCAACGCACTCCACACACTCACCTAGCCTTCTTCATCAAGGATTATAGTTGTACTTTTATTGGTCCAGAAAAGACCATTAGAAGTGTCACTACCTTGCATGCCACTCATTCTTTAAACACACACAGCATTTCAATAAGGCATACAATGAAAATATTTCAAAAAAGCGTTTTCATTGATTGCATAGAAGAATTCTTCAAAGAATCAAAGAGAAAGATAGAAATATTAACTATAAAAAAAAAAGTTAAATCTTCTTTTAAAAAACACACATAATGGGACACTCAATGAATCAAATGGCATGTAATACCATAGTCAAACGAGAGCTACATTGACTTTTCCCAATCACAAATGAAACAGATCTATAGATTTGAATAACATGAAGAAAATATTTTTCCATTGAGGAAGAGGAAGTGGTGGATTACACGGACAGCGAAGAGCGTAATCAATACAATTTACTTATCTTCCTAAATAGTAGCTAGAAAATTGTAACATCATCTTCCTCTTTGTAAAAATGCTTTATACACATGCATTGGATTCATGTGGCTTCTTAACATGAGATTCTTTTTAAAAGAATTCCATGGATGTATTCTAAACTTGTCTAAATGTATAATACAAAATGAAGGTACCCCAATTCTTCAAAAGATAAAGGTATTTGATGTTGGAAATTAAGCTCCAACATTAGAAGCATGCAATCAAATGATCATTAGACATGTGGAATGTAGGAATAGAACTAATGACCTACCATCTAGGAGTATGATGGGCTCACCACTTGCCCCAAAAGCCATGGTTGAGGTTGACTTGATAATCCTCCCACTTAGGGTGTGGTTTAAACATCTTTTGCTCATTGTTTCTTGTTGGAGAAAGTCTATGACAAGCCTAAGTATTGGCTTGAGTCCCACAAAGTCATAGAAGAAGCTTTAAAATGAAGACTATGCAAAGTTCACTTGTGAACTACCTCTTGTAACTTTTGAAGAGTTTACTTAATGTAAAAGTGAGAGAATCTTAAGTGGTTGAGTCCACTTGATCAAAAAGGGAAAGAGGAGCCACGAATTCGTGATTTGTGGTAGATAGAGAATCAAATCAATCACTGATTGATTGGAGAGTGATTGAGGAAAGTTAGCCTCCCAAACTCAACTATAAATAGATGGCAGTTTTAGTCGTGGTTAGAGAGACCTATGTGAAGACCTCCAAGAGCTGAGATTTATGCCATATCAAGGTGTGATTACAAGGCACACATATGTATCAGTAAGTCCATTGTATTTTACAAGCAATATACTTTCATTTTCATGATCATTTGAGTTCATATTTCCATGTTCTTGTGAAGTGTACTACTCATTGTCATATCTCTCAGTTTTCTCAGTCAGATTACAGAGGTCGTTTCTCTAAGCTTGGTGCATCATGTTTAGTGATTTAACTTGGTAAAGTTATCTCTATAAGTCTACTATATGCTCATCAATTTTCATTTTATTTGGGTATTGCAATATTCAGTTATGTTCAGTTGAAGTCAAACTTGTCTGTCATTTTCACTTCTCTGTCAGGTACCCGACTTTTTTACTCATCTTGTCAGAGCTGTTTCTCCATGTGTACTTATCCAAATTCAATGATTTAAAGCTTTTTGGATTGAGCTCAGTATCTAGTATAAGCATACAAATTTTCATAATCGTTAAATTGTTAAATCTAGATTTATAATCATTTTTCTGATCACTGGTCTCAAACTGTAGCAGCCCGTGAAAATCGGGATGATGTCATCACTTGTTAAAACTCATTCTCAGTGTGTGGTTCATTATTTTTTATGAGATTACTCTTGAATGTTAGCTCTTTAAGTTAACTACGGAATTAAGTTAATTGCTGCTCTACTCAGAGAATTATGCAAAACACTGGACAGGTGTATGGACCAAGATAGCAAGTTCTTCACCTCTGAGCTAACTCCAACTTATCTGTTTTGATCTATCTTTTTGTGAGTGATCTTCCAAGGTACATAGAATGTCTAATACATCCATTGGCAAGCTAAGAAGGCCCACCATATACTCCTGGAGTTCATTTGGCTGGTGTAGATCAAGGATTTTGCAACACCTCTTCATCTTCAAGCACATACCTATCCATCTCTTCACAGTGGTATCAGAGCAAGGTTGGACAACATGGCAGATGGATTTCCTTCATCAATTGACAAATTGGACAGAGGTAACTACTCAGCTTGGTCAGTAAGAATGGAAGCTTATCTCCAAGGTAGAAGTTTATATGGTTATGTGGCTGGAGATGAAGTTATGCCAAGTTTCAAGAACAAAAGTCAACCAACACAAGAAGAGCAAGAGAGATTGAGCACATGGTGCTCCAAGGATGCACTTGCAAGGTCTTATCTCCTCAACCCTATCTCATATTTTTTGTTGCCTCACATTAGAAGTTGTAAGACATCTCAAGAATTGTGGGATGCACTTGAAGCCTTCTTCTCTTCAAGTACCAAAGCTAGGAAGCATCAACTATGGCTGGATTTCACAACTCTCAAGAAGGCTCCCAAACAAAATGTGACTGATTTTGTCACAAAGCTCAAGGACATAGCGGATCAGTTGGGAAGCATTGGAGAGGTAATAGATGAAGAGAAAATTGTAAGCAAGGTCATCAATGGCTTGAAGGTAGATGACAAGTGGGAAGCATTCACCACAGCTATGGATTTGTACATGGACATGCATGTACCTGATTTCAATACACTCATTGGACAACTACTTACTCAAGAGGCAAAGCTTATAAAAAATGGAGAAATCTCTAAAGGTAATCAATCTTCAGCTTTATACACTGATAAAAGCAAGTCCAAAGATAACAAAGGAAAGGCAAAGAAAGTGGATGATGAAGCAAGTACATATCAAGCTAACTATGCAGGTAGAGGAAGACATGGCAGAGGTAGAGGAAGAGGAGGTAGACAAGGCAGGGGGAGATCCCAAGACTCCAAGTCATGTTCTATTTGTGGATTAACTAATCATACAACTGAAAATTGCTTTAGGAATTCCAGGAATCAAAGAGGCAGAGGATACAATAGAGGAAACTATGGCTACTCAAGAGGAAGGTTCAACAATTATCATGGCAACTACAACAACTACACATTCAAACTATCAAGGAGGCTACAAAAGAAGGAGAGACTTCAATAACTACACAGAAGACTCAAACAAAGAGGATTCATTATTGATCATGAACATGGCTATGCCACAAGGTAAATCTGATAAGCATGTTTTCTACATAGATTCAGGTTGTTCAAATCATGTGGCAGGAAATGTGGCACTCCTATCAGATTTAGAAGATCCAAGGAATAAGCATGAGGTACAAACAGGAGATGATACAAGACATCTTGTGGAGAAAATAGGCAATGTCAAAGCACCTGATGGAAACATCAACCTACTCAGTAAGGTACTCTATGTCCCTACCATTACAAAGAATTTGATAAGTGTTGGGCAGATAGTAGAGAAAAGGTTGCAAGTCAGGTTCACAAAAGAAGGAGCATTTGTTGAAGATCCAAGTCAAGGATTCAGAAGAATTGCAAAAGGTGAAAAGGCAGGTAGATTGTTCACATTTGAATTACAAGACAATAGAAACATTGATCTCTTTAATTATGGTAGTGAGACACTCACAAAATTGGAAGTATGGCACAAAAGGTTAGAACATATTGGTGAAAGGTCATTAAAGCAAATTTGCAGGGACCAAAGTGTACTTGGACTCCCTAATTTGTCAAAACAACATATGATTTATAAGTGTAATGCATGTCAATTCGGAAAGTCTCACATGTTACCATTCATGAAGAAAGGTTATATGCATGGAGATCTCTTGGAGTTGGTTCATACAGATGTATGGGGACCTAGCAAGGAAGCTTCAATATCCGGATCAAGGTATTATGTCTCCTTTATTGATGATTGCAGCAGATGGACTATCCTATTCTTTATGAAACACAAAGATGAAGTTTTTTCATGTTTCAAAAGATATTTGGCTCTTGTGGAGAATCAAACAGGTAAATCACTAAAAAGGCTAAGGTCAGATGGAGGGGGAGAATACTTCTCCCATGAGTTTGATTCTTTTCTTCAAGAAAGAGGAATCAAAAGAGAGGTAACTACAAGGTACACTCCTGAGCAAAATGGAGTGGCAGAAAGGAGGAATAGGACAATTGTTGAAGTTGCATGGTCCATGTTAAATGAAAAGCATTTGCCTAATTATCTATGGGTTGAGGCTGTATCTATAGCCACTTACTTGATTAACATGTTGCCTTCAAAATCCCTTGATGGGATGACTCCATATGAGGCTTGGAATGGAAGAAGACCAAGCTTAGATCATTGTAAAATTTTTGGACGTATTGCTTTTTCTCATCTTCCTTCACAGGTTAGAGGCAAGATGGATCCAAAGGCAAAAAGGTGTGTATTTATTGGATATGACAACAATCAAAAGGGCTACAGGTTATAAAACCCTACCAACAAAGGATTCTTGGTAAGTAGAGATGTAGTTTTTTATGAAAACAATTCATGGTATGAAGATTCGTGCAGGAAGGTCAATTTACCATATAATCTTGAAGATGATTTTCCAAAACTTGGTAGAGAACAACCAAAGATTGAAGAACAAGACACCTCGGAGGATGATGAAGAATCTCATATGGAAAAGATCAAAGCATGGAAGTCTAAAGGTAAAGCAAAATTGCAGGAACTTGGACATGAGGCAGAATCATCACATCATGGCCTAAGAAGATCTATGAGGGAAAAGAAAAAACCAGAAAGGTATGGGTTTGACACCTCATTAGTAACTAAACATTCTATCTACATAGCACAGGACATAAACCAAGAGGAGCCATCATCATTTGAAGAGGCCAAAGCAAAATCAGAATGGAAGCATGCAATGAAGGAAGAGATTGAAGCACTTGAGGAAAACAACACTTGGGATTTGGTGCCCAAGACTTCAGCCATGAAGGTAATAGGCTCAAGATGGGTCTATAAACTCAAGAAGAATTCTGACGGTTCCATTAACAGGTATAAGGCAAGGCTTGTAGCAAAAGGCTTTGCACAAACTCAGGGAATTGATTATGAGGAGACCTTCTCTCTCGTGGCAAAGATGCCTACTATTAGGGTTTTGCTTAGTATTGCTTCTTCCAAGAATTGGAAGATACTTCAACTAGATGTAAAGAATGCATTCTTGAATGGTTGGATAACAAAAGAGGTATATATGGCACAACCACCTGGTTTTGAGAATCAAGTTTATCCTGATTATGTGTGTAAACTTAACAAAGCATTGTATGGTCTCAAGCAAGCCCCAAGAGCTTGGAATTTCAGGCTTGTTGCATTCTAGGCTTTCAACCAAGCAAGGCAGATCCTTCACTCTTTATTAAGAAGAGTAATTCTGAGATCATCTACTTATGTGTATATGTAGATGATATTATATTGATAGGGAATGATGCAGATGGTATGAAGAAGATCAAATATCAGATGAGAGAAGAGTTCAAGATAAGTGATTTGGGTTCACTTACCTACTTCCTAGGTTTGGAAGTTGTCTACAAAGATCATGGTTTGTTTCTCACTCAAAGAAAGTACATTAAGGACATGTTGGCAAAATTCAAGATGCAAGATTGTAAGATTTCAGGTACTCCAATGGAGGTCAATCACAAATTGAGCTCACATGAAGGTGAACTCATAGAGGACATCACATCATATCAAACTCTAGTGGGTAGTCTCAACTATGCCACATTGACAAGAGTAGATATATGTTACAGTGTGAGTGTGCTAAGTCAATTTATGCACACACCAAGGAAACCACATATGGATGCTGCCAAAAGGATTCTCAAGTATCTCAGAGGAACCATAAATGAAGGACTTTATTATCCTTATGTATCTGATTTAGGGTTGAAGCTATTTTCTAATGCAAATTGGGCTGGCTCCAAGGAAGATAGAAGGAGCACTTCAGGTTATCTTACCTTTGTAGGTTCAAAGCTTATTTCATGGTCATCCAAGAAGCAACCCACAGTTGCTCTCTCTTCTACTAAAGCTGAATACAGAGGTCTTGCCATAGCTACACAAGAAGCTATGTGGATGAAGACATTATTCAAAGATCTTGGATTGGAGTTTGGAACTCCAACTATTTATGGTGACAATATGAGTTCTATTCATTTGGCTGCTAATCCTATTTTTCATGCAACGACTAAACATATTGAAGTTCATTATCACTATGTACGAGAGAAGGTTCTAAGCAAAGAGATTCAAATATCAGATGTGTCCACTCATCAACAACGTGCAGATATTCTAACCAAAGCATTGGATGGTACAAAGCTTTGCAAATTCAAGGCTATGATTGGTTTGCAGGTAATCTTGGAAGATTGAAGACCTCAAGCATACTTGGCTTGAGGGGGAGCTGTTGGAGCAAGTCTATGACAAGCCTAAGTATTGTCTTGAGTCCCACAAAGTCATAGAAGAAGCTTTAAAATGAAGACTATGCAAAGTTCACTTGTGAAGTACCTCTTGTAACTTTTGAAGAGTTTACTTAATGTAAAAGTGAGAGAATCTTAAGTGGTTGAGTCCACTTGATCAAAAAGGGAAAGAGGAGCCACGAATTCGTGATTTGTGGTAGATAGAGAATCAAATCAATCACTGATTGATTGGAGAGTGATTGAGGGAAGTTAGCCTCCCAAACTCAACTATAAATAGATGGCAGTTTTAGTCGTGGTTAGAGAGACCTATGTGAAGACCTCCAAGAGCTGAGCTTTATGCCATACCAAGGTGTGATTACAAGGCACACATATGTATCAGTAAGTCCATTGTATTGTACAAGCAATATACTTTCATTTTCATGATCATTTGAGTTCATATTTCCATGTTCTTGTGAAGTGTACTACTCATTGCCATATCTCTCAGTTTTCTCAGTCAGATTGCAGAGGTTGTTTCTCTGAGCTTGGTGCATCATTTTTCGTTATTTAACTTGGTAAAGTTAGCTCTATAAGTCTAATATATGCTCATCAATTTTCATTCATTTGGGTATTGCAATATTCAGTTATGTTCAATTGAAGTCAACCCTGTCTGTCATTTTCACTTCTCTGTCAGGTACCCGACCTTTTTACTCATCTTGTCAGAGCTTTGTCGCCGTGTGTACTTATCCAAATTCAATGATTTGAAACTTGTTCGATTCAGATGAGTGTCTAGTATAAGCATACAAATTTTCATAATCATTGGATTATTAAATCTGGAGTTATGTTCATTTTTCTGCTCACTAGTCTCAAAATGTAGCAGCCCGTGAAAATTGGGATGATGTCATCACTTGTTAAAACTCATTCTCAGTGTGTGGTTCATTATTTTTTATGAAATTACTCTTGAATGTTAGCTCTTTAAGTTAACTAGACTTCCCCAAGAGGAATTAAGTTAATTGCTGCTGTGCTCAGAGAATTATGCAAAACACTGGACAGGTGTATGGACCAAGATAACAAGTTCTTCACCTCTGAGCTAACTCCAACTTATCTGTTTTGATCTATCTTTTTGTGAGTGATCTTCCAAGGTACATAGGGTGTCTAATACATCCATTGCAAGCTAAGAGGGCCCAACATATACTCCTGGAGTTCATTTGGCTGGTGTAGATAAAGGATTTTGCAACACCTCTTCATCTTCAAGCACATACCTATCCATCTCTTCACATTTCTTGAGTCTAACACTCTCTTTCCCTCAATCTAGAGATCATTGTCCTCAATGAGCAGTCCTTGATCTCCCATTGATTTGATGTCCTCACCCTTGAACACTCTCTTGAACCTTCTTTTTCTCAACCTTGGTCTCTGGAACCCTTGCTTTCAACCTTGGTTTCTTGAACCTTACCTTTCCGCTTCTTGGCCACTTGCATATGGACTTGCCTTGTTCGCAACCTCCATGTCTTGAGTCTTTCTTCTCAATCTCAGTATCTTGAACCTAGCTCTCACCCATGATAGGTATCTTGGATAGTCAATCTATTTCTTCCATTGGAAATTTCATTCTCATAGGTTTCCAAAAATACCTTATATGTCTAAATCTAACCTACTGATTGGGAGATGCACTCTAAGGTTCAAACACCCCTCATATGGCCACTATGAGGAGATGGAATAACCTCGACTCATGCTAGAGCCTTGGCTCTTTCCCTCCCCAAAAAATTCCTCTTATCACACTCAAGCTCTTATACAAAATGTGTGAATTGAACTCATGACCTAGAAACTAGGAGTATGATGGGCTTATCGCTTGCCCCAAAAGCCATGGTTGAAGATTACTTACTAATCCTCACTCTTAGGGTGTGGTTCAACCATCTCCTGCCTAACATTTCTTGAGTCTAACATGGAGCACTAACTAGAGAGATAAATCCACAAGTTTCAACCATTGAATCTTGAGAAAACCTCTCCTCAATCATTTGCTCCAATTACAACTAGAAATTTTGTGTCTAGATTATAAGAAAATGTAGCTTAGATAAAGGGGAAATTTGACAGACACATATATCCCAATTGAATTATGGAGAATTTATGATGTAGGCTAGACACTTTAGAGTATAACCAAGTATTCTCCTTGTAAGCCAGCCCCTTTGTCGCTTTCAAGCTGAATTTGAATAGACATATCTCATAGAATACTTAGTCTAATCTATAACTATCTAGCATTTTATAATATAATTTCCCCTACTTCTAGTGGCTATTTCATGTAGTTCTTCCATTTTGAGAAATTAATTTTCTTTTGCAATTTTACCTCAATTAATGCTCTGTGTTGCCATGGATTGAAACTTCTCCCAATAGTGGTGTTTGCGTGAATTCAACCATTCTTTTAAGATTAAAAATTAAGGATCACATGTTGGTGCTACCTTAACATTAGGAAGAGTTTGAGGTCTTCAAGGCCACTTTATTTTCCACAAAATTAAAAACCTCATTAATAATTTGTTGGTCTAACATTGAGCACTTCATAAAAAGCATTTGTTAAGTTAAGCTTTTGAACAAAAAAATGACATTTTTGTCTCATATGCATAGAGAACCACATGAGGAGATCTAAACCACCATTGGATTAGTTTTTAGCCCTTGTATTCTCTTTAGATCAATGGAAATATTTGGATAATGTGAGTAGCTTGGCATTGATGTAAAGAGAACGTCTCAAAACTCGAATTCATTATGACCCTTAGATGTAGCATTGGCCATTGTCTTAGTTGTATGCAAGCTAGAAATGTGCTCATGTACATGCATAAAATGGCATGGACCCATGATTGTTGGAAAGATCCAATGGTTCCTACTGAAGGCGCATCTAGATGGCCAAAAGAATTCACATGGGTAGTGTTAGCTTTGATCATCAGCTAGATATAAGGTTGCCTTTTCAATCCTTCTCTTCATCTAAGCTGATCAATCAAGGCTCAATCTAATGGTAATAATCGGTACATGCTCCATCCACAAACATATCTTCACATCTTGAACGTCGTTTTAGAGGCATCTTGGATGGTGCACGATTTTTTGTGAGAGTTTTCATCAGCTCTTCATTTCTATCCAATGAAAAGAGGGAATATCCAGTGGATAGAGACACCAATTTCATAACCCTATCAAGTACTTGTTAGGATCTTTGGTACAGGTCATTTTCTTTTCAAAGAGGATTTTCAAACCCACCCTTGACCAAGGGAACAACGAAAATTATGGACAAAAACAAGCTAGATTAGAACTTTAATACAAAAGATTACAATTCACTAATGTGGAGAATAAAATGGCCCTTGAAGACTTCAAATTTTTCCTAATGTTTTATGGAGTATGAAAGGTGTAGAATGATTAAATTCAAGTATCAAGGGGGGAAGGGGTTGGCAATTTAAAATTAAACTAAGGCTCCAAGTTGTTTGTCACAATCATTAGAGCTCATAGAGGAAATACTCAATGCTTCTACCATTCAAATCATCTTGGCGTACATTTAGAAGCCTTCTAAAATTAGTGCAAAGCACAATGGTAGATTCTAAAGCTCAAATTTGAAAAGCTTGATAAGAATAACTACCAACTATGGAGATTAATGGTGTCTAGCTTCCTCTTCAATAAGAAAGTATAGTTCTTGATCAGGTAATATCATTTAGAGAATGCAATCAAATGGATAAGAATGTCACCTTCATTTTTTCTCATCATATTAAAGATAACATGATAGCCTATACCCAAGAGCTAGACACTAGATTGAAGGTACGGGAGACCATGAGGAGTTTATAGTCAATATCAACAAAATCCACATAAATCCAAATAAAGTATGAATTAAAAAAACGTACAAACCTTCATAGTAGCAATATCAATGATTACATTTTGAATATCAAGACTTCAAGTGATGCATTAGGATTATCAGGTAACCGTATTGATTATGATGACCTTTTGGACTACATTCTTGATTTGTTGTGAGAGGATGAGAAGTTGAAACCATTAAGCACTTTTGTATATGTTAGTAGCAATATACTAATGTTTAAGCAGCTTGTGGTTCTCATGATCATCAAAGAGATGAACCTAGGTGGAGGATCCACCATGGGAAATCAAGCCCAAGTGTTCTACAAAGGTAGTTTGAGGGGAAAAATTAAAAGAAGTTGAGAAAGATAGGGTAGAGAAAGATTTGACAACCAATAAGGCTCAAATCCAAATCAAGAGAAAGGAAGTGACTCGTCCAATAGTACAATAAGTGAAAGATCTTAGAGAAGAGGATGAAGATTAAAAACAAAACGGGAAACCTATACATATGGAAGCTCTATATCTAGGAAGGAAGGACATTTAGGAAGAAAGTGCTACCAAGGAGAATGCCAAAAACCACAAAATGAGACATCAAAATCATCTGAAAAAATTTTAGATAATTATCATTCAACTTCCTCATCACACACTAATTATATATTAGCTATGAAGTATTTTTGTGGTGATTCACCACAATGAGATCTCCTTCTTGAGAGCTCCACAACAATATCCTCGGAGTAGAAAACCAAGCTTCAAGTGTTGCACATAGTAGTGCGCACAGAGGCTATAGAATACACGAAAAAACACAATATACATGGAGCACAAACACAAACTTCTTAGGTGTTACAAATGTGATCAAACATACAGTATGTGTCTAACCAAGCCACTATATGTTTTATTAAAGAAGATATTCAAAATTTTCCAGTGGCCATTTGGCCTTTCACATGGACACTAATGGTAACAATCTCCCACTAAAGGCAAATATGGCCAAAGTAACTATGGGAGAAAAATGAAGAATGATAAACAATGCTCGAGTGTCAGTATACAAACAATGCCTCCCACTTGATGGGCACGTTACACAGTATACGAGTGACTGTGTAAGATCATGAATCAAGTAACCCCCATCAAGTGACAACAGTGTCAAAAGCTATCTTGTGGTAGAGCTTTAGTCAAAGCATCTGCAGCATTATCTCGAGTATGAACCTTCTCAATAATAATGCACTCAATGGTTAAGCAATCTCTAATGAAGTGATACCTCACCTCAATGTGCTTGGTCTTTGCATGATAGACCGGATTCTTAGCCAAAGTAATGGCACTCTGACTATCACTAAGCAAATCAGGTACATAGTGAGGTAATGATCCTTTATCCTTCATGTTGACCACTACTCTTTCACTATGGGAAGAACTAGTGTAGCTCAATGATGAGTAGCACCTCCTTTAATGTCAATCCGGGAAGACGTGAGGATGGTATGAAGACCTCGAGCAAGTGGCGGCACAAGTGCGTGAGTGAGAAGCACACTAGCATGCACACACATACACACACACGCGCACGCACGGCAAGACAAAGAGCGAGAATCAATGGAGCTTTTAGATTACTTTCAAAATGCTCTTACAAGTTCGTTTCAATTACAATCTAACCCCAAAAATGAGCTCTCTAACGCTTTTTATAGTTTTTGACTAGCTTTTGGCCCTGTCCAGACCTAGTGTCCGGCCTAGTTAAAAATTAGGTTCCAGGGCTTATTTGAGGGCTCAAACGAAGTCTAAAGATTATGAAATTTGGTACGATGGTACTTCTAATACTCCTCAAGCTCGAGGACTCCTCGGCTTGCACAAAATGGAGTCTAATCTACCAAAAACGGGATTTACAATGTTTGTGTAGTGATTAAAATCACTTGGGTTGTACATAATCTATGGGAAAAAATGATCTGGCCTTGTTGCCGTATTGTGCATGACTCCTTTATTGCTTTGTATGCCAACACTCCCCCCTTCCTAGCGTCTGTCGCCCCTGACAGACCTTTGTTCCCTCGGGTGGTCGATGTAATATTGGATGACATTGGTGGCCAGTTCATGTTCTCCTATCCTTAAGCCTCTTGCTAGATAGGCTTCCAATGCCTCCCAATTTATTGCACCGGGGGTCTCTGGTTGCGGGGTGGTGTAGTACTCTGAATACATTGCTTGTTCACAAGCAAACAGTTGAAGCAGATGTGTCGGCTTTGGCGCGAAAATCTCCGAGTGGTACTCCCAGAACCCTGATCTGAACATTTCTTCGAAGGTCTGTTTGTAGCAGGCGGGGAGGTATTTGATGCGTGCATGCCAAGCGTAAGCCACACGGATACTGGGGGTGGTGCTCATGTCATACACCAAGTCGTAATTTCCATTGCTAAACCCCGGAAGGCGTACCTGTGGTGCGGCTGCATTTCTAAAGGTCTTCAGCACCACTTGCATCATATCTAAGATTTTAAGCATCATTTGCGCTGCTACATCTTGCATGGGCTTCAAGCGCGGCATCCAGTGGCGAATGGTCCCCATCATATATGCTACCGATGGTGGTCCTTGTGGTGGCGCTATGTACAGGTAGTTCAGCCATTCCTTGCATTGCGCATTGTTCTGTACCTTGATATTAAATGCCTTCCACGACCTGCGGCGGGGGACTGGACCGTAGCATGGGTTGTACAGGAGGTGCAACGGCGCGTTGTTCCATGTGCGTAGCATTTCTGGATAAGTCTCTAAAAGTTTCTGCCGCCATGTTGGTTGACGAATCTTGCCTTTTCACACCTCTAGAGGAAGGTCTTCGGGTTGAAATTGGGTCGCAAAAGTAGGAATCTGACCCGTGACTCTTTGTATTTCTGCATTATAATCAGCCAAGATAATATAATATGGCCTGTACTGGAGTTCCGATGAGAGAATCAGGCGTCTCGATGACAAGTTCTTGAAGTAATCTGATTGTAAAACAGTCTCCTGATTTTGCACTACGGTGCGCTCTTCATGCGAGGTCCCTATTTCCTCCACTTGTCGTAACCATGGCGGCCGTGGTGCCTCGAACGTGTCCTGCGCTTCTTCTGTTTGTTGGCCTCCTGGGAATGGTTGCGGATCATATTCTTCATCAAACGTTTGTTCCACAGGAATTTGCACAACTTCTTCGTCCGTGGGAGCCTCCGGAGGGGAAGATGGCCTCTCATATTGTAGTAGGCGTGTCTGCAATTCAGTTACCTGTTGCTGGAGATCTTTTATGGCCTCTGCGTCGGAGGGAAGCGAAGCTGCAGCGGGGGTGGTTGGAGGGGCAGCTGTTGGGCCTTGTTGGTGTTCCTGCTTCAGTTGTCCTAGCTCCTCCGATAGCTTATCATGTGCTTCGAGTAGCATGGCATAATCTTCCAATATAATCTTGATATTATCGGGGGTCACTGCTTGAAACTTGGATGGGTTGATGGGTGCCCCCGGTGTGCTCTCAATAGCTGCCTCCAGGTTCTCTTGATTTTGTATTTGCAGACGTCTGTTCTCTTCCTGAGCAGCCGCAAGATGGCATTTAAGTAGCGCCATATTTCGCTGAAGTTTTGAGTTGCGTTCCAGTTGTGTCCGTAGGTGACTTTCTACCACCTGCACTGCTTCCTGATCTACGTTCTGTAGCTGTACTTCCAATATATTATGGGCGTCTTGGAGGGTTTGGAACTGTGTGTGGAGGCGAGCATTCTCCTCTTCTAGTACCGCAAGGCGGAGCTGTAGTGTCGCTGAGTGCTCTTGCAGGCGTGCGTTTTGTTGCTGGAGCTGAATGTAATCTGTTCTTAAATTTGATATACAAGCCAACATGGTGTCCAATGCATTACCTATAGATGAGTGGGGGGTGTTTACTGTGGAAGATGCATGGGAAGGGAATTGGGGAAGGGAGACAGTGAATGATGTGTCTACGAAAGTTGTGTGTGTGGGTGAAATTGGTGGAGGGGGAATGGGAGGAGGTGAAACCGTGGGTGGAGGTGCCGTGGGTGGTGAAATGTCCATACCTTCAGGAGTGGGTGTTAGTGTGGGGCCTGCCATATACATTGGTATGGTAGGTGGTGTGTGTGTGGAAGTGGTGAATAGATGTGACGTGGGGTGGGGAGCTGAAAAGATAGGGAATGGTTGAGGGCCTGGTTGAAAAGCCCTAGCAAAGATGTCCTGGAGGGATTGTAGAAATGGAGAGAGGGATATCGGGGGTTGGGGTCGTAGATTTGAGGAGGGCTGAAAGGGTTGCGTGGTAGCAGGGAAGCCCATGAATGTGGATCTGGGGTCAGGATGACCGGTGGCTGAAGGCATTGGGGATGGTTGTCCTAGGGCAGGCTCGGGAATGGTTTCGGTGGGTGGTGTAGTGATGGGGTTTGCGTCAAAGACCGGGTTATCAGTGGTAGAGAATAGGGTGGCACTGGAGATCGGAGTACGGAAGGTGAAGGTGGGGTCGGTGGGTTGAGCAGTCGATGTGGTTTCCACTGTTTCTCTTCTAGGAGGTGATGGTGGGGGAGTGGATGGTAGTGGTTCGGTGGACTCCTCATGGGTGGCGGGGTGCTGTTGACTAGCTGTTTGGGAGGTTGGTGTAGTAGTGGGCTCTTCTGCAACTGTAACGGGAATTTGGATATTTTTACCTGAGCGAGGTCGTGTCTGGAACCTTCGTGGGTCATATTGAACTGAAGGCCTCTGAATGGCAGTGCGCACAGCTTCTACAACTCCATATGTTTCTGCCATCAATAAGAGACCTTCCCTGTACTCTGAGTCAACTCCCGCTTCTTCCAACAACTGAGTCATAAGTACTCTGCTGCTCTGTTCAATGAGTAACTGCTGCGATCGCACTCTTTCCATAATCTGATACAGCCTTCGGAGTTCTGCTGTATATGCTGGGGCTTCAGTGGTCTCTTCTTCATATGCTTCTTCTTCTTCCGGGTGTCCGTGTTGTTGGCTTTGCTGAGCGTCACTCCAATGGACATGTCTACCGTCTGTAGACTTTCTTCTTCTCCGTGAGGATGTGCCCTGCTCCTCTGCCTCTGAATAAAACTCCACATCAGAGAATTGTGTGCTTTGTAGGAATGCTTCGAAATCTTGGGGGTCCAGTCCTTCAGCCTCTCCAGTGGCAGCAAACTCGAATTCAGGTGTAACCGGAGGAGCCGATGGGGTGGGTTGTGTCGTAGTGTCAGATTCCGACCTGGGTATCCTAATGGTAAAAGGAGGTACAGTGCCCTCTCTTAATGGTGATGCCTCAGGAGTAGTCAGGACTTCCCTTGTCTGGACACAAGGGATCGCGCCCCTCATGCGCTTGGACTGATGTGTGGATGTCTTGAGCCTTTTAAACATTTGTAATTGTGCCCAAGTTAAGGCACGCTCAATGGGGACATCATATGCCAAGCATCGATAAATGATGCGTGTGAGTGCACAGCATCCGTTCACCACTAATTTCCTAGATGCCCGTTTGTTTGCTTCATACAACTGATCTATAATCCACACTGGTAGCTTAATAGGTAACGCACCTGCTTCCGCCAAGTAGAGAGCAAACCAGATCTTCTTGTGTGGTTGCGTGAATCGGTCTTGACCGGGGAAGGCGAAATGTTGCATGCACATTCGGAGAGGGATGGACACATTTGGGGTGAGTGCTGCCATGTCTTTCAGCTTCACTACTTTCCTGTCCTTCATGTTGGTGGGAACGAGAGCATCCTTTTCTGAGGGTACATGCGTGCCATGCATATTTAAAGCATCACTCACCAGCTCCACAGTAAGTTCAAACCTCTTCAACTCGTTGTTGCCCAGCAGTGAGGGGAGAACAAATGATCCGGGTTGGTCCTTATCTTCATTAGCTTGTAATGTGGAGACCAAATAGTAACATCGGAGGAGATCGGGTTTAGGTAGTGGGGCTTCAAAATATTCCGCCAATCCTGCTCGTTGCCATATGGTTTGTAGATCTTCGGTGTTCTGTAAAGTCTCGAACTCCTTGGAGAAAAATTGGAATCGCACCCATGATCTGTCATATTCGCATTTAGACTCCCAGATATACTTGGCCTCACCTAATGGACCGGGCATGCCATTGAACCAATGAGAATTGGCATGAACTCTTTCCGTGATGCCTGTAGGTGGATCTGGCACCGGGAGTTGCTGAAGGTGTTGCATCTCCACTGGTCGTTCCGTCGGGGGCACGTCCACAGGTAGGCTATCCACATCAATTCCTGCAGTAAGTATCCCTACTTGTGAGCCCGAACCTGTCGCTTCTGCCATTTTACTGCTTGCCTTCTGATTCTGTGAGAATATAGAAGCATGTGTTAACATCGTAATGGACAGAATAAATCCGTTGTTGTCCCCGTTACAACATTAACATGAGGTAGATGGTGAGTTAGTGGTTAGTAAGTGCACGAAGACAGTGAGTGTAGTTAATATTTGTGTATTCCTAGGAGACTAATGCCGTGAGTAAGTGGGGTGAATTTACAATTTGGGGTCGGGGGGTTTATTACAGGTCTTAGACTGCCAAATGCAGAGGATGGGCGTTGCTTTCGGTTTCGTAGAGACTCTAGAGAGCTGTCTCGGTGCCGTGGTTTGGGCATGGAGCCTTTTAGGGACCCACTTATAAGTGATTACATGCATGCTCTTGGGTCTTGGTGTGTTCCTAAGTGTTGAGAACGAGGGAATACTGGTTGTACTCGTAGTCGGGTTATGCTGAATAGGTCGTGGCCTTGGCATAACAACTTGTGCCCTCAAGCAAGCCTTAGGCACCCAAATTTGTCTTGATTGTGGGCCTGCCTTCATCGACTTCTTGGGCACCCAAATAGATATTACTTTAGCGGAAGAATTTCTGAAAGACTTCTTATTAGCGTTGTGTTGTTGGTTACTAATAAGAGGCCTTGTCCGTGTAGTTGACGGTGGTGTAGCTGGTCGTTCGCCTTTCCGCACCCACACCTGGTTGAGTTTCTGGGGCATTCTGCTGCGCAGGTACTTTTGATCTCGGGCATAGGTAGTACTCTGCCTCTTCTGCTTGTGATCCGCCTTTGGTTGCTGCCTCCTTCGGGCCTTTGGAAAAGAAGGGAGATCCGTTGCATCCCTGACTCCTTGTTTGCAAATGTCATTCCTCTGCAACACAGGGTTTTGAACAAGAACAGCATAGTCATCTTCATGTGTACCCCTGGAAGGACCAGGAGTCTGTGCCTTTCCTAGTTCCTTGAGTGCTCCATTGTCTAATTCTACTGTAACTCGACTATGATTGACCCAAACCTGGAGAAGTCCACTTCTTAGGTTTAAGTTAATTGCTTGGTCATAGATCCAATCTTGACCCAAGACTAGAGGTTCAGTGAGATCTTCATCTTGACACACCAGTACTTTAACTGTCATTGCCTCATTATGAATGTAAAGGGGAAGTTCCGCCTCGCCCATGCAAGGGGTTTCCACTCCTCCCAATCCTATAAGATATGCTTCCACAGGATTGACAGTCAATTGTAATTCTTGGCAGTAAGACAATTTAACAGCACTAGTGGCTGCTCTTGAGTCAATCAAGGCTCTTACGGTCCTTGCACTCTTTCCTTGTCCTATATCTAAGGTTACGAAAGGACGTCTATCAATTATCCTATGCGAGCTTGTTCCTGCCACTTCACACATGGCTATGGGAAATCCTTGGTCTGCATAGTCATTCGCTCCAGGCTGATCTCTGCCTTGCCTTCGTAATTTCATCCTTCTGATGCGTTCTAAAGCTTCAGCTTGAGCTTCTTCTCGAACTCGCTTTTCTTCCTCTTTGCGTTTCTTAGCAGTGTTGAGTCGACTGAGCATTTCCTCCGTGAGGGGTTCCTGATACAACTTGACTCTGCAACCGCTAATATAATTTGGGAGAACATCACCCTCTAATGTGGCCAATTGTACTGCTCCACTCGTGGAGATCCTATTGATGATCATAGGTCCGTAGCCTCTCTTTTCTAGCTTCCTCGCGTGTTGTTTTAGTGTATAGACTAAGACTAGATCTCCTGCTTTCAAGCCTTTATCCTTCACGTGGGCATCAAAGTATGCCTTCTGTCTCTTCTTGGCTGCATATATCCCTACAGCGGCTCTCAGTCTTATTTCTCCTAATCGTTCAAGGTCAAAGATCCTAGAAGAGAGTTCATGACCTGTCCATTCATACTCTTGTGCTACTCTCAATGTAGGAATCAGGAAGTCCAAGGGTAGCACGGCGTTTTGGCCGAATACCATCTGAAAGGGGGTGGCTTGGAGTACCGTTTTGTAGGCAACTCGGTATGCCCAAACAGCATGGTGTAGCTGTTTGTCCCAATCAGAGCGTTTAGTGTTCACTAGTTTCGTCAGTACATTGCATAAAATCTTATTAGTGCTCTCAGCTTGTCCATTAGCTTGAGGGTGATAAGGGGCAGACTTCTTGTGTATTACCAAGAATTCTTGGAGCAGATTTTCAATCACTTCGTTCAAGAAATGAGTGCCTCTATCGCTTACAAGCTCTATAGGTAGCCCATATCTCGTGAATACATTCTCAAACAAGAATTTGGCAGTTGTTTGAGCATCGTTCTTGGTTGTAGCTTTTACCTCTACCCACTTGGTGAGATAATCTGTTGCCACAATGATGTATTCCGCATGAGAACCCTTAGCTGGGGGATTAATAGGACCTACGAAGTCTATTCCCCACTTAGAGAATGCACGTCCACCCATCATAGGTTTCAGTGGCATCTCATCTTTGCGTATAGGATACTGAGTCCTCTGACAGACATCACACCGTTTCACATAGGTATGTGCATCCATGTGAAGTGTAGGCCACCAAAAGCCCGCAAACAATATTGCCTTGATCACTCGATCTGGTCCAAAGTGTCCTCCTGCTACACCTTGGTGAGCAGTTTCTAAGATCTTAAGATACTCACTTTCATGGACACACAGTCTCAGGTAACCATCTTTACCGCGCTTATATAGATTATCACCTATGAGTGAATAATCCAGGGCTTCTTGTTCTAAACTCCTTTTCCTAGCTAGAGTCATGTCTGGGGGGACTGTGTTTGTCCGCAAGAATGATACGAGAGGTTCACTCCAATCTGGCACAATGGATACTTGATAGAGAGTGGCATGTTCCACAGGTGGTTTAGTGCAACAGATTGGGCATTCCTTGCACAACTTTTGGACATCCGCTTCCATAGTTGGCCAATGCACTCCGAATCTCTTTAGAGTTTGCAACGTTCGTTGTTTGGAATGGTGTTGCTCTAACGCACCTACATGTGCTAATTGCAACCATTTAGCGTACTCATCCTCTTCTACGCAACACGCCAAGATCCCTTGATCTGTGTGCTTGTACATGCTTCCTGCCATGATGTGGTACTTTTGGGCTTTTACAACCTCTCTATTCCGTGTGTTTACCACTGGATGGTTAGGCCCGTAGGCCAATACTGGTACTATTGGCTTGGCCCACTGCGGCACCACTTCCAAATTAAACAAGTAAGCATCAGGAAGGTCATCTGACACTCCTTGTGGGGCTTCTCCCGATGTGAGCCTAGAGAGATGATCGGCTCTCAAATGAGTCCTACCTTTCCTTACCACAACCTCAAAATCGTATTCCATTAGCAAGAGAAACCATCTCACTAATCTTCCTGTATTGCATGGCTTGTTTACAAGATATAACAATGCCTGATGATCAGTAAAAAATTTAAACTTATTTGCAAGCAAATAGTGTCTAAATTTCTTAACTGCATATACCATGCCTAATCCTTCGCGCTCTGTAGTGGTGTAGTTCCGTTCAGCCGCATTCAATTGTCTACTGGCATAGGCAATTGGAAGATCCATATTACCTTCACCAGTAGGTTGTGCAAGTACACATCCAATAGCGTAATTGGATGCATCCACGTGAACATGGAATGGCTTATTCCAATCTGGTGTGATCAAGATTGGTGCTGAACATAATCTTCGTTTAAGCTCTTGGAAGGAATTCTCACATTCATCCGTCCACTCAAAGTTTGTCAGAAGTCCGTACATGGGCTTTGCAATGACAGCATACATGTGTATAAATCGTCGGTAATAACCACAGTGCCCCATGAAAGCTTGTACTTCCTTGACATTCTTTGGCCTAGGTAGCTCTGCTATGGCTCTCACTTTTTCTTCGTCGGTAGATATGCCATTCTTTGACACTATGTGTCCTAGAATCTTGCCTTGCCTGACCATAAAAACGCACTTTTCTAGGTTCAGGCAGACTTGATATTCTCTACATTTGTCAAAGATTTGTTTGAGTTCAGGAATATGGGTTTGTCTAACATTGGAATGAGCACAGAGATCGTCAACGTAGACTTCTAAACTCTTCCTCAGGAACTCCTTAAACACATGGCACATCAGCCTCTGGAAGGTGGCTGGTGCATTGGTAAGCCCAAATGGCATTACTCTAAAAGCAAAAATGCCCCATTCTGTGGCAAAGGCTGTCTTATGCTGATCCTCTGGAGCTATGGCTACTTGATTGTAGCCCGAAAATCCATCAAGGAAGTTGTACACTTCCTTGCCTGCCACTCTTTCTAAGAGATGTTCTGTGATGGGAAGCGGATAGTTATCTCGAATCGTGGCGGCATTAACCTTTTTCAAGTTAATGCACACACGCAGCTTGCCATTCTTCTTGGGCACCACTACGATGGGGGATACCCATTCGGTGTGCTCAATTTCGTAGATAAATCCAGCTTCAACCAGTCTATCTATCTCTTCCTTGATCTTAGCAGCGTAATTATCATTATATGTATAAGGCTTTTGCTTAGAGGGTTTAGCATCTGAAGTCATGGGAATGGTGTGTGAGCATATGTCAGGGTCAACACCTTTCAAATCCTTGTAACTCCAAGCGAATACATCTCTGTATTCTCTTAGCAAGGCAATCAACTCTTGCTCTTCTTCTTCTGTCAAGTCATGGCCTATATACGTGCATCTCTCCTCTCCTTCTTCTATGGCCACTACTATTTTCTTAGTAGTTTCTTTGTTATCATAGGCCTCTCCTGATTGTGCCTCTCGTTTAGGCATTCTTATCATGACTCTCCTGTCATCTATCTCATACTTCTTAAAATTTTCGGGGACCTCAAACAAAGATTCTTCCTCTTCTGGTGAGGCTTCTCTCTTTTTTCGTTTCTTTCCTTCTTCCTTCGGGGTCACATGTGTTGTTAATCTCACATTAGTTGTAACCTCTCCATGCCTCTGGGGTTGAAATTCTACTTCATGGAAGTATTCTTCATCTGATGCAAATGGTGGGTCCATAATGATTGACTCTAGATCGGAGTCACTTGCATCCTCAAATGCATCAGGGCTAGGTTCGCATTCTTCTAGAACTGCCTCTCCCATGATTGGCTCTATGGAGAAGACTGAAATATCATAACCATCCTCATCACAGTGAGGTGTCCATTGTTCTTCGTTGATGGCTACGTCCATTGTTGCTAAGATTTCTGCCCAACCGTGAGGTTCAAATTCTTCGTCTGGAAAAACTACAGGTGCATAGGCTGGGTCTTGGATTGATCTATGGGTTTCTTTCGCACCTACCTCTCTGGCTTTCTCTCTCTTCTCTTCTTCTACTGCTACCTTGCACATCCATAAGTGAGTGTCTTCATGCATTCATGAGGATCCAGATTCTAGGGAATGCACAGATTCTGTATCATCTTTGGCTCTATGGATGGGATTCCACTGGATAGGAGGGACATCTCTATGAGAATAGTCCTTGAGATTGACTTTGGTTGTAACGCCCAAGTGTTGCAAATACAAGGAGTTGGTTCCCCAATCCTGTACCACTTGCAACTGTCGCATAAATGGTCTTCCTAAAATCATCTCATAAGCATGATTTTTGCTGAAGTCACATATAGCAAAGCTATGCTCAAACTCAACACCACAAGTGGTGAGAGTTATCCCTTCCAGCAATCCTAAGGGTCTCTCAATATGACCATCGGCCATCTGCAATTTCATTCTTGTTGGCCTGAGTGCTGGCTTGCCCCAACGCTTCCAAAGGGAAGTAGTGGCAATTGCAACTCCTGCACCTGAGTCTAAAATTGCCTTGGTGGTGTACTCTTGGTAGGTGATGGGAAGATAGGTGTTCCCTTCTTCGCCTTCACACATATCCCCTATCTTATCCAAGGGAATTTCTGGCACTGTCCTATGGGATCCTACCTGGGAACGAGGTTTTGCTATCTCTGGTACTTGTTTGGCTACATGTTTCCATAATTCAGGTCTAACCTTGAGTAGCTCTTCTAGCTTGAGATTACACTGCACATTAGTGTTCTTCACTACCTCTGTGTTCCTAGGAATGACTGAGTCGTCGTTCCTTACCATGACTGTGGGTGCTCTCATACATGTGGACTTTGCTTCCCATGGGCCTGTGAAGTGGGGTAGCTCTTGTATGGAATTCGACTCAAAGTCTAATCTCTCGTGAGACTGAACACTCTCATGCTCCCCGTAAATAGATGGGATGTCTTGTGGGAATTGGTCGTGTGCATCGTCCACAAGTTCAAAAGGAGGGGCGACCTCGCTTTCGTTATCCCATTTGTCTTCTTGAATCTCTCGTAGGAAGTCTGGTGCAAACCGATTCATAGAAGAAGAAGTGTCTGGCTCCGTAGAATTGGGCGCATAAGCAACCTGTGAAGGAGGGCTGATTCTATTGTTGACTCTCTCCTCGTTCTCGCAAATGGCTGGAGCACAAGCTTCTTGGGGAGGATTACTTATTCTATTACTTTTCCGAACAGGCTCACACATTCCCTGAGAAGGAATGTAGGCAACCTGTGGAGGTACTTGAGCTTTCGAGGGAGGCTCATCTGCCTTTTGGGGGGGAAGATAAGCTTCTTGAGGGGGCCCACGGGCTTCCTGAAGAGGCTGGCTTACCCGTTCTCTTGCCCTTTCCTTTCTTTGAGGGGTAGGTTCCTTTTCTGGCTGTGCTATTGGCCTCTCTATTCTTTCTAAGGAGGGGAAGTTGTCCGGTTTAGGGGCATTGGCCACATACACTTCTGATTGGGAATGATTCCTGTTTTTGCTTGCTTTTTCTTGGTCTTGATTTTTTTCTTCCTTGTCAGATCTTGCAATTATCCTCTCTAACTTCTCTAGGAATCCATCCAAGTGTAATTGCGTTTTGGCTGAGCCTGAGTAATTGAAAAGGCGACTGGCTTCAAACATAGTCTGAGCCAATGCGACCATTTTCGCGCATAGTTTGGTTCTTTCTATCTCTAGGTCAGCTCTAGGATAGCACTTGTCATGATCCGTGACGTTTGGCCCTTCTTGGATTCTGGCCTGATATGCCTTAAGCATCATGTCTATGTCTTCGGGAGTGGGATCAGCTAATACTGATCCTGTTTGGGGTGGTGGGTGGGTTGCGTGGGCTGTCTTAGAGGGTGAAGGGATGGAGGGTGATGGGGATGGTAGCGGTGGGAATGTGTGAGAGTGCGGTTGAGACGTGATCTCTATGATTTTAGCCTTGGTTTCTCGTAGACTTTCCTCAAGTTCACTCATCTTCTTTGCCCATTGCCTTTTCATGCGTTCGCGGCTATCTTTCCAAGCTCTTGTTCTCTTTTTATTTTGGCTCTCAGTATCGCTAGCATCTAGGCTCTTTTCCTGGCCTACCCCTTGGTTTTGCTGCAATGCCTGAGCCCTAGTGACTACCTGTACTGGTGCAGTGGAAGTGACGCTTCCTGAGGAGTCTACCACTAACCCAACAACGTTGATAGGGGTGATTTTTGGCATGCTATTGGGGTTCTTTGGGCAATCTCGTAAGAGATGCTCTTTTCCGCAATCTTGGCAGAAGCCTTGGATCGTCACCGACTGGGTTTGCGTAGGTGGAGGCAAGGGACAATCACGAATGAGGTGATCTCCTTGGCATCTGTAGCACGGTCCTCTAGGAAATGGTGGTCGTACTTGCCTAGGTTGAGGTCTAGGGTTGGGGTTTGTATACATGATGTTCGTGTAATCTGACTCCCAACTAGGTTCGTTCGACTCTTCACCATAGTAGGACTCTCCATGTTCTGGGGACTGCATGTAGTAAGCCTGGGGGCTATCCACATGGGTAGAATCAAAGCTATGGTCACTTGGGTCATTTTCAGAGATCAAGGATGTTACAGGGACTATAGCTCTATTCAGGTTCTCTTCTGCAGCAGTATACTTTACCGGAATCACATTAGCTGGGGCAGGGGGTTGTTGTGCTAGCACAGGCTGAGGCCTTTGTTGGGCCTGATACTGTGGTTGGTAGGTTTGTTGGGGTCTAGCATATTGTGGTGGTGGATTTTGGTTCTGGTATCTGCCTTGTTGGTAGGGTTGCGGATAGGGTTGCCTAACTGCCTTCTTGTTGTATGGGCAGTCTTGTGCGGTGTGATTGGTGTATCTCCGTTCTATGGTGCAGTACTGGCTACTAGGGTTTACTTGGGGTTGAGCCATAATGGGACAGACGTTCGCCATATGGTCACCACCGCATGTATAGCACCTTTTCACAGGGGCAAACCTTGGGATTTGTTTGCTAGTTACACCTAGTTTCTGAGCTACTTTTTCGGCAAGTTCTTCAATTGATGTGGCTTGTGTGGAAGATTGACTAGATGCACTATCTGAATCTTTGTAAATTTTGGACAACTCTAGCTCTTCTCCTAGGTTATCTTCAATGTCAATGCACATACGTACACATTCTTCTATAGTCCTAGGGTCTTTCAGATACACATAGGATCTCAATTTTGGGCTCAGCAATCCGTCAAGAAATAAGGCTACTTGTTTAGCAGATGTGGGTAGCTCCGAAATAGGGCACCTTTCAAGATATTGTCTAAATCTTCTTCCTGCAAGTCTCACAGTCTCTTGAGGGGTTTGCTTGAAGCTGTGAATCAGTGAGGAGGTGTTGTGTCTTATGCCGCTCTTAGAGAACTCTATAATGAATGCCTCTAGGAGTTGATCTATGCTCCTGAACTGGCGTTCATCTAATGGCTGAAACCACGTAAGTGCTGTGTTCCTAAGGGTTAGACCGAAGGCATTGTACTGCGTGAACAGATCCTCCACTTGTTCAGCTCTCAAGACTTGCTTGAACTCTGCCACATGATCATAGGGATCTCCTGTGCCGTCAAAGTAATTCTTCATGGACTTAACTAGCTGGGTGGGTCTCAAAGTTCTTGTGTGCTCTCTAGGCCTCGGCAGAGGGAATCCATCTACATTTCTTTGGTTCCTGTGGGCTCTATGCATCTCAGGTTCTACCCTATTCGTCTCCGTTCTCGTTCTTTCTCTGCCCACTGGATTGGCAAAACTTACCTCTGGTCTATCTTTACTTCTGTCTCTTTGCATACCATGAGCCTGGGATGTTCCAGCTCCAGGGTGACCATAGGCTACATTTGATCTTGGTTGGGGGAAAATGAATTCGCCCTTCCAAATGTAAGCATGCCTATCATTTTCTGTCACCACAAAAATCCTCTCTGACGTGTGGTCTAAGTAGGTCACTCTGCCTGGGCTATCTGGATCCTTAAGTTCATAGATCATGATATTTCCTATGTCTGTTGGCTGATTAGACTTATACCTCCAAAAGGCTTCATCAGTTTCTCGATTGAGGAGCAACTCTATGCTCTTGTTGTCTTGGGGGACCCATTCAGGCGTGATAATCCTAGTGAGAACTGATTTACCTCGAGGGGTTCTAGGTTCCGCATCCATGTTCCCTTGTTCTAGGTCACCTAAGTCCGCTTCTGAGATCACATTCTCGAAGTCATCTGTCCTATCAGGGTGACTAGTGACAACATATATAGTTCCTTCTTTGTCCAGGTATGCACCATTTTCAAACTTGACAGCTGGGTGTTCTAGTCCTATGGATTGGTCAGGGTTTTTAATCTGGACCACGGATCTTCCTAGGCCGTCCTCATAGATGCTAGCACCTAGTCGGTTGGTCCTAAGATATTCCAGTTGTGTTTTGTAAGGGCCTTCTACCCTGTACAAATAAGGCACTCCTGAACTTCCCGTAGGTCTGTCCATGCCTTGAGACATTTCTGACTCACTGGTCTCAGAGCGAGGGTAGTTCGAGTGGTGGCTCAACTGCTGGGCCCAGGACCTAGCAGTGTGGTTGACACTAGCCTCTGAAGACCTAAGGCTTTGTCTCTCTCTTACTAGGTGTCGTCCTGATCTAAGGTTCATATGCCTAACTGATTAGCCCAAATTTTTGCCCAGAGTACAACCTCGTTGCCGATCAATTGGTACCAGTCACTTGATTCTTTTTAGTTATTCCTCGTGTTTAAAGTCTTGTCTGCTATTACGTCGTCAGGAATACTTGAATGTTCTTCGTACTTTCAGGTTGATCGTTCCACGTTAGGTTCTTTCCTTTATGTTGTCGACAGTACAGAGATTAAGTTTTTAGCTTGAACTTGAGTTTTTAGGTAGTCTTCAACTTGATAGTGGCCTATCGTCGCCCTGACTTACTCCTACTTCTAATCGCTCTTAGCCTAGGCTAGGAATTGACGAAGAGGAGTTGAGAATATTCCGACCTTTCTTGCCGAACCTTGCTCTTTAGTGCTCGAGAAGTTGATTCTCAAGCGTGTGCCACACCCTTGCTTGGATACTCTCAATTGCTTCTCAATAGGCCTGCATAAATCCCAAGATTAGCTCCAAGTAGACCTTTCAATTGACAGACAATTTATTTCAGACACTTTTTTAATGACCCTTGTTCCCCCTTTTGCATTGTTAGAAATTTACTCTAGAGCTCCCTTGGTGTTCCTACCCCTCAGTGTGTCAACTTCCAAATATCCTATCTGAAAATCAACGCGTTATTCTTATAAAAAATAGTTGAGGGCGTGTAGTATATGTCACGAGCTTTCCGACAAACCCTAGAGCTCAGAAAATGGATTTCGTATGAAAAAGTTATGACCGTTCAGGGTTTAGGGGGTTAACTAGACAAACAGAACCTTTCGGGGGTTTTAATGCATTTTCTAAGGCCTTTGTAAGTAGATGAGTACATGAAAGTGCAAATATGCCCAAAATTTAGCCTAAATTTCCAAAAATTCACTCCTTAATTTTTTGCCGAAAATGCCTGTCTATCGCGATAGACGGTGTCTGTCGCGATAGACACAATCTATCGTGGGGGCTGTCTGTCGCGATAGACGGTGTCTGTCGCGATAGACACAATCTATCGTGGGGGCTGTCTGTCGCGATAAACGGTGTCTGTCGCGATAGACAGTGTCTATCGTGGATTTCTGTCTGTCGCGATAGACGGTGTCTATCGCGGATTTCTGTCTGTCGCGATAGACGGTGTCTGTCGCGATTTCTGTCTGTCGCGATAGACGGTGTCTGTCGCGATAGACGCTGTCTGTCGTGAAATTCGGTCTGTCGCGATAGACGGTATCTGTCGCGGATTTCTGTCTGTCGCGATAGACGGTGTCTGTCGCGATAGACGGTATCTGTCGTGAAATTCGGTCTGTCGCGATAGACGGTGTCTGTCGCGATAGACGGTATCTGTCGCGGATTTCTGTCTGTCGCGATAGACGGTGTCTATCGCGATAGACGGTATCTGTCGCGATAGACAGTGTCTGTCGCGATAGACTGAAAAAATGCAAATTTTTGAAAAACTTCTAGTGATCTAGAGTGCCCTCAAGGTGTAGGTTACAATGATAAACATGCATTCACAAAATGTTAAGATTTTCTGTCTGTCGCGATAGACAGAGGCTGTCGTCCCGGGACCTGTGCAGAGCCTGTCGTACCTGCGCACACTGCTGGGGATGATGGTACAGCAAAAACCTGCAAAATAGCTCAGAAAACATGCAAAAACAGCACATGCAAGTTCGCTCTCTCGCTCTCTCTCACAAGTGAAATGAGGGAAATGAGGTGGAGGTGGGGATATAGTCAAAAAACTGAAATTTTCGCGATGATGGAGATGGACGTGGGAGATGGTGATGATGATGATGGTGAAGAAAGTAAAAGAAAATCGATGAGAGTGAAGAAAATACCTACAACTCCAACGCGTCAACTCTACGTCTTACCATCACACGCTCGTCCTCAAAGCTCGATCCCCGGCAACGGCGCCAAAATTTGGTGTAGCTCAATGATGAGTAGCACCTCCTTTAATGTCAATCCGGGAAGACGTGAGGATGGTATGAAGACCTCGAGCAAGTGGCGGCACAAGTGCGTGAGTGAGAAGCACACTAGCATGCACACACATACACACACACGCGCACGCACGGCAAGACAAAGAGCGAGAATCAATGGAGCTTTTAGATTACTTTCAAAATGCTCTTACAAGTTTGTTTCAATTACAATCTAACCCCAAAAATGAGCTCTCTAACGCTTTTTATAGTTTTTGACTAGCTTTTGGCCCTGTCCAGACCTAGTGTCCGGCCTAGTTAAAAATTAGGTTCCAGGGCTTATTTGAGGGCTCAAACCAAGTCTAAAAATTATGAAATTTGGTACGATGGTACTTCTAATACTCCTCAAGCTCGAGGACTCCTCGGCTTGCACAAAATGGAGTCTAATCTACCAAAAACGGGATTTACAATGTTTGTGTAGTGATTAAAATCACTTGGGTTGTACATAATCTATGGGAAAAAATGATCTGGCCTTGTTGCCGTATTGTGCATGACTCCTTTATTGCTTTGTATGCCAACAACTAGTCACGTCACTTGTGGTGGGGCCCACTAATCTCAAGCTTGAATATTTATTTAATAGATATATCCTAGGTAAATGAAATAGGTACAATATATGATTCATAGAATAAATTATTGCTAGTAGATTTATGAAGAATGTAGCCCTTATACTGAGCACTCCCCCAAGGATAGAGGCATTCATGTCTATGGCTTTCAAATAGTTTGTCGAACATGTTCCAAGGTATGCCATATTCCTATAGCATCATTGATCTGTATTTAACCCTTAATTTTTTTGGTTGGCTATTGATGACTTGTATCCTCTTCTAGAACTTCTTCAACCTCTGTCCATTGTCCTTGGTCTTATGCGCCTTTCATGGTAGCCCCATATGTTTATAGTTGTCATTCTTGAATTTCCTTTGATACAAAATGGTCCTTCTCATTGTGGTTGGAACTTTGTATCATATCTATTACCAAAACAATTATCATATCTTAGAACAAGAGTTTGTTCCTTTCACCTTTTGTCCTTTAACTATTTATTAAATTATTGCCTCTTTTTCTCTACCTCATTGATGTAATGCTCTATTGCAAGCTCTCTTTTCATACCTAGGTGTTGTAGATTTTTAAGAATCTTTTGGATAACCTCTTTCTCATTTTCCCCAGTTTCCTTTAGTATTACATGAAGACTTGGCATTTACACTTCTATTGAAAGAAAGGTTTCTTTTCCATACACTAAATCAAAAGGTTAGAATCCTTACTTGTTCTCTTTTCCCATCTTCTATAGGTCAACATATTTGCAGGAATTCATCTTGTGCTTTTTTCTACAATAAAAACATACTAATATTCTTATAATTCTATAACTTTTACTATTCTAGATGAGATATCATGTGTTGCACAACATACAGAAATGTCTGATTTGTAGTGAGAACAATGAATGGTATGGCAAAAAGATAAATCCTAAGCCTTCTTACACAAAAAATGAGTGCATACATGAGCTACTCTACATTTGTATACCTCTTTTTAGCATCCTTCATCACTTGCTTGCAAAACACACTAGTTGCATGTGAGATGTTTTAACATCCTCTTGTAGTACAAATACTCCTACAAATACCTCAACTACACTTGGACATAAATAAAATATAGCCTCCATGCTTGGAGGCATTAAAGTAGATAGGGTGCTAAGTACCCTTTTCACTTATTCAAAACATTGTTGATGAAGTTAGTCCTGAAAAAGGTACTACACAATGCAAGCTTCTAAAGGAGAAGTTTCTCTTTCTATGACAGAACATGGATAAAGCATGACATATAGCATACATTATGTAAAAATGCGAGAACTTGTTCTATTGTTGGAGGTGGTAATGTCAATAGAGTTGCTACCTTGGATGGATCTCCCTGAATTTGTTTCTCCAAAGTAAGATTCCTAGGGATTACGACTTCCTTTTGAGCAATGAGGCACTTCTATGGGTTCAAATACCCTCCTTTTTCATGTAGGGCTTTTATTTTGAGAGCAAATTGATGTGCTACTATCTATAAAAAATTGATCCATTTACACTCTTGTTGATAACTAAAAGAATGGTTGGGATTCATGATTCATGAATCTTTAAAATTTTGCAAGTGCATTAGTGAGACCAAAGGGCATCACTATATATAAAAAGCATCTATATGGTGTGATGAAAGTGTTCATTTGATCATCTTCACTATACATATCAAAAAATATCTTGATTATCCATCACATATGATATATTTTGTGTTCCACTGATTTATTCAATATTTTATCTTAGAAGGTGGAAATTGTTCTCTCTTGCTTGCAACATACAATTTCTTGTAATCCACACACACCCTCCATTCATTATTCTTTTTAGGAATAACAACAAATAGAGGTACCCGTTTTGAATTGGAGACAAGATAAATAAAACTAGCCTGAAGAAATCAATTTACCTATGCTAAGAAAGCTTCTTATTGTAGAGTTACAATCCTTCTAAGCTTTTAGAACACTATTTTGGTGTCTATCTTGATCTTAATATGGTGTTGGATGGCGATTACTCCTTGAATCTCAATGTAATTTTTTTATGAATAATCTAGGGTACCTCTTTGTCATGTTGGTATATTAACTTTCTTTTTCAATTGTAAAATCATATGTTGACATCCTTTTGAAATATGATCCTTGTGTGGAATTATCACTTTGTGTTTGTTGCTCATCATCCTCTTTGACTCCATCTTATTCTCCTTGAAAGATTAATCCCATGATTCCTATGTCGATAAATAAATTTTTCTTGTCAATGCCTCATTGCTACAATCACGGTCATAGCATGAAATTTCTTAATCTACAGTCATTTCATACATGTAATCATCCTTCTTTCCCTTCAAATCATGGGGAAAAAAATCCTTTTTCTCATTTGGTTTGAGAATAAGAAGACTTGAACACTTTTGTTATCTAATTTCACTACAATTAACCATGGATGTCCTAATATGATGGGGTAGCCCTCTCTCTTGGTTGCAATTACATACACATCAAAGAAAAATTATATGTCACACACTCTATCTCTTAAATTTTCAATGATACTGACAAATTTAACAATAGTATTTTATACAATTTTGGCTTAATATGTAGAATGTATTGTCTCATCCAAGCCTAACATATGCATTGTTCTTTCCCACGTTGCACTTGCATGTGCTCCCCCATCCACACATGTATTTGAGATCCTTTTCCATTTTATGTGTGCATCTCCTTTTGTACATCCCCACCTGCATTTCCTCTTATGAGATTAATTGATCTGTGGAAGCACGTGAATGGCACAAGGAAGAAGAAGAAGCTTGGAGCACAACACACAATACTGGATGTTTTACCAAGTGAATGTACAAGAATGAGTCACCCATAAGGGTTATAGGCATATATACAAGTTAAGGGAAAACCCTCCTAAAGAGGGAAAAAAGTGCCCCGACATTCCTAGGTGTGTTCATACACATCACTATTGAAATATATCAACAAATCTACTGTGAGAGTGATGTGGTGAATAAGGAGTTGGCACTGCTGTATAAGGAAGTTCCAAACTATGTGAAAAAAGATCAATCCACAAAAGGAAGTAAGCCCAAAGCTTTGCGAAAAGCTTCAAACTTCTCTTGAGGCATAGCCTTTGTGAAAAGATCTGCAAGGTTATCATTTGTGGGCACATATGCCAAACTGAATCTCCAGCAAAGAACCTCTCCCTGACATAATGATAACGCACCTCAATGTGCTTTCTACGAGCATAAAAACATGGCTCCTCGCAATTGCCAATGCGCTCTAACTATGAGTGAAGATGGTGGTGGTAGAAAACTGACCAACATCCAAATGAGCCAAAAGGCATCTGAGCCACACACACTCAGTAGTCGTTATGCAAGCTGCCCTATACTTAGCCTCATAACTAGAACATAGTAGGCTACTTCTTGCTCAGCCAAGATATGCATGAGTTACCAAGCATGAAGCAAAAACCACTAGTGGACACACGAGTGTCACAAAAACTAGCCCAGTCTATGTAAGAAAAAGCAGGTAAATCTGGTGACAGTGATCCCCATTGGGATAAAACAATCCAAGTAGTCAAGTACCACTCAAGTAGCAAAAGATGTGCTTGATCACCTACCAATGCTTGACACCTGGGAAATGCATTAACCTACTCATCTATGAGATAGAAAATTGAATATGAGGCCACTTCATTCATAAGTAAATCAAGCATCCAATAGCTTTTTGATAGAGAACAACATCAAATGCATCTCAAGCATCATGAAGACTCAACCATAAACCTATTTCCATAGGAGTGGCAATAGGTTTACAATCTTCAAGAGAAAATTGCTACAATAATGTGTCAATATATTTTGTTTGACACAAAGATATTCCCCCATCAACTTGCATAAAAATGCCCAAATAATGATGCAAATGCCCCAAATCTGACATCTCAAAAGAGGCATGCAAATCAGCCTTAAATTCAAAAATATGCTTCTTATCAAGACCAGTGAGCACCATGTCATCAACATACACAACATTCATTAGAAGCACATTAGTTTCACACTTAACATATAAGGTGCTCTCAGTTGGAATATTATTAAAACCACGTGCCAAGCGTGTGGTGCTTGCTTCAAACCATATAATGTCATTTTCGACCTACACACTTTTTTCCATGCCCTTTCTGCACAACACCATGGGGCTGAAAACATACACTTATTCATGTAATCATGATTGAGAAATACCATTTTAAAGTCCAATTGTTGTACATTCCAACCACGATGGGCTGCAAATGCACAAATGCTAAGTAATATTTGAATTTTGTGCTTCACTAAAAGAAACATGCTCATTCTAATCACAACGACTAGAGGCAGCCATTGTGGAGCAATCTAATGCAAAAGAAGGACCAAGAGATCCTGAATAAGTACAATATTATAGAGCTGCATCGGATTTGCTATCTCACAAAGTCTGCACCATCCATTTAGGCATAGTTTTAGCCTCCTCTTTATCATTCCTCTCATCAATAAGTGCATCATGTAAATCTGCATTAGAAATCGAATGATCAACATCATCATGTGGAACTTGTAAAGGGTGAGAAATTTCCTCATTTGGACTAGCACTTGACTATTCACCTGTAAAAAGGGGCAACAAAGTGTCATACACATCTTTGGAGCTAACTGATGTCTCCTTAGTACATGAAAGTAATTTCTGAACTGCATCTTCCACAAAAAAAAGATCATGGCTAACCAAAATGTGTCTAGTTAGTGGATGATATAGACGACAGCCTTTGCTTTCAGAACTGTACCCAACAAAAATACATTTCACTACTTTATCATCCATTTTTTTTGCATTGTTGTTCATGCACTAATGCACATGCCCAACAATTAAAGACATGCAGATGAACAATCGATGGCTTGGGACCATGCCAAGCCTCATGTGGAGTGATAGACTATAGTGCTTTGGTGGGACACCTATTAAGTACATATATTGCACACATAACTTCCTTAAGCCAAAAGCTATATGGTAAATGCCTGACTTTTGACTATACACCTCACCATCTCCATGAGAGGCCTATTTTTTCCTTCAACAACTCCACTTTTTTGAAATTCATACGGCACTATACACTGATGTTTTATCCCATGTTCAGTAAAAAAACACATTTAAATTAGAAGACATGTATTCCCCCTTCCATCAGAATGGAGGGTGCCCATTTTACATGCTAAGAGATTTTTGGCCAAAATCAAAAACTATTTGAAGCTTATGGAGACTTTGAACTCTGCTTTCAATGGATACACCCATCCATGCCTAGAAAAATCATCAATAAAGTCACAAAGTAAAGGTAGTTCCCAAAATAACGTGTCTGCGTAGTACCAAATACATCCTAAGAACACGCTTAAATTTCTTAGTAGCTCGAATATTGAACCATCTTTTGGAAAGAGGGAACGCATCATTTTTCCCAAAATATAGCCTTCACAAATATGTTTACTGGGTGCCTCAAGTTTGGGCAGAGAAGACACAGTCTCATGTTTTGGTAGGCATAACAAACTAGTGAAATTCAGATGACCAAAGCATGCATGGCAAAGCTTTGCATCTAAGATATTCTGAGAATCGTGAACTAAACATGTTGAATCATTGAAAAATTTTGCATAGTCTATGAGCATATATAGTCCATGACATAAAATGCTAGAAACAATAGTGAGATCGCCATTTGAGAGATCACGAACTCTACATCTCTCATCAACAAATTTGACAACCAAGCCAATCTTGGATAATGTTGATAGTGAAAACAAATTTTTCTTGATCCTTGGCACAAACAAAGCATCTGACAATGCAAAAGAACTACCATCAATAGTAATCAGAATGATCTTACCAACTCCCATTACAGTATAAGAGGAGTTGTAAGCGCATGTAATAGTATTCCTTCTAGGGGGAGGCTCAAGTGAACTGAAAATATTGTGCTCCAAGGTAACATGTTTGGTTGCCCCTATATCAAAGTACCAAACATTGCAACCTACTATAGACATGCATTGCTCATGAGAAGAAGGTTCATAACTACAAATAGTAGTGAATTCCCATTCTTCATTGTGCACAAGACTAGCAGACTTTGTTTACAACCATTCCAACCTCTTTTTTATTTGCCTCTTTTGTAACCAATTTTGGACAAATCTTTATGACATGATCATTTCCTTTAAAGTATTTGTAGAACCATTTGTTTTCTTCTCATCATTGTCTTCCTTTTTCTACTGTGCAGAATTAGTAGATTTCTACTTACTAGTAGATAAGCTCCATTTACCTTTGTCCTTCTGACTAGCTAAAAAAGCTTGATTTGCTATATGCATAATGGACCTATTCAACCTAGATTGATCTTCTTGCAACAAAATAGAGACTAAATCCACAAATGTTAAGGCATTTGGATTGCATCTCATCATCAATTGAAAAGTAGAACAAAAAATCTTATATGAATCTGGAAGACCATTAAGAATGTTTTGAACAAGTGAACTCTTGCAAGACTTCATCTACATTTTCAACTATTCCTTCAAAGCTTTGATCATTGTCAAAAAAAAATGTCCATAGTATCTCCATTCATATGCTCACTCTCCAACTATTTTTGGAGGTAAGGAACTCAAGTTTCATTTCTTTCCTGGTACAAAGTGATAAGTGTATCCCAAGCATCCTTTACTATTTTGCAAGAGCAAATATGAGCGATAATGCACATTTGCAGATAGAGCTATCAATGCATGTGCTTGAGCATCTCTACCATCCCAACAAAGTTGCTCTATACTAGGTGCAGCAAGAACTACAACACAAACAAGAATTGGCCATCATCTTCAATTCCATCTCCATCATCTTCAATAACTGTATTTATAGGTGTAATAGGTCATTTTTCAACACCTTGTGCAATATTCCAAATTCTTTTTCCTACCAATCCATGATGCATCATATGTGCCCATAATGGATAATTAGTACTATCCAATTCATCCTCAACAGCCAACATATGGAATACATCATTGCTTTCAGCCATGGCCACTAACTAAAATACCTTGATGCAGAAAAATGATTGTATCTCAAAAACTTAAACGGAATTACCCCATCAAGCTTTGCTAAACTTGTAGAAAACTTTGAACTACTTGTACTAGTGAATCAAAACTTGTAAATATGTTTGGAACAAAAGGACAAAATTTATTGTGCATGCACTGTGATAGTGCATTCAGAGGTTGAAACAAGCTCATATCATAATTTTGATATCATGCAGCAAAGTTGTTTTGAACTCCTTATCACCTTGAGTATGCTCACCAGTTTTTGTGGGATTCTGAGAGTGTGGTCAGAGAGGTGTCAATGATGCCCTAGTTGAAGTAGTAACCTGCTCTAGTACCAATTGTTAGAGTTTGAGGTATGCAGAATCATGTAAACAATACAAGGAAGAAGAAGAAGCTTGGAGCACAACACACAATACTAAATCTATTAGCAAAGTGAATGTACAAGAATGAGTCACCCCCTAGGGTTATAAGCATATATACAAGCCGAGGGAAAAGAAATCCCAAAGAGGGAAAAAAGTACCCCGGAGGTCCTAAGTGTGTTCACACACCACTATCAAAATATATCAATGATCAGAAGTTCAATTAAAACCGACAAGAAATACAATATCCTAATTTTAAAAGAGAGCTTCAGAAGAGAGATTAATCAATTAACAAGAAGAAAGAAGTTTGAGAAACACACAAGGGTAAACCATAAACTTAAGTTGAAGCAAACTAGAAGTGAATGAATATACTACTCAATTTGAAGCCTTTGATTTAACCCTAACATGGCCAAGTTTGTCTTGGTTCCAAAAATGGGGATGTTTTTTGTACATAGAAATATTTTTGGAAGAATTCATAGTTCAAGTCTCCAAAACGGGATTCAAACATAGCAAAGCTACTTTGATTCAAAATTTAACTGAAAACTTGATGAAAATGTAAGAATTTTTGTAAGAATATTTAAGCAGTACCTAGATAGCTCTCCCAATGATGAGAATCCATCAATGCCAAAAAGGCTTTCATTGTTCATTGAGGAACTAATGAATGCTCAATTAAGAACCTTGTTCATTACAAAAGATGCAATGATTTAGATTCTTTTATAAGAGAGGCTATTGATTTGCAGGATAATAGGGGGAACAAATCTCATGGTGTATGGTAAAAGTTTAATGGGGAAAACAAAATTCCTCCTACTCAAAGATTAGCTCAAGCAATAGCTAAATTCTTGGGAGAATTTGTAAAAGAAAACAATACAAGCCCTAGCATCACAAAAATCAAAAGACTTTATATTTTTGGGCTATGTCGTCTATAGCATAAAAGCACTTTGAAATATTGTACCCTAGAGAAGAAATAGACAATTCACGCTAGGGATGAATGTTTCCATAATCCAAAACATGTAAGAGAGAAAGAGTAGCAGAGTCAACCATTCCAAATGAGAGAAAGGGATTTTATGGAACAACCCAAACCAATACTAGAACAACAACGCCTTTGCCAAAAATTGTAATCCTCATTAAGTATACTCCAATGGAAGAGAATTTAGGGAGATGGTTAGTATTATCCAATGAATATTCTTATGGATACAATAGTGATTCAGATGATCATTTAAAAGGCACTAATTGGGACTATATTTATAACAAAGAACCTATTTTGTAAGCTTTGGATTTAGGGAATGGTAAGCTTGAAATGGATGCTACAACATTCATGTACATTACCAACAATTATATGAAAAATTCCAAACCTCAATTCAAGCCCACTGAGAAGGTAACTTTTTATAGGTATGAGGAAGAGTACTTTGTAAGGGATTCTCCCCAACCTCTTACTTTAACAGTGGAAGGTTTTTCACTACAAGGACTATCAAAGAGAACATTTGATAAGGGATTGTCCCCAAAAGTTGTAGACATTTTTTATAGTTTTGATAGTGAAAAAGATGAAGTTGTTTCCATCAAGGTGTTGAAAAGGGATCAAGATAAAGTTCAATCAATGAAAGATAGAATAGAAGAAGAAAAAACTTTTGAAAGTACATGTAAAAACACTAAGAAAAACATTTCCTATAAAGATAAAAGATCAAGAAAAAAAACTAAAATGGACTAAGAAGGTGAAAGAATTAGGAAGATCATTGTAGGAATGTCAAAAAGAAGAATGAAACAATTGTTCAAGAAATTGAGGGAAGATCTGTTATTCCAAACATTTTGACAAAATATCTTGAAACTTTGATAAAAGCATACAAATCAAGAATAAATCAGGACCAAAACCTATAGATAAGGAGAAACTCTAGCTATGCCAAGCTTAGAAATAGAAAGAATGTAGATGTGTAAAAGAATGATAGAATTAACTCAAGGGATTTGGGAAGGAGAACTTAGACACGTGGATTCAAGAATTTTACCAAAAATAAACGTAGGAAATCTAGATGAGAGATTATGGGGAGAATTGATGGTAGAAAGTGAAATCATAAAAATAATGCTCCTCCTTTTCTAGAAGTTAGAGAACATGATAGCCAAAAAGAATCAAGGAGATCAAGTTGATATTCCATTATTAATATAGTTGAAGACAAATGAGGAAATGAAGACCTCATATAACATAACCTCAAGAGAATTTATGACATAGAACTTAAATGGAGTCATTCATAAACTTTCCTAAAAAAACAAAACTCAAAAGGAAATACCTATAATAGAATCTATATTACATGTACCAGTGGATAAGATGGGAGGATATTATGAGAGAGAGAGAGAGGAAGGAAATACTTTAATTTGTGTAGAATTTGAAGGAAAGAGAGTGCATACTATTTTGGTTAGTGGACCAAGAGTAGTTATCATGACCAAAAAGATAGAGCGAGAATGGGGTGCACCAAAACTTAGACCTACTAGAATGAGTTTGCAATTGGTAGATGGTCAGATTGAAAGATCCCTAGGATTGTGGGATATAGTGATAATCAAAACTTTTGAAATTGAAATGGAACGCACTTTTGCAATATGTAATTTCCACATTTAACCTCATATGAGATTATCTTTGAAAGATCATTTATGAGTTAGTTGAATTTAATTCAAGATTGGGAAAAAATGGCTCTATTTGCTATACCAAGGTAGTGTAACTCGAGTCAACACAAAGAACAAGCACTATAAGATCAGCCCCATTTTTGCATACATAATATGTGCTTTCAATTGGACTACATGTGAATCCAAGAGAAATCAAGTGCTTGTGGATTTTTTCATACCATACACATGGAGCTTGCTTGAGGACTTACAAGGATTTATGCAAGTGACAAACCATATGCTCTTGCCCTTTCATGGAAAATCCAGGAGGTTGTTTCATATAAACCTCTTCTTGCAAATCACCATTCAAGAAAGATCTTTTTATCTCCAATTGATGTACCTTCCAACCTCGATTGGCAGCCAATGCAACCTTGGTACGAATGGTAGTTATGCATGAATTAGGTGCAAAAGTTTCCTCATAGTCAATGCCATATTGTTGCACATATCTTTTGACAACCAATCTAGCTTCGTAGTGATCAATGCTACCATCTAACTTTATCTTAATCTTGTATACCCACTTTGCACCAATGGCATTTTTTTCCTTTTGGAAATTCACATAACTTCCGAGTACCATTCCTATGTATGGAATCCATTTTTTATTATGTTGCACTCATCCAATGTGGATCGTCACATGCATCTTCAAAAGTAAGTGTCTCTTTATTACATGTTGTTGCAATAAGAGAATAATCCATAAAATTACTTGATGCATGGTGAGAAGTTGATCTTGTTCTACCAAGTAAAGGTGCACTCAATTTGCTATCCTTTAAAGTTTGTTTTAGCCACTTTGGCATAGCTTGTGCACTCTTGATAGACATGTGTTCATTATGTAATACATCATCAACATGTATATCATGTGTGGGCTGAATTTCATGCTCATTTTCAGCCATATTTTATCGCAAATGTTCAGCCATATGTGGCTGGAATTTTCCAATAGTTTTGATTATTTTTTGTTGAAAAAAATCAACCATGTTTAACTGGAAATTCTTTTCATTTTTAGCTCTATTTTGTTGGAACTTTTAAGCCCTTTGAGTCTCAATTGTCTGATCTAAATGGCCATAGTCAAGTGCACCACTTTGGAACAAAGGCATGAGTGTATCCAACACATATTGTGAGCTAACTGTTGGCTGTCTTTTGCATTCAAGTAGAGGGAAAATTGAGTTTTTAGAAAATACACATCTTGACTCACAATAATTATGTTTGTCAATGGATGGTATAAATGATATCCCTTTCTTTCATAACTGTAACAAAAAATATACATTTCTTTGCCTTGTCATCAAGTTTGTAATGTTTTTGTGATGGTGCAAGAGCATATGCCAAACAAGCAAACATGCACATATGAATAACCATAGGCTTATGTCCATTCCAAGCCTCATAACGAGTGATGACTCTCAGTGATTTTTTAGGGCAGCAATTCAACACATAGTTTGCACACATGATCGTTTCCATCCAAAACTTATCAAGAAGGTGATTTTCTTTAACCATTCATTGTTCCATTTCAAGGAGTGTTTTATTTTTATGCTTGACAACACGACTTTGTTGAGGTGTATATGGCACCATATATTGGTGTGAAATTCCTCTTTCATGAAGAAAAGCATTAAGCTCATGTGACATGTATTCACCTCCACGATATATGCATAGAGTCAAAAGCTTGTTTCTAGAAAAAATTTCAGCCATGGCTAAAAATGCTCTAAAGCAAGAAAATACCTCATTCTTTTCTTTCATAGGATACACCCATATATGGCGAGTAGCATCATCAATGAAGGTTACAAAATATACATGCTTCCTAAAAGATGGGGTCTTGGAAGGGCCACATACATCACTATGAACAAGTTGTAATTTTCTTGTAGTGTGACTATCTTCTTGATATCGGGCGAGTAGCATCATCAATGAAGGTTACAAAATATACATGCTTCCTAAAAGATGGGGTCTTGGAAGGGCCTTATACATCACTATGAACAAGTTGTAATTTTCTTGTAGTGTGTGTATGACTATCTTCTTGATATCGGGTACATACAATGCATTTTTCAAGAGAATCAGAGCTCCATTTGTAGCCATAAGCTATCTCTCCTAATCCAATGATAGGATAAGAGGCATTGTTTGCACACACTGCATGTCCTCCTTATGGTTCATCTTTCAAAGATGCAAAAAACCTTCGCATGATGTTATGTGCTTTGAAGCACCACTATCAAAGAACCAATCTGAATCAACCTCCCTCACAACCATACATTTACACTACAATGATGCATCATAATGACATGTAACAAAACATGCCCAAAAATCTTGAGCCATGCTAGATTCATCATTCTTTGCATTTGAAGAATTTCCAACAATAGGCATGCCGGATTTCTTCGTCTTTTCATCTTGCTTAGCAAGCTCTCTACACTCATCAATAGTATGAACAACCTTCTGACAATATTTGCATCTATTATTCTTTTGCAAATCAGCATCATTAGAGGAATGAGTGGAAGAGGAAGGTTGAGGCTTTGGTTTTGATGAGCCCTAAATTGAACCATACTTGTTTTTTTCCCTTTTGTGAGATAGAAATTGCTTGTATTCCCTCAATCTAACCACTCCTATTCACTCTAGATTGTTCTTCTTGCAAAAAAGAGACACAAACTCATCAAATGCATACATAATTGGATTTCCTTTTGCAAACAACTGAAGTGTAGTGGCAAAGCTTTGAAAACATTCTGGTAATCCTTTCAACAATGTAGAGATGAGTGATGCATCTAGAATAATCTCATATATGCTTGTTATTTTCTCTTTCGAGTCCTTGATGTGTATCACATACACATCCATAGACTCATTTTCAGCCATACATACATCCTCAAGTTTCTTCCTCAAGTATGCAACATGTGCTTCATTATGCATGCCATACAAAGAAGCAAGAGTGTCCCATGCCTATCTTGATGTAGAACATGACCGAATGTGTGGAACTATATGATGCTTCACAGAAATTGCAATCAATGCATAAGCTTGAGCATTTTTTCCTTCTCATCTAAGTTGCTCTTGTGTAGATGGAGAAGGATTAACCACTGTACTTGAAGAAGAATCTCCATCTATGACAATAGACTACGAAGTAGAAGAACTTGGGGGTCTTCAATCTACATATGCTTTTATGTTCCATAATTGTTTTGCAACAAGAACATGTTTCATCGTGTAAGACCACATTGGATAGTTGGTCCATCAAGGTTACCTTCAACTTTATGCATGCCAAACAAGTCATTGTTGCCTTCATTTCACTAAAGAACAGGAATGTGACAAGATCTTTACTTCAATGAAAGTTGAAATAAACGATGAAATTTTAGCTCACAATCCATCACTCTGATGGCAATTTTGATTGAACAAATGGCTTCAAAATAGGGGTAAAACATCAGTGCAACTAGTGAAAATGTTTCTTGGCTCTTGAAAATCAATGTTCTGTGCTCCTAAGTCGATTTGCACTATTGAAACTAGGTGTGTGTTTTGACACAAAAAACGGATACTTGAGAAGGAATTGAACCTACTCTGATACCACTCTTGGGTGTGTGTGTGTGTGTGTGTAGAAGTGCGAGAGGCACACAAGAAGCACACAAAAGGAGCACAAATGTAGCAAGACACATGGAGAGGATGGATGAGTAGAAAAGCTCTCTCTATTGATGATGAACTGAACAGAAGTAAGAGCTAAATAATATCCCTAAGTACAAAGTACCACCACATATGAGTGAATCATGTATGTGGAAACATGGGGGGAAAACCTATATCCAGTACTATAGTAAAAAGTGCCCATGTATAGGGAAAAGGTTCACATCAAAGCTACTCAAGGAACACATAAGTTTAACAAACAGCGAGAAAGGATTAGCAGAAGAGTTAAGTTCTTTGATAATAATGGATAAAAAATTCATACTTGAAAAACATAGGAGCTAAGGATTTAGTGCTTCAGCACCATAGAGTGTTCATTCTTGAAAACAACAAGTGCAAAAACAGCTGGGTCTAGGATGACCAAATCATCAGTTAGTTTTAGAAAAAGAAAACCCCCAAAAAACTTATAGCTAGATCGTTATTAAGATCACATACTCGCCACTAAAAAAACCATTTTATTTTTTTTTTTTAAATGGAGGTTCAGCCGAAGCCTACTCCCCCGGACTTTAACTTTGAATGGTCGATCAAATGAATCCAAAACTTGAAGAAAAAAGCAAATGAATCCGGGAGAGTAGGCTAAGGCCGAACTTCCTTTATATTAAAAAAATGTTGTATTTTGACTGCCTACCTTCCTCTTCAATTTCGAAGGTTATCTGAACAGAGTACTTGTATTTCACTTTTTTGGTTTAATTTGCTTTAGGTATTTTCACGACCTACCTTGCTTGCCCTTCAATTTTGAAGCCTATCGGAACAGAGTACTAGTATTTCACTTTCTTAATTTAATTTACTTCTTAAAAATTATGAGCAGATCTAAAATTAGAGGGACTGGAGGAAGGTTGATGGAAAGGGGCCCTCAACCATAAAAGGGAGAAAAACAATGAACCGTACAAGAGTGTTTTGAATATGTAATTCATTGTTCAGTGTACAGTAGAGTAGGGTCTAGAATCAGTTTCAATCAAAGAGAAGAAACCCGAAAAAGAGAGAGAAGAAAAGGTTGCTTTAGAGGTGGTCGGATTCACTGCTCTCATGGTATCTAGCAAATGGAGATCGACCGATTGAAGAACAAACGAAAAGAGGGGGAAAAAGCAACACAGTTCCCGTGAATCCACCACATCATGACTTTATTAAACGACACAATATGTCAATATAAGTAAAACATCCCTCTCATAGACCTTCGCTTTTTCTTGTTGCTGTTGTCTTTAGTAGTACTCGATTTCATGTGCTCTTGACGATCTGATGGTTCCTATTTTCGTGATGCTTGCATGACTTCAATAGTCACATCTATCGGCCTCCTACATATGTACCTGCTAGGCCACTTTTCTCACAATAATGACTTTTTGCAATGATGCACCATCTTGCCACTTTTCTCACAATAATGACTTTTTGCAATGATGCACCATCTTGGGGATCCACAAACCTCATTCCTTTAAGCCTGAGCCTTGTCTTTGTTAATCTTTTTGTAACATTCGAATTTCGAAAATGCTAAATTTTACCGCAATTCATAATTATGCAAAGTAAATTTTCCCCACGGCTAATTTTAGAGTTTTTAGCCAATTTTGAACAAGGGCCTTGTCCAAGTCTAGAAAATGAGGATCAAGCCCCATCGAAGTATGTGATGAGTCATAATCCTCATCCAAGTCTAGAATGAGGCCCTCATCTACAGTCTCTTTTCCTTGGCAACTTTGTGTGGTTTCGTTTCATCCAAATCTATAACCAACTACTTGCTTTTCTCTTGGCCAACTCTAGATAACGGCCTCAATTAAGCATAGGAAGAGGATAGATCCTTGTGGAACTGTAGTATTAGGGCTCATAAAATTTTATATTAAGATCTTAGGAAACTTTCCACGAAGAACTCACCCAATCCCGGCATGAGGATGAAGTCTCACCCAAGTGTAGCATGAGGGCAATGTGCATGTCTAGAACAAGGATGTGGGTTGGATGAGAATTGGGCCTTAGTCACGCTTCGCCTAAGTAATATTATTTATCCCTTCGCTTTCGCTTCTTTTTCAAAGGGCAAAGATCTCTAACCTCCTAATTTGAATACAAATGCGCGAGTAGAGGGGGAACTATGAAAGTTGTACAAGGATCTCTCTCTTCTTTCTTTTTAACTATTCTTAAACCTTTGTGTTTCTTTTCATTCTCAAAGGAAAAGGATATTTACACTACTAATTTGCGAAAAATGGGGCAAGTAGATGCGATATTTTCATGAAAAAATCATTTTATTTTTTTCAAAAAAAATGAAAGGAAGTTCACTCGGAAGCCCACTCTCCCAAATATGCTTGATCAAATTGAAACCACAAGTGAAGCAAAGCTTAGTACCTATGGGACCCCATACTCCACAAAATAAAGATTAGATGCCCGACATGACCAAGATTATAATTCATGTCTCTCTAGGATAGAGCTTGGGAAAGGACGACCGTAAGACACAACAAGGAGATGATTTTGATTGGCCCAAAAACCAGATACAAGGGTCCCTAAAGGCCAGAGCCAATAATGGGCCCAAAGTCCAATCAAAAGACCCGAAGGCCAATGATCAAACAATGTTTTTACACTTTAGTTCCTCTTCATTACTAAATGTTAAGGGTCTGTGTTGTAATAACTTGAATACAAATTGAAATATGGAAAAGGAAAATGAAATAAGGTGAGTAATCAATTAGTAGACAACCCCACTTCAACCGTGAAGTATTAATTCCACAAAGGTTTAGAGTATCGTGCGAGGGAAAGAAATGCAATACCTTTATTCTAATACCCATAGTTTAAAGCATGATATAATGAACAATAGGAAAATCAGAGGAGAATATTCAATCATGTTCTTGGTCTTGATTTTCATAAGTTAATCGAGGAAAGATATTTCGACTGAGAGTAATTGAAGGAGAAATTGTAAGGGTGAGATCTCATGATAATGTGAAAACAATATTAAGAATTCTTGAATTCAAATGGAAAAGGGAAGGGTGGCTCTTTGGAATTGAAAAATTAATAGAGATGAGACTTATGTTAAATATAAGTAAAAAGGAGTAGAGTGACAACACAAGTGAATAGTGTAGTGGTAAAACGCTTGACTTGTGAACGTGAGGTTGTGGATTCGAATCCCCTCCTTCATAGATGAGAGACTCTTATTTCCACTCTAAAATAAAGAGTGTTTGCATGCAACCAAGGGAGCCAAGGAAGCCAAAAATGCCAAAGCTACACCAAAGATGCCAAAATCAAAAGGAAAGCAAAAATCGGAACCAGAACTAGGAACAAGAATAGAGATGAGGATTGGGATCGAAATTGGGTAGTGTTCGGATGTCAAACATGCGACGGGAAAGAAAAAATGAATAGCACGAAAACCCCTCTACAATGGTGTGTGCATGTTTTCATACCACTATTGTAGGATCTTGCAGACACGCATACACAAAGAGTAAATCTAAAAATACACAGAAAACAAAGATATGCAATAGATGAGACAGTACATAGTATTGGGTGCAATCTCCCACCACACACTCTGTTGGATGAACCTACAAAGTATGTGTATTTATAGTTTATTATTGTGTCCAAAACAGAGATAACAATGAGGGTGGTGCTTCAAAAAGTAAGCATGAAGGTAGAAAGTTGCTCTCTTTTGTGGAGAGCTTTTGCTTTTATTTACGAACATCATGATCTACATCGATCCTTATCTTAACCACTATTTTATGAGTTTCTAGAAAGAACCCTCTACATTGGTTTTTATTTATAAAATATATAGAAAATGTAACCCCTCTTCTTCATGTCTAGGCACATTCGAACACATTCACACCCATCCATGTCATCATGAACCTTCAGCTATCATGTAAAACACAAATCATATTAGTATATCAACAATAAGCTCCAATAATTCAATATTCGATAAGTGATGATAGACCACTCTCTTCTACCATTATGGATAGACCACTCTCTTCTACCATTATGGATATTTTATCTACAGTTTTTAGGACAAAAATATTTTGAAACGGAATAAAATGTCACATCACATTATCACCTTGTGTGGAACAACCTTCTTGGTGAGGTTGCTTGGATTGGGACTTGGCATATGATGGATGTGTTTCTTTATTGAGAAGGTAGGAGTTAGAGAAGAAGAGCCGATTGATTGAGGATTCTCATGCATAGACGGTGCATGCATGGTAGGGTGGTCACGAACAAAATTTTGTGTGTTCTTCAGACTACTCCGAGCTTGATGGGAGTTGTGGCTCCTAGCCAAGCACAAGAGTTGCTTGACTATCTTATATTTGTTGGTGCATTTTACCCAAGCCTACATGCTTGATATGCTTGATATTATCCTCATTTGTAAGTCACATGAGTAGTCATGTGAACACCTCTTGTAAAAGAGTACATTTTATCTCTTGTAAATGGAAAAAGAAAAAAGGAAAAGGATGGCTTACCTCATCCATGATGTAAAAGCGAATTCGTGGCTCTAACTACCTAAAACCACGAAATTTAGAGCTGAGGGAATCTCTCCTAACTTTGGGGATCACTTTTAGGTGGAGCCATTTGAATTCGAATTCAAAACTCCCTCCAAGAATAGCTATAAAAGGAGCAAGAAGGAAGAGGCGATTAGCAAGCCTTGTACGTGACCACTTGATGTCATTTTGTAGAGATTGAAGAGCTTACTCCATAGCTCTATCATTCTACTCCCATTGTGCAAAGATTCATTGCCAATGTGGTTGTAATCATTTGTGAATCTATACATTTATTATCATCTACTCCTCTGTTTTGTTCTCTGCTATACTCACTCAGAGCAGTACCTTCAGAAGGTCATATCTCCAGTTCTACTGACCTTTTTTTAGTGATTTAACATGCATTGGATAGATCTTACTGTCTAGTTTCTGCATATCAATTTTCAAGGTCATTGGATTTATAATTTTTGAGATATCTGCATTTTACTGCTCACTGGTCTATCTCTGCAGAGCCCCGAGAATGGTGGGCATGTTCCAGAAATTGATAAATCTTGTTCTCAGTGGTCAGTCCATCATTTGAAGTGTTTTAACTTGGATTGGGAAGCTTGCTAAGTCTTTTTGCTATGCCCAAAAGGAATTTCTATAATTCCTACCAGGTTGAGAGCACTGTTCATTTTTTCCAGCAGGTGTATGTCCAAAAATAGCAAGTTTTGGGAGCTAGTCATTTCGCAACTAGTCTGTCTTGGCTTAAACTTTTGGGATACATGTTCCAAAGTACTTGGCTGATATTTTGGTGGATTTAGGAAGCTCAAAGGGTCTACTAATCAACTCTGAAGTCTCAGTTGGCTGGTGTGAAGCTGGTTGTAGCGGCACATACTCATCTTTGGATTGCATCCACCATCTCTCTTCACAGTGGTATCAGAGCATAGTCAAGCAACATGGGAGATGGATTTCCATCAACAATTGACAAATTGGATCGAAACAACTACCCAGCATGGTCTCTAAGGATGGAGGCTTACCTTCAAGGGAGGAATCTATATGGATTCATATCCGGAGATGAAGCAATGCCAACCATGAGGAACAAAGGGCAACCATCACATGAAGAAGTGGAAGGACTTACAAATTGGTGTTCGAAGGATGCACTTGCAAGGTCCTATATTCTAAACTCAATCTCTGGTTTTCTTTTACCTCATGTCAAGGGATGCAAGACATCAAGAGAGACCTAGAATGCACTTGCTTCTTTCTTCTCTTCCAACACTCGAGCAAGGAAGAACCAATTGTGGATGGAGTTCACAACAATGAAGAAAAGCCCGAAGCAAAATGTGACTGATTATGTCACAAAGATGAAGGAGATTTCGGACCAGCTTGGAAGCATTGGAGAGGTAATTGAAGAGGAGCAAATCATAAGACAAATCATGAATGGAATCAAAGCAGACGACAAGTGGGAGTCATTCACAACAGCCATGGATTTATACATGGATATGCATGTACCCGACCTCAACACACTCATGGGCCAACTCTTCACTCATGAAGCAAAGATTAGAAAAGGTGGTGAGTCCTCAAGAGGTAATCAAACTTCTGCCTTATATTCTGATAAAGCTAAGGTCAAGGACAAGTCAAAGAATAGGAAGAATGAAGATGAAGGAAGCTCTTTCCAAGCAAACTTTGCAGGTAGAGGAAGAGCTAGAGGAAGAGGCAGAGGTGGAAAGCAAGGCAGGGGGAGATTCCAATCATCTCAACCTTGCAACATATGTGGCTTATCTAACCATACTACTGAAGAATGTTTCAGGAACCCGAGGAACTCAAGAGGAAGAGGATTCAATAGAGGTGGCTATGGATCAAATAGAGGTAGATACAATGGAGGCTACAACAACAACAACTACTACAACAACAACTACTACAACAACAATTACAACAACAACAACAACTATCAAAGTGGCCATAGAGGAAGAAGAGATTACAATAACTATGCAGAGGACCAAAGTCAAGAAGATTCATTATTGATTATGAATCTATCAGCGAAGAAGGGTAAGGATGATGATCACATATTTTACATTGATTCGGGATGCTCGAACCATGTAGCAGGAAATATGGCTTTACTTTCTGATTTGGAAGATCCTCATAACAAGCATGAAGTGCAGACAGGAGATGACACAAAGCACTCAGTGGAGAAGATAGGTAATGTGAAGACATCAGATGGGAATATGAACCTCTTAAGCAAAGTCTTGTATGTCCCTACAATTACCAAAAATTTAATAAGTGTTGGACAGATTGTTGAAAAAGGATTGCAGGTTAGATTCAATCGATTTGGAGCATATGTTGAAGACCCAAGGCAAGGCTTTCAAAGGATTGCCAAAGGAGAAAAGACAGGAAGGCTTTTCACTTTTGAAGTGGAAGATACAAAGAACATAGCTTTGTTTAGCTATGGATCTCAACCTCTAACAGAGTTGGAGATATGGCACAAAAGGCTTGCTCACATTGGTGAGAGGACACTCAAACAGATTTGCAAGGACCAAAGTGTACTTGGTTTGCCTAATATCACAAGGCAACACATGATTTATAAGTGTGAAGCTTGTCAACTCGGCAAGGCTCATAGACAACCTTTCAATAAGAAAGGATATATGTATCAAAATCCTTTGGATCTAGTGCACACGGATGTGTGGGGTCCAAGTAAGGAGCCATCTATATCAGGCTCAAGATATTATGTGTCTTTCATAGATGATTGTAGCAGGTGGACCATTCTGTTTTTCATGAAGCACAAGGATGAAGTGTTTAATTGCTTTAAGAAGTATATTGCTCTTGTTGAAAACCAAACAGGTAGGACTTTGAAACGACTCAGATCAGATGGTGGAGGAGAATACTTCTCTTCTGAATTTGATGCCTTCTTGCATGAAAGAGGCATTAAAAGGGAAGTCACTACAAGGTATACACCCGAACTCAATGGTGTAGCAAAGAGGAGGAACAGAGCTATTGTCGAAGCTGCAAGGTCCATGCTCAACGAAAAGGGATTGCCAAACTACCTATGGGCAGAGGATGTGTCTACAGCCACATATCTCATAAATAGACTTCCATCTAAGTCACTAGATGGAACCACTCCATATGAAGTGTGGAATGGAAGAAGACCTAGTCTAGAGCATTGCAAAATCTTTGGATGCTTAGCCTATGCTCACATTCCTTCTCAAGTAAGAGGGAAATTGGATCCCAAGGCAGAGAAGTGTGTATTCATTGGTTATGATCAAAACCAAAAAGGATATAGATTGTACAATCCAACCAATAAAGGATTTTCTGTGAGTAGATATGTAATTTTTGATGAAAACAAATCATGGTTTGATGATGACAGGAAAGTGAAGCTGCCTTATGACTTGGATGAAGATTTTCCATCACTTCAACCAAAGGAGCCAAAGCAGATTGAAGAAAGTGATTCGGAGATTGACCTAGAATACTTGGAAAGACTAAAGCTATGGAAGAACAAAGGAAAAGCAAAGATGCAGGATGCTACATATGGACCTGAGAGCTCACATCAACCACTTAGAAGGTCTTCAAGGGAGAAGAAGAAACCAGAGAGGTTTGGTTATGATACTTCTTTGGTCACCAAGCTCTCAATCTACATTGCAAAGGATTCAACCAATGAAGAACCTACCACATTTGAAGAAGCACAAAGCAAGAAAGCTTGGAGAGATGCAATGGATGAAGAAATGGAAGCCTTGAAGGAGAATGACACTTGGGAGCTTGTACCTAACAAGCCATCTATGAAGATAATCGGATCTCGATGGATATACAAAATCAAGAGGAATCCAGATGGAAGTATAAATAGACACAAAGCAAGGTTAGTTGCTAAAGGGTTTGCTCAAACCCATGGTATTGATTATGAGGAGACTTTCTCTCCTGTTGCAAAAATGCCTACAAATAGGGTTCTCATTAGTCTTGCTGCATCTAGAAATTGGAATCTTTATCAACTTGATGTAAAGAATGCTTTCTTGAATGGATGGATTTTTGAGGAAGTGTATATGGCACAACCTCATGGATATGAGGATGCACATCATCCTAACTATGTATGCAAACTAAAGAAAGCTTTGTATGGATTGAAGCAAGCTCCAAGAGCTTGGAATTTCAGATTGGTGACTTATTTGCAGGACCAAGGATTCAAAGCTAGCAAGGTGGATACCTCTTTGTTCATAAAGAGGAATGGATCTAAAGTGATCTATTTATGTGTGTATGTTGATGATATTATTATCACAGGCAATGATCTTGAAGGAATCAAACAGGTAAAGAGTCAAATGAAGGAGGAGTTCAAAATAAGTGACCTCAGACCACTCACTTATTTTCTTGGATTGGAGTTGATCTACACAGATTCAGGTATATACATCACACAAAGGAAGTATGTCTATGACATGCTCGTCAAGTTCAAGATGGAAAATACCAAGTGTGCAGGTACACCTATGGAGCAAAATCATAAGCTTAGTGCTTATGAAGGACAGCCAATTGAAGACATCACAAGCTATCAAAGCTTGGTTGGAAGTTTGAACTATGCAACACTCACAAGGGTGGATATATGCTATAGTGTTAGCATATTGAGTCAGTTTATGCATAAGCCAAGAAGACCACATATGGAAGCGGCCAAGAGAGTCCTCAAGTACCTAAAGGGGACCATGAATGAAGGTTTGTTTTATTCATTTACTTCAGATATTGAGCCGGATCTAAAGATGATAGAAGAAGCACATCAAGGTATATATCATTTGCAGGTTCAAAAATCATTTCTTGGTCATCGAAGAAGCAACCAACCGTGGCATTATCTTCTACTGAAGCCGAATATAGAGGTTTGGCTAATGCAACTCAAGAAATCATGTGGTCAAAGTCTTTGTACACAGATCTTGGACTTCATTCTTCAACACCTCATATTTTTGGTGACAACACAAGCTCACTACATCTAGCAGCTAATCCGGTATACCATGCTAGAACCAAGCATATTGAAGTCCACTACCATTACGTAAGGGAGAAGCTAATGAGCAAGGATATTCAACTATCCTATGTCTCTACAGATATGCAATGTGCCGACATGTTGACTAAAGCTCTTGATGGTACAAAATTAAGTAGATTCAAGTTGATGATTGGCTTGCAGGAAATCAAGGACAATTGAAGACTTATTTGGAGGCCAAGCATGTTAGGCTTGAGGGGGAGCTGTTGGTGCATCTTACCCAAGCCTACATGCTTGATATGCTTGATATTATCCTCATTTGTAAGTCACATGAGTAGTCATGTGAACACCTCTTGTAAAAGAGTACATTTTATCTCTTGTAAATGGAAAAAGAAAAAAGGAAAAGGATGGCTTACCTCATCCATGATGTAAAAGAAAATTCGTGGCTCTAACTACCTAAAACCACAAAATTTAGAGCTGAGGGAATCTCTCCTAACTTTGGGGATCACTTTTAGGTGGAGCCATTCGAATTCGAATTCAAAACTCCATCCAAGAATAGCTATAAAAGGAGCAAGAAGGAAGAGGCGATTAGCAAGCCTTGTGCGTGACCACTTGATGTCATTTTGTAGAGATTGAAGAGCTTACTCCATAGCTCTATCATTCTACTCCCATTGTGCAAAGATTCATTGCCAATGCGGTTGTAATCATATGTGAATCTATACATTTATTATCATCTACTCCTCTGTTTTGTTCTCTGCTATACTCACTCAGAGCAATACCTTCAGAAGGTCATATATCGAGTTCTACTGATCTTTTTTTAGTGATTTAACGTGCGTTGGATAGCTCTTACTGTCTAGTTTCTGCATATCAATTTTCAAGGTCATTGGATTTATAACTTTGGAGATATCTGCATTTTACTGCTCACTGGTCTATCTCTGCAGAGCCCCGAGAATGTGGACATGTTCCAGAAATTGATAAATCTTGTTCTCAGTGCTCAGTCCATCATTTGAAGTGTTTTAACTTGGATTGGGAAGCTTGCTAAGTCTATTTGCTATGCCCAAAAGGAATTTTTCTAATTTCTACCAGGTTGAGAGCACTGTTCATTTTTTCCAGCAGGTGTATGTCCAAAAATAGCAAGTTTTGGGAGCTAGTCATTTCGCAACTATGTCTTGACTTAAACTTTTGGGATACATGTTCCAAAGTACTTGGCTGATATTTTGGTGGATTTAGGAAGCTCAAAGGGTCTACTAATCAACTCTGAAGTCTCAGTTGGCTGGTGTGAAGCTGGTTGTAGCCGCACCTACTCATCTTTGGATTGCATCCACCATCTCTCTTCACAATATTGTCCCTCCTAATGCTACGCAAAATATTTTGTCACGATTGATGGATACATTCTTTTTTATGAGGAATAATTTAGCTCCATCATTTGATAAACACATCATTTTTAGGTTTGGGTTTCCCATCACATGTGATAGGGAACACTATGAACCATGTTCTATCCTATCATATATATAATTTTAAAGTTAGAAATAATAAAGCACTCATGCTCTTGGTTTGCAAAACTTGGCTTTTCCATCTAGTATTATCGCCATATGCAATGATTGGAGCTCTATGTGCATAGAAAACCTTTAGATAGTAGGCCACTATTGCAACCCCCTTCCAATCAGCTTATGGATTTGAAGCCCGTGAACCATTAAAATTTTAAAGTGATTCCAAAAAAGTGGAGAGGTGTCTACAAAAATGGTCTTTTTATTAAACCCCAGATTCTCTACCTCGCATTCTCAGATAAATCAAGGGAAAATGACATGGAAATATAGGGGCACATGTATTGAGATTCCGAAGAAGGAAAATAATAGTAATCTTACATGAGAAAACACAAGTAAACCATCCTTCGTTCTATTGTTTCAAACACATTAGATAGCTTCCAATTGATCACCTATCATCTCATAGCGACCCGTCAGAAGTTTCTACAAGAATGAGTATTGTAGATACTTTTATTTAAGGAGACATGCTGCCCCTTCTCAAACTCTATCGAATGGGGCCACCCCTCCCTCTCGCAACGCACCAACCTCACCATCTCTGATCACTACCCGATCGTCATCACTTTTCAACCCCCCACCAAGATCCGTAAGGCTCCGTGGTTCCATGCTAGTGTGCCCTCCTTCTCTCTCCCCTCCGTCCATCAAGAAATTTCTGATGTGTGGAAGGAGGCATTCGCCTCTGGCTTGTCCCCAGCCAAGTGTTGGAGAAGTGCGGTCGATAAGTCACGACAGATCATGATTAGATCCAGGAAGATGCTTGAGACTGTGCGGCGGGCTCGGAGAGAAGCTCTATATCATAGACTCTGGCGGCTCGAGGAGGAAGTGAACAAAGGAAAATCTCAAGCCCAGAAAGGTCTTCGAAAGATCAGAGCGATGCTGAGATACGAGGAAGAGATACAAAGGAAAAATTTGCAAATTTTCTTCAAGGAGTGGTGGGCTGGCAAAGCCGACAAACCCACCAAAGAGATGTGCCGTATCCTCAAAAGGAAACACAACAGAGAATCGATCCCCTTACTGCTAGACGCAAATGGCAATGTATGCAATACGGAAGAAGATAATTTTGGGATCATTGAAGGGCACTTCACGAGACTCCTAGGGACCTCAAACCCCCTCTCCCACCATAGAAGGGACTGTATGGCTGCCATATCTAGGGTTTCCCCCCACAGGATACCACCCAACCTTCACTCTCTGCTTCATGCCTCTATCTCTGAAGCCGAAATCATTGAGGTCATTGATGCCCTCCCCTCAGGTAAAAGCCCGGGACCCGACGAGCTCACTAATGAGTTCTATAAATCCTTCAAGTTGGTGGTTGCCACCCCTCTTCGTTTGGTCTGGCAAGAGGCACTCAAGTTTGGCGCGCTTCCTTCTTGTCTCAACAATGGCATTATTAAGTTAGTACACAAAAAAGGGGAAAAGAACAGAATAGAGAACTGGCGTCCCATTACAATGCTCCAAACAGGATACAAGATCATCGCCAAAGTCATTGCCAACAGAATCTCTTGCCACTTGAGAGCGTGGTTAAGCGAGGACCAAAAAGGTTTTATCAAAGGCAGGTCAATTTTGGAAACCATTATAGATATCTGGGAAGGTCTTGAATTTGCAAATGAGTCTAAACAAGAAGTTGTTTTCCTCAAGATCGACTTTGATAAAGCCTACGACAGGCTAGAATGGGACTATATTCTACAGTCGCTACAAGATCTTGGATGTAGTCAGAAATTCACCAAGATGATCACGACCCTTCTCGGAAACGCATCGACCCAAATTAACATTAATGGAAATCTTTCAAAGGTGATCAAACTTAGAAGATCTATCAGACAAGGGTGCCCATTGGCTCCCCTTCTCTTTGCCATTGCCACAGAAGGGCTTAGCAGGCTGGTGGAGCATCAGGTGGAAGCTGGTAACATTAAAGGCCTTCGTTTGTCGCATGACCACAGTCAGATCACCATGAGACTTTTTGCCGACGATATGAACGCCTTTGTGCACAATGATAGTACCAGCCTTGAGACGTTCTGGAAGTGTCTTGCTACCTTTTGTGAAGCCTCTGGATCCATAATCAACCACTCTAAGACCGCCTTTAGAGCTATTGGTGGGTCACAGCCCGACCTTCTCTTTGATCATGGCTGTCAAATCATTCCGCAGGGCCAAATCTTTCGGCTTCTTGGGATTCCCTTGGGGTTCGGCGTATCTATGGAACAGCGGTGGAACTGGGTGCTTGCCAAACTCGAAAACAAGCTTAACTATTGGAGAGGTATGCAAATCAATCTCGCTGGTCGTGCTATGGTTATCAACACGTTCCTCTTATCATCTACCATTTATTTCCTTTCTTGTTGGAGACCGAAAGAGCATGATCTGTCCAAACTGGATAGTATTTGTAGAAACTTCCTTTGGATGGGCGACCACAATAGGAGGGGGGTGCCTAAAATCAAATGGTCCATCTGCACCAGACATAGAGATAGTGGGGGACTTGGTATCTTGGACATTGGGTGCATGGCTAACAAACTGTCGGCCAAATGGATGATTAGGGCTTGGTGCAACGGGGAGGCCTCGTGGGCCAAGCTGATCTTCAGAAACAAAAATGAGTTGGCACTCATGGGCTTCCCAAATTGGAAGAATCTTGACATCTTGACCTTGTTTTTTTCCCCGATCCCCGTCTTCCCGAAAGGCTCTAATCTGGTGTGCTCCCTTTGGAAGAGTTGGAATAAAGTCAAAAGCTTCACAAGAATAAGTGAAGACTGGAAGTGGGCCGCCGGTATCAGACAAAACGACTCTATCTGGTTCCCGATCCATGGCATCCGGAATGTGGAATCTTGGAACATTCAAAATGCCAAGAAGCTATGGAACAAAGGCTTCAAAAAATGGAAACATCTCTGGAAACAAGACACCAACCGCTGGATCAACTTTGAGGATATCGATCCTAGCATCAACATTTCGCATGAAGAATGGAACACATTGCAAAGCAGATGTCTCGCCTGGGACCGACACAAAGTTCGCCTTCTCATGGGACACGACATGTCGAGCTCGCTTGGTCTCAAATGGTACAATGGGAATAGCCTATCAAAAGTCCCGAACATCAAAGAAACGATCTTCTATCAGGCTAACCTCAACAAAAAGTGGTGCCTGTCATGGACGCGGCTTCGGTGGGACATGAAGTTCATGGCTATCTGGCACCCCCTCATAGAAATCAAAAAGTCTGTCCTCTTATGGCAAATCCTTCATCATGGAATCTGGACCAACCTTAAGGCTAGCAAAATTTGTGGGATCCCTCCCTGGTGCAAACGCTGCCACCGGTCTATCAAAGATGTTTCACACATCTTCTTTACCTGCCCCAACTCCAACAGACTCTGGCAGGTGGTTGGAAAGAGAATTAGACTTCAAAAACGTCTCAGCTGGCAGCAGGCCCTTCTGGGAGAAGCGATCGGCTGCTCCGCGACTCTCTGGAACGCCATCAGAGGGGAGGTCCTATGGAAAATCTGGCGGGAAAGATGTGCTTTCAACTTCGGTGACTCCCCCAAGGAGTGGTCAATTGAGAAATCGTTGTTCCTCCTTGGCAAAAGGATTGTCAACTGTAAAAAATCCCCCCCCTTTAGGCATCATCAAGTACTCCTTTTGATCGATAACAAGCTTAAACCCAAGTGGGCCCCACATGAGGGTGATGAGAGGCTAATTAACCTTCTTTGTAATGTCATCTAAGCTCTGTAAAAGCTTCCCCTGCTTTGTGGGATTTGGGGGGTCCCGTGGGCACTAGTCCCCTTCTCTTGTACTTTTCTTTATTTAATTCAAGTCCGGGAGAGTAGGCTATTGCCGAACTTCCTTTATATTAAAAAAAAAAACTCTATCAAATAAGAAGTGTGTATTGTAAAAACATCAACGCGAAGAACGTGTGTCAATTTTCTTTATCGAATCTCTCTCTCTCTCTCTCTCTCTCTCTCTCTCTCTCTCTCTCTCTCTCTCTCTCTCTCTCTCTCTCTCTCTCTCTCTCTCTCTCTCTCTCTCTCTCTCTCTCTCTCTCTCTCTCTCTCTCTCTCTCTCTCTCTCTCTCTCTCTCTCTCTCTCTCTCTCTCTCTCTCTCTCTCTCTCTCTCTCTCTCTCTCTCTCTCTCTCTCTCTCTCTCTCTCTCTCGTTTTCCCAAATCCTCTTGTATAGTCGAACAATAGTTGGACCTCTTGCAACACAGACTTTGAGGTGTACAAAACAAGATCCAAGAATTGACGAAATACTTCAAAAGATGCATTCTGAGGAGGAAAACCTGCAAAGGTGGTGAAGGCCATTGTTACCTCTCAAGCGAATGGCACGCATTCCAAGATCAACATAAAGAACCTCAAGTTCTCATGTTTTGGTGTCCCTAAGGATGAGAATTTGTTTCTCAAGGTTATCTGAGTTTGATGACTTTTATTTAGATGAATCCTACCCTAAAAATGATAAAGTGAAATTTTCTACTAACTAATTACTAGGAAAAACCCAACATTGGTGGAGTGTTTTAAGGCATAGTGTAGATCTTCCTATGACATGGAAGTCCTTTCAAGAGACGGTTAAGGAATCTTTTCTTCCCCCTTAGTTCCATCTACATGTTTGTTATTCATGGATCACTTTCACATGGAAGGAGGGTGACATAATCACTACTTACACGAATTAGTTCTAACAAAGTCTTTTGCTTGTTCACATGCTCTAGAATGTTCCTAAAGATACCCTTTAGAGGAAGTATGAAGACATTTTGGAGATGGGGATCCAAGCCAATATTTTCACACTCTGGCCTACAATGATTTACAAAGCTATTTCTGTTGCTCATCATGCAAAGAAGGGGTTTCAGCCGATTACAAAGTTGATCCATCTACAACAACCATGTCAACAACAACCTTTTGACAAGCATAATGTTCCTTGATTATCAAACTTCTGTTCTTATTTTCTTTGTCATATAATCTTTTATTGTAGGAATAAAATCAAACATGAGAAGCATTTAGAAATAGGTTTTAGAATGTTAAGTAATTACTTGTACCAATTATATCACAAGATCATTTAGGGTATATCATTTCTAGTCAAGGAGTACGTGTAGATCTGTAAAATATCAAAGTACTTGTAGAATGACATGTACTTCAATGATGCATGTTCTTTTCTTAGGTTGGCTAGTTTATAATGGAATTTTTTCTTATTTAGTACTTCCCTTTACTTTATTATAGAAGAATGTCAGTGGATCCATAAGACTTCATTAATGCCCCATTATTATCACTTAATTTCTGCATATGATTCACAATTATTGATCATTTAACTCCTCCAAGGTACACTTCCGTGCATGTGTTTTTACATGGGGCATGCTTATTTTTGTTTGGTGATGGGACATGTGACTATACATCCATGTCTATTTTATTCATTATCAACTGAGGTCAGTTGTTTTTCCAATTGGGGGGCATGTTCTCACTTATGGAATGTTGAATTATTGAAGTTTATTATTGAAATATTAACATGCTTTGTGTTTTGCTATAGTAGCTCAAGGTTAGTGAGGGCATGGACCTATTCCGATGTTTCTCGACACAAATAAAAGAAATTATATTTTCTCTATATTTTTTAAAGCAAAGATCTACATAGAGGGTTCTTTCTAGAAACTCTCTAAAATAGTGGTTAAGATAAGGATCATTACAGATTTCATTTTTTTGTAAATAAAAGCAAAGGCTCTTTGTAAAAAGAGAGCAACTTTTTACTTTCACACCTACTTTTTGAAGTGCCACCCTCATTGTAATCTCTATTGTGGATGCAATAATAAACTATAAATACATGTACTATGTGACTTGTCCAACAGAGTGCATAGAAGGAGATTGCATCCAATACTATGTATTATCTCATCTACTATGTGTCTCTATTTTTTGTGTGTTTTTAGATTTTGTAGTCTATATGTAGAAATTTCCACAAGATCGTGCAATGGCTTGAACTCCCTTGAACCCTATGTGTCATCATTACATGCTCATCTCTCTCCATTCCTTCCTCATATTCTTGCCTTTGAGAAGCCTCATAATAGAAAAACTCAAAGGTGGAAAATCATCTTTGTGATGCCTATTATCTCCCATGAAAAACTAACTTCCAAATTATCACTCCCATAACCTCTAACATCAATAAAGTCACATGAGTCTATGTGATGCTTTCTCTATGGAGTAAGAATATGAAAGACAACTGTCGAATGCCAAGCTATATAATCTTGATGATACTTCATGTGGAGATAATAAAACATATAGTCCTCTAACATATAGAACAAATTCCCATAAGAAAGTGACTCCAAACCCATCTAGAACTAAATCCTTCCAATTCCAATGGTCTTTGATGCCTTGAAATCCACTTGCATGTGCTTCATCTATCCTCTTTTGCTCTCAAAAACAAAAATAGTTTTCCTCTTTACATTGGGCCATACTATGAATGTTACATGAGCACCAATATGCGCATATATACATATATAGACGTCCCTAAGGCATCAACATATGACAAGTGTACAAATTTATAGAATCAAGTAGGATTCTCCTACTTTTATTAGTTATAAATGATCAATTTCATGAGTCTAGGCACTTAAATACTTGCTAATCATTTCTTCCCCATGCTGGAAAAATGAAATTTGGTATATCCAATTAGCGTCTTCACACTTTGGAAACCAAGATAACAATCATTTTGTCACAAAAATCGCTTTAAAATCAATTCAAGTTATTTTAAGCACTTGCAAATGCTTGATTTCTCTACTTTTTGAATTCTCAACCGACCTTCCAACACCTCAAAACATGCTTCTCAAGTAAATTGATTAGTAGGAAGTGAAGTCACATTGATCGGATGTAAAATGGAAAAATTATGCATCGTGAAAACTTGGGTAGAGATCCGAGTTGAATCTTCAAAGTGCTAAAGAAAATCAAATATTCATGGAAGCGAATCATTTTTACATATCTTATAAGTACTCTCCTCCCTTTGAAACATGCTTTCATACATCCAAAATGGATTTTGGATGAGAGAGATATGGCCAAAACGCTATTGGCATATACATAGAGGATCCCAAGGAAGGGTTAAATGAAAATGGTGGAATGAGTACTCTTAGGGGTCCAAACTCCCCTCCTATTATAGAACATTTGAAATTTCAACACTCCACATAAGAGCACATATACCCTACTACACATACATATAGTTCTCCCGAAAAATCCATGCTTAAAACACCCATATTTTCCTCTCTCAGATAGAGATTTGGAAAGATTCATATGTGAAAATATCAAATATGGTGGAAAGAGGGTTTTGGGAGAGGCCATATTCTCCTTTTGGTCTTATTTTTTCATGGAAATTATAACTTCTCATGAAAAAGAAATCCTATGCTTCATATGTAAACCATTTGCTTCCTTAAATCTTTTCATATGATCTCTAATTCGTGCTCCGAAATTGGAGGTTTCCATAAAATATTGCCAGAATCTTTACACTTTTATGTGTAGGCTATGGAGTTGAATCTCCTCCAATGCTCATGAAGCATCTTTGGTGGTTAAACATATCCCACATAGCAGAGTTTTTCATGCTTGCACCGTGCATATAGTGACTTCCATTCATTCATCTTCCACAAGCATGAGGACAAGAGTGCGGCAGATGGGAAAAAAATATGTATGTTTATCCAAAGTTTTAATTTTTTTATGGATTAATTGATTTTCGAGGTAGAATACGTAGACCAAGCCTTCCCTTTTCTTCTTAGAAGACCCTAGCTATTCTATTAGAGCCCTAAACGAGAACTTCCTCTAGAGAAGGACTTGCTTGAAACTTTGCAAGCATGCATCTTTAATCCTAAGGACATGTATGGGAAAATGATGAGAGGAAGGCATTATAATACATAGCATAGTTGGGTGAAAGGTTTATTTGAAGGATCTCTATATGCATTTGTAATCTCTCGAAGAAACATTTGGTTCGTAATTCACTACAATAGCTAAGGCTGACCCAATCCATGAAAAACTCAAGAAAAAATCTCTCTTTTGTAAAGGCCGAGGAGTCCTTGAGCCTCTAACATTTTTACCTAGATCTAGGATCTTTTTTAGTATTTTTAGGACTGGTGGCACCAATTTTTAAATTATTTTGTTCAAAACACACGTGAAACGGTCAAAAAAGTGAAAATTATAAACTTCTAATGCAATTTTTCAGTCAATTGAGAAGAATTTTGTGTATCTCTCTTCTCGGGCTCCTCTTGTTCATCTTGATTTTCATATAAAGCTTCCATTGTAAGCTTGAGGTGTCCTAACCCCATATCCACCCAAGGTAGGCATTTTTATTTGTGTTAAATGTGTATTTATTGCTTATAAGTGCATTTACATGGGCTGAACTTGTTCTTAGACATATGTATGGACTCCCAAGGCTTCTTGAAACATGTCTTCATATGCTTGAATGGGCAAACATGCTTGGATTTCGATATTAAAGTTCATCTACTCCACTTGATGTCAATTAGGCTTCTATCTTATGGGTAGATTGATAGATAGATAGATAGATAGATAGATAGATAGATAGCTAACACTTGATAGGGGACAAAGGTATTGAGTAATGAGTAGAACGTTTGATTTTCGAGTTGTTAGTGACATCATAGAGCCATTGGAGAGGATCAAAGAGGGATTTCAGGCATTAACTTGGGGGAGATGGGGTGGAAAGGATGTCATTGCTGATGTCACCATGAGAATTAAATTAATGTGCTAAAATTTGTAAGTTTCAAATAATCAAGTGCTAGAATAGGGCAATTGTCCATGTGTAACTCCCAAGGCAAAAAGTTTTTTATCATTGAAGTTCACGCGGCAAATGTCTTAAGAAATTGAGACCAAGATTAATACATTTAACAATATCAAAAAACTCACTTGTGCAATCATTCGATTGCTTTGGAAAAGCAATTGGGAGTTGGGACTTGTGGGGTTTTTTAGGACTCTAGTGCACGAGGATAATATATACACCATAGAGGCTACCTTGGTTGAACCTTTCAAGCATTTAGATATTTTTAGGAGCAAAAACACAACATCTGATTGCCCGACTTCTTAGGCAATTGTCTCTTTGCAAGCAAAGTCCAAAAACACCTAATCCAATCAAGATAAGTTGGTTAATAATTCATGAAATAAAGACAAAAGATTGTAAACCAAAAATGCTTCAAAAAATTAACCCTTACAAGAAATTTTAAGAGAGAACACAAGAAACTCATTCCATGAGTGGCTAGGGAAAATAAGAGAAAGGAAAGTAGAAAAGCATCCTAAATCTTCAAATCAACCAGGTACTATGGTTGGGGAATCTAAATTTTGCACTTGGTGGTTTTTGGATTTCAAGAGTGGTAAGATTTCATCAAACCTTACAAGGGTACTTAGGAGGGAACTCAAGAAATTTTTAAGAGAGAACTCAAGAAACTCCTTTCATGAGTGGCTAGGGAAAATAGAAGAAAGTAAAGTAAAAAGGCATCTTAAATCTTCAAATCAACTAGTTGTTATGGTTGGTCAATTTAAAGGTTTCAGTTGCTGTTTTTGGATTTCAAGAGTGGTAAGATTTCATCGAAACTTAACAGGGTACTTAGATGAGACCTTAGAGTTGTTGTGTCACTAGTGGAGCACATGATTGCATATCTAGTTGCTCAACTCCCTAGAGCCATCATGCTGATGATGCACTCAAGTATCTAACGTTGCAAAAACTAAGAGATCTCATTAGCAAGATATAAGAGAGGATAAGTGAGAACCAAGCAAGCCTAAAGTAACACCATAGCCAACACTTTCAATCACTAGATTACTCTAGGATAGAAATCACGCCTTTGCATTTGAGGAAGTTTTTGGGGGGCTCTTGGCACTATAACTGCTCTAAGATCACTAGAGAGTGTGCATAGAGACGGTAGGGTAGCTAGTGTACGAATTGAGCCTAAAATTTTCCATTTAATTGTTCATAGATCCAAGGCAATTAGACATGCATTTGAAGGTATTTTTTGGGGATTTCGGTTCTGGAACTCCTTAAAGACCATCAGAAAGATAGGCTAGGGATCATAAAAACATTTCTAAACAATTCGATCCTACAATCACTCAAACGAGTTTTGTAATATGTAGAAGAATTAGAACATTGTAACATAAGGATATTTGAGGAAATTTGGAATTGATTCCTTTCTCAACCATCTAGGATTATAAAGGAACTTCCAAGTATAGCTCATATGCACATTTTGATCTTCCTCAATTATACGTGTGTGGGGAGATATAGGGCGATTGCTCATAATTCATACTAGGGATATTGTGTGTTTTTGGGACACTTTATTTAATTGAGATCTTGGAAGGGAACCAAAAAGACATTAGAACCATCGTGTGGGAAAGAAATACATAGGTCAAATCTGTTGGAACATCAAGCTTACACTGTGTTTGAGGAGGATTATCTCTACATCATCTTTGGATTATGTGAAAGACATCCATTAAAGAGTTTCTTCATTTATGCTCATTTAAAGTATTTTTTCTAATGATCTTTTATGATCATTTACCCCATGTAAAAGCTTTGAGCTTTACACTTTTAAAATGATAAAGAAAGTTCATTATCCACGAGATTGAGGTAGCTGAACTTGATGTTCAATCAAACAATCAATCAATCAATCACCAAAAAATAGATCAAATTAGATCTTCACTTTCCCTAGATTGTAGGAAAGTAGATTCTCTTCATTCCAACAAACTATCTTGCTTTGATTTGAACTCAAAAAGCACTTGTAAAATTTGTGGAAGGCTTCAAGGTTCTTTACGAAGACTTCCAATCACTTGTACATTAAATTGAAACAATATACATACTCCTTTGGTCATCATTGTCCTTCATTTATCTTCACAATCTTCTTCAACAATAGTAATCTTGCAGAGGTCTCTGGTCTCTCTATAGATCTCTAAATTGGATGACTAAGCATTGATTGGAAATTTATCATTTTCTAGTTTATATGTACAAATTTCTAGAGCATTTGGTTTAGTACATTTTGAGAAATCTTCATTTAATTATCTCAGGGTCAATCTCTGCATAGCCGTGAAAAATTGGGCACATCTATTCATTGTTAATTTTATTCTAGAAGCATATCTTGCTTATTTATTCTACTCTTGTGCATTTTAGACACTCAACCCTATGTATAACATTCCTCCAAAAGGAATATTTCCAATTCTAATCATGTTGGCTTCTCTGAGCATTTGATGTTGACCATTTCATCCAAATATAGCAAGTTTTTTGAGCTTATCAAAGTGCAAACTTATTTGTCTTGCATCAAATCTATCTCATTGATGCTTCAAAGTAGATAAGCGATTTTATTACACTAGTCACAAGCCTATAAGGTCTATTTGACTATCCAAAAGCTCAAGGGTTGGTTCTGTGTTGGTTGGTTGGACCAAACTTCGTCACTTAGAAACTCACCTTTCTACTCCCTCAAGCTTCTCCAAGTTCTCTCATAATCATATAGGGTTCTGGGGTGACTACAAGGACTCATAAATCAATGGTCTTCAACTAAACCGGTATATTGAGGATATCCTAGAACAACTCAAAGTCTAGCTCTTTGCATCCTCCTAACTATGCTAATAGAGCAATCAAAGAATTGCATAGAGCCCTATTGAGGTTGCATAATGGAGCCATTGAAGACTTAAAAACTAGGGGAGAGTCCATGAATGTGCCAAAGGTGACTTAGTAAAGTATCTAGCTTAAAATCTATCATTGAGAGGAAGCATAGGCTTAGAGCCATTGGAATTTTGCAACGCTAGGGTTTCATAGAGAATACTTGTGAGGACGTTTTAGAAGCATAATCAGCCGTGTCCAATAAATTGGACGAAGATACTATTATTGGAACCCAAAGTGAATGATAAATGAGAAATCATCTAAGTGAATGTGAGGGATTTTTGCCATTAGTAGAGTGAAAATCTTCATAGATTTAATGGATTGACACTTAGATACTCTAGACCTTGTGTAGAACTATTTAGGAGTAAAAGCTTTCGTAAGGAAAGGGCAAATCTTTCTCCCTAGCTATTTGTAGCTAGAACCATTGTCTAAGAGGTATCCTTGGGTCATCAAACCGTCCTTTGGCATGAGAGAGAAGTTGGGCATTGGAAAAACTAAGAAACTTCGGTCTTGACAGAAGAAAGTAAGAACTTAATGCCCTATGGAATTGTGATCAATCACCCTAAGAATTTTGAAGAGTTCAAGAAGCATAACGATTAAAGAAGTACTTCAAACTCTTTGACTTCTTTGTAATCATAGGTGAAATAAAGTCCTTTTCTATTTATAAAACAAAGGGTTTAATATTGTGTCAACTACCAAGTGTTTATTGTGGAGCTCCTCATCTATAAAGCCTTTAGCAGACTCCTCAAATATTTATCTTAACCACTTGAATATTTTATTTCTATTCTCTACATCAAAATAGAAAGATTGTTTGTGCATCATCATTGGTTGTGAGCATAAAAGTGTCTAATATCAATTGATGGTAAGTCATCCACCTATGTGCACATAAATAGCATCATTCATATGATTGTATTATTAAGGAAGGCATTAGGCAAAAAACATGCTACTAGTGTGCAAGAACATGGCTGGGAAGCTAGAACTAAGAATATCGATAGCATAGTATCTACGAGAGAGATTGTGATTCATTCAAATCTAATCCCTAGATTGCTATTTGATACTCTAAGTGACTCAAGCAATGAACTTGAAGACATCTCCCATTCCATAAACATGAATGAGCTTCAAAAGGAGGTAAACTTCTTATTGTGGAGAAATTTCACTCCAACCTGCACAACAGAAGTTATCAAACCTCTCTTAAAAGATGTCATTTCAAACACCTACTTACTAAAACCTGATTCAATCATAAATTAGATACCCAATGCCTTTGAGATTTTGTTAACACACAACTGACACTACCAAATTTCCAACAATTTATAGATCACTCCATTTGGAGTTCAAATTGTCTTTCAACCAACTGCCTAAAGATGGATTACCTATCAACTCAAGTTAAGCAAAAAATAGAGTTTTAGAAGAACTACTCTCTATAACTACTCGAGATGAATCTAGCAAAGATATATAGATCAGCTAAAGTGAAAGCAATAAAATTTCTAAAGAGACACCATATGCATTGAATGGATATCTACACACAGATAAATGGCTTCAGCAAGATGGCTATATAAAGAAAGTAATACAACCGGAATACCTATGTGCTAATTCAGATATGCTTTGGTGGGGTAATGACCAGAATATGCTTCTTAACACATCCTTGTCATCTCCACAAAACGTTACATGCAAAAGCCTTCTATTTACAGAGAAATGAACATGGCTCTCTTATTCTCTCTCTCTCTCTCTCTCTCTCTCTCTCTCTCTCTCTCTCTCTCTCTCTCTCTCTCTCTCTCTCTCTCTCTCTCTCTCTCTCTCTCTCTCTCTCTCTCTCTCTCTCTCTCTCTCTCTCTCTCTCTCTCTCTCTCTCTCTCTCTCTCTCTCTCTCTCTCTCTCTCTCTCTCTCTCTCTCTCTCTCTCTCTCTCTCTCTCTCTCTCTCTCTCTCTCTCTCTCTCTCTCTCTCTATCTCTCTCTCTCCCTCTCCCCCTCTCTCTCTCTCTCTCTCTCTCTCTCTCTCTCTCTCTCTCTCTCTCTCTCTCTCTCTCTCTCTCTCTCTCTCTCTCTCTCTCTCTCTCTCTCTCTCTCTCTCTCTCTCTCTCTCTCTCTCTCTCTCTCTCTCTCTCTCTCTCTCTCTCTCAATCTCACCGTGTCTGTTGATACAAACTAACTTAAATAGATTTTCTCAATCTCGTGACTTTTGAAAATTCTAGAACTAATGTTAAGTCTAACTTTACAACTATATTACATGTGTGAAATTGTCCCTTCACATAGGAATGTTTTTTTCTTCTTAGACTTTGACCTTCAAATTTATGTCCAATTTGTGATTAGTTCTCCAACAGCTCCCCCTCAATCACTAATTGAAATTCTCTGTTTCTTCATATCATCTTCTTTTCTTTTACTCCTACCATACTTTTGAATTTGTTGGTCTTCACACCATCCAAGCTCTTTGTCATTATATCTACTATCTGATACTGTGGAAATGTACTCCACTTCAATTTCTTTCTCCATTACCTTTTCTCTTAGGAAATGATATTGTATCTCTATATGTTTTGTTCTTGCATGAAATACTGGATTTGTTGCAAGATAAAGTGAACTCATGTTATCTCCATGTATTGTAGGTGTATCTTGATTAATGCCCAAGTATTTGAATAATGTCTGCATCCATATGACCTCCCTAGCTGCTTCTACAAGGCCAAATGAGGATAGTGTTGCTATATTTGCATAGTGATGTGTGTGAACACACTAGGACCATCAAGGCACTTTTTCCCTCTCTAGGAGGTGTTTTTCCCCTAGCTTGTATATATGTCTATTGCCCTAACGGGTCATATATCTTTGTACATTCTAGTGGTAATACATTCAATATTGTGTGTTGTGCTCCAAGCTTCTTCTTCTTCCTTGTGTTGTTTGTGTGGTTTTACAGACCTCGAAGTCCAATAATTGGTATCAAAGTAGGTCAGTGCTTCATTTAGGGTGTCATCATCACCCCTCCGATCACAATCTCAAAATCGCATGAAATTTGGTCACACTCTTGTTTTGGCCTCTGAATGCACTATCACAGTGCTTGTGCAGGCTATTTCATCTTTTTGTGCCAAAGATATATACAGGTTTTGGTTTGCCAGTATAAGTGTCCCAAAGTCTATTACAGGTTTAGTAGAACTTCTCAGGGTAGTTCTATTCAACTTTTTCAGATACAAACATTTTTCTACATGAGGATATTTTAGTAACTGGCCATGGCTGAAACCAGTGATGTATTTTGTATGTTGGTTGTTGAGGATAAGTTGGATGGCACGAATTACCCATTGTGGGCTTCTATGATGCATCATGTATTGGTCCCAAAAGGACTATGGAATATTATGCAGGGTGTTGAAAAACGACCTATTACGCCTACAAATATAGGTACTAAAGCTGATGCAGATGGCATCAAAGATGGTGATCTTCTATAGATTCCTTTTCATGTTGCAGTTTTTGTTGCACTTACTGCAAAGAAAATTTGTTGGGATGGTAGAGATTCTCAGGCACATGCATTGATAGCCTTGTCTATCAAACGTGCCATTATTCCTTACATTCACTCTTTTAGAATAGCTAAAGATGCTTTGGATACACTTACTACTTTGCACCAGGCAAGGAATGATGCTCGTGTTGCTTACCTCCGAAAATAGTTGGAGAGTGAGCACATGAATGAAGATTATTCCATGGACAATGTTTTGACAAAGATCAAAGATTTGAAAGAACACTTGATTTCTGTTGATGAAGTCTTACCTGATAGTTCACTTGTGCAAACTATACTGAATTGTCTTCTCGATTCATATCAGAGTTTTGCTTCTACTCTTCATTTGATAATGAAAGGCAATCCAAATGCCTTAACATTTGAGGAGTTTGTCTCTCTTCTATTGCAGGAAGATCAGTCTAGGTAGAATAGGTCCATTATGTGTGCTGTAGATCAAGCTTTCCTGGCTAATCAGAAGGCCAAAGGTAAATCAAGCTCTTCTACTAGTAAGCAGAAATCTTCTAATTCTGCACAATCAAAGAAGGATGACAGAGAAGAGAAGAAACCAAAAAAGCAAAAAAAAATTGCAAATATTGTAAAGCAAATGATCATGTCATAAAGAGCTATCCACAACTAGCTGCTAAAGAGGCAGAGAAAAAAGAGGTTGGAATGGTTGTTGCAGAGGCCTCTACACCAAAAATAGAGTCTGCTAATCTAGTGCAGAATGAAGAATGGGTGTTTACTACTGTTTGCAGTTTTGACCCATCTTCTCCTGAATAGTGTATGTTTGCAGTAGACTTAGATGTTTGGTACTTTGATAGTGGGGCAACCAAACATATTACCTTGCAGCATAGTTTCTTCACTTAACTTGAACCTGCCCCTATAGGGAATACTATCACATGCGCCAGCCACTCCTCTTATCCTATCATGGGAGTTGGTAAGATCATTTTGACTACTACTAATGGGAGTTCTTTTACATTGTCAAATGCTTTATTTGTGCTATGGATCAAGAAGAATCTATTATTAGTTTCAGCTTTAGCCAAGATTGTCTTGGTTGTGAAATTTGTTGATAACAGATGACAATGGTGATGTGATTATTGCTTCTAGAATTTTATGTCGTGGGTTGTATAAGCTCATAGACTATGAAAAATCTATGAATGATTTGGCATGTAAATACATGATTCTCATGCTATTTCATATGCAAATCTTTGGCATGCACGCTTTGGTCATTTGAATTTTGCTAGTTTGCTATGCTTGCAGAAATCTAAAATGGTGTACTCTTCGCCCATACTTGAGGCACCCGGTAAACATGTATATGAAGGCTGTATTTTGGAAAAAAATGCAGTGTTCCTCATCCCAAAAGATTGTTTAGTTCGAGCTACTCAAAAATTGCATCTTGTTCACAGTGATGTTTGTGGTCCTATGCAAACACCCTCTTTTGGGAACTATCTTTACGTCATGACTTTCATCAATGATTTTTCCAAGAATGCATCGGTATATCCACTGAAAGCAAAGTCCGAAGTGTTTATGTGCTTCAAACAGTTTTTGGTCTTGGCTGAAAATCTGTCAGCATGTAAAATGGGTACCCTACATTCTAATCGAAGGGGGGAATATATGTCTTCTAAACTTAATGCATTTTTGGTTGAATGTGGGATAAAATATTAGTGTACAGTGACGTATACACCTCAATAGAATGGAGTTGTTGAAGGAAAGAACAAGTCACTCATGGAGATGGTGAGGTATATGGTCAAGAGTCAGGCTTTACCACATAGCTTCTCGCTTGAGGTTATCATGTGTGTAGTATATGTACTTAACAGGTGTCTCACTAAAGCATTGGAGTCTATCACTCCATATGAGGCTTGGCATGGTCGTAAGCCATCTGTTGCTCCCCTGCATGTTTTTGGTTGTTTGGCATATGCATTAATGCCTGAACAACAATGCAAGAAATTGGATGATAAAGCAGTGAAATGTATTTTTGTTGGATACATGTTTGAAAGCAAAGGCTATCGTCTGTACCATTCATAGACAAAATGCATTTTGGTTAGCCGTGATGTTGTTTTTGTGGAAGATGTTATTCAGCTACTACTTTCATGTACTAAGGAGACATGAGTTAGCTCCAAAGACATGTATGATACTTTGCTACCTCTTCTTATAGGTGGACAGTCTAGTGTTGGTCCTAATGAGGCAATTTCTCAGCCTTTACAAGTTTCATGTGATGATGTGGATCTTCTATTTCTGATGTAGATTTACATGATGCACTTGATGAGAGAGCTGCTATTGAGGAGGCAAACACTATGCCAAAATGGTTGGTGCAAACTTTGCATGTTAGATGCACTTCTCTCATATTATACTCATTTAGGCTCTCATAGTGTCTCTTTTGCATCAGATTGTTATGCTATGGCTGCCTCTAGTCTTTGTGATGAGAATGAGCCTGTTTCATTTGATGAAACACAAAATTCAAAAAATTGGATGGCTGATATGCAATCTAAATATCATGCTATAATGAAAAATGTTACCTGGTCTTTATGTGACTTGCCTCCTGGCAAGAAGGCCATCGGCACTAAGTGGGTATACAAGCTTAAGCATAAGCATGATGGAATAGTTTACAGGTATAAGGCTAGGCTTGTTGCAAAGGGTTATGCTCAGGAAAGAGGCATTGATTTTGATGAGATCTTTGCTACTACTTGCCGAATAACTACTGTTCGTAGCATCTGTGCACTTGCAACTCATCATGGTTGGAATGTACATCAGTTGGACATTAAAACTGAATTTTTGAGTGGTGATTTGCATGAAGAGGTGTATTTTTTTCAGCCCTGTGGATTTGTGCAAAAAGGCCATGAAAATTAGATGTGCAGGTTAAAGAAGGCATTATATGGTTTAAAGCAAGCACCACGTGCTTGATATGAAAAGATACATGCCTATCTGATTGCACATGGTTTTGACAACAATCCAACTGAAAGCACCTTATATGTTAAGTGTGCTTCTGATCATTGTTGTGTACGTTGATGACATGTTGCTCACTGGTCCTCATGAGAAGCATATTGCTAATTTTAAGGCTGATTTGCATGCTCATTTGAGATGTCTGATTTGGGGCATTTGCATCATTTTTTGGGCATTCAATTTATGCAAGTTGATGGTAGAATAGCTTCTTGTCAAACAAAATATATTGGCATATTTTTGTAGTTTTTTGGTCTTGAAGACTACAAACCTATTGCCACTCCTATGGAGACAGGTTTATGATTGATTCTTCATGATGTTGGAGATGCATTTGATGTTGTTCTCTATCTAGGCTATTGGATGCTTGATTTACTTATGCATTGCTCAGCCAGATATTTAGTTTTTTGACTCCTAAATGAGCAGGTTTATGCATTGCACAGGTGTCAACCATTGGTAGGCGGTTAAGCACATCTTTCGTTACTTAAAGTGGTACTCGACTAATTGGGTTGTTTTATCCCAAGGGGGGATCACTACCGCCAAATTTGCATGCTTTCTTTGACTCTGACCGGGCTAGTTGCTATGACACTCATGTGTCCACTAGTGGCTTTTGCTTCATGCTTGGTAGCTCATGTATATCTTGGTTGAGCAATAAGCAACCTACTGTGGCCACTTCCAATTGTGAGGCTGAGTATAGGGCAGCTTTCACAATGACTATTGAGTGTGTGTGGCTTAGATGCCTTATGGATGATTTGGGTGTTGTTCATTCGTCCGCCACCACCATCTTCACTAACAATCATAGCGCATTGACAGTTGCAACGAACCCTGTGTTCCATGCTCACACTAAGAACATTGAGGTGCATTATCATTATGTCAAGGAGAGGTTCTCTGTTAGAGAGATCAATTTGGCATATGTGCCTATGCAGGAGAACATTGTAGACCTTATCACAAAGGCTTTGCTTAGGGAGAAGTTTGAATCTTTTTGCAAAGTTTTGGGCTTCCTTCCTTTTGTGGATTGATTCCACATAGCTTGGCACTTCCTTATACATGAGTGTCAGCTCCTTGTTCACCGCATCACTCCAAGGGGGGATTTGTTGATATATTTAGGTAGTGTTGTGTGTGAACACACTAGGGCCACCAGGGCACTTTTTTCCCTCTTCAGGAGGTTTTTTCCCCAGCTTGTATATATGCCTATCGCCCTAATAGGTCATCTATCTTTGTACATTCTAGTGGTAATACATTCAGTATTTTGTGTTGTGCTCCAAGCTTCTTCTTCTTCCTTGTGTTGTTTGTGTGCTTCCGCAGACCTCGAACTCCAACAGATAGTGATGAAGACGAAGAGTCCATCCTCATGGAGCCATTCTATTCTTCTAAGGAAGAATATCTATATTCAATAGAAGTCGGAAGTCAAAAGTAGGAAAGATCAAAAGAGGAAGAGAAGTCAATAGTAACCTAGAAGAAGAAATGAGAGAAACCAAATCCTAAGCCAATGGAGGAAGATACCCTCTTTGAAGTCCCAGAGAACTTCAAGAAGTATGAAATAGAAGATCAGAAGGTCATGATGAGGATGCCTAATAGGGAATCACTCATTGGAGAGGCTTACAACAACAAAGAAAAGACTAAATAAATTGTTGTAATCTTAGAAGAAGGTGAAGAAACAAGAGGAAAAAGAGTTGATTGATTTATTAAGAGAGTATAGAGATGTGTTTGCATGGAGCTACAAGGACTTGAAAGGAGTTGGCCTAGATATTTTCTCTCATAGAATTCCCATGTCTTTGGAATCCAAGCCAACTAAGCAGAAACCGTACACCTTTAATGATAATTATGCAACAAAGATCAAAGAGGAAATAGATCGATTGATAGAAGCTAGATTTATCTATTGGATTGAGAATATTGAATGGGTATCCCCCATTGTGATAGTTCCCAAAAAGAATGAAAAACTATGAGTGGTGCTAAAACAAATGTTTGACAAATGTAGAGAATATCAGGTCTAATTGAACCAAGAAAAGTGTGTCTTCATGGTTAGGCAAGGCAAGATTCGTTCACGTGGATGCTTCCAACTATGTGATTGGGCTCCTCTTGTTCATCTTGATTTTCATATAAAGCTTCCATTGTAAGCTTGAGGTGTCCTAACCCCATATCCACCCAAGGTAGGCATTTTTATTTGTGTTAAATGTGTATTTATTGCTTATAAGTGCATTTACATGGGCTGAACTTGTTCTTAGACATATGTATGGACTCCCAAGGCTTCTTGAAACATGTCTTCATATGCTTGAATGGGCAAACATGCTTGGATTTCGATATTAAAGTTCATCTACTCCACTTGATGTCAATTAGGCTTCTATCTTATGGGTAGATTGATAGATAGATAGATAGATAGATAGATAGATAGATAGCTAACACTTGATAGGGGACAAAGGTATTGAGTAATGAGTAGAACGTTTGATTTTCGAGTTGTTAGTGACATCATAGAGCCATTGGAGAGGATCAAAGAGGGATTTCAGGCATTAACTTGGGGGAGATGGGGTGGAAAGGATGTCATTGCTGATGTCACCATGAGAATTAAATTAATGTGCTAAAATTTGTAAGTTTCAAATAATCAAGTGCTAGAATAGGGCAATTGTCCATGTGTAACTCCCAAGGCAAAAAGTTTTTTATCATTGAAGTTCACGCGGCAAATGTCTTAAGAAATTGAGACCAAGATTAATACATTTAACAATATCAAAAAACTCACTTGTGCAATCATTCGATTGCTTTGGAAAAGCAATTGGGAGTTGGGACTTGTGGGGTTTTTTAGGACTCTAGTGCACGAGGATAATATATACACCATAGAGGCTACCTTGGTTGAACCTTTCAAGCATTTAGATATTTTTAGGAGCAAAAACACAACATCTGATTGCCCGACTTCTTAGGCAATTGTCTCTTTGCAAGCAAAGTCCAAAAACACCTAATCCAATCAAGATAAGTTGGTTAATAATTCATGAAATAAAGACAAAAGATTGTAAACCAAAAATGCTTCAAAAAATTAACCCTTACAAGAAATTTTAAGAGAGAACACAAGAAACTCATTCCATGAGTGGCTAGGGAAAATAAGAGAAAGGAAAGTAGAAAAGCATCCTAAATCTTCAAATCAACCAGGTACTATGGTTGGGGAATCTAAATTTTGCACTTGGTGGTTTTTGGATTTCAAGAGTGGTAAGATTTCATCAAACCTTACAAGGGTACTTAGGAGGGAACTCAAGAAATTTTTAAGAGAGAACTCAAGAAACTCCTTTCATGAGTGGCTAGGGAAAATAGAAGAAAGTAAAGTAAAAAGGCATCTTAAATCTTCAAATCAACTAGTTGTTATGGTTGGTCAATTTAAAGGTTTCAGTTGCTGTTTTTGGATTTCAAGAGTGGTAAGATTTCATCGAAACTTAACAGGGTACTTAGATGAGACCTTAGAGTTGTTGTGTCACTAGTGGAGCACATGATTGCATATCTAGTTGCTCAACTCCCTAGAGCCATCATGCTGATGATGCACTCAAGTATCTAACGTTGCAAAAACTAAGAGATCTCATCAGCAAGATATAAGAGAGGATAAGTGAGAACCAAGCAAGCCTAAAGTAACACCATAGCCAACACTTTCAATCACTAGATTACTCTAGGATAGAAATCACGCCTTTGCATTTGAGGAAGTTTTTGGGGGGCTCTTGGCACTATAACTGCTCTAAGATCACTAGAGAGTGTGCATAGAGACGGTAGGGTAGCTAGTGTACGAATTGAGCCTAAAATTTTCCATTTAATTGTTCATAGATCCAAGGCAATTAGACATGCATTTGAAGGTATTTTTTGGGGATTTCGGTTCTGGAACTCCTTAAAGACCATCAGAAAGATAGGCTAGGGATCATAAAAACATTTCTAAACAATTCGATCCTACAATCACTCAAACGAGTTTTGTAATATGTAGAAGAATTAGAACATTGTAACATAAGGATATTTGAGGAAATTTGGAATTGATTCCTTTCTCAACCATCTAGGATTATAAAGGAACTTCCAAGTATAGCTCATATGCACATTTTGATCTTCCTCAATTATACGTGTGTGGGGAGATATAGGGCGATTGCTCATAATTCATACTAGGGATATTGTGTGTTTTTGGGACACTTTATTTAATTGAGATCTTGGAAGGGAACCAAAAAGACATTAGAACCATCGTGTGGGAAAGAAATACATAGGTCAAATCTGTTGGAACATCAAGCTTACACTGTGTTTGAGGAGGATTATCTCTACATCATCTTTGGATTATGTGAAAGACATCCATTAAAGAGTTTCTTCATTTATGCTCATTTAAAGTATTTTTTCTAATGATCTTTTATGATCATTTACCCCATGTAAAAGCTTTGAGCTTTACACTTTTAAAATGATAAAGAAAGTTCATTATCCACGAGATTGAGGTAGCTGAACTTGATGTTCAATCAAACAATCAATCAATCAATCACCAAAAAATAGATCAAATTAGATCTTCACTTTCCCTAGATTGTAGGAAAGTAGATTCTCTTCATTCCAACAAACTATCTTGCTTTGATTTGAACTCAAAAAGCACTTGTAAAATTTGTGGAAGGCTTCAAGGTCCTTTACGAAGACTTCCAATCACTTGTACATTAAATTGAAACAATATACATACTCCTTTGGTCATCATTGTCCTTCATTTATCTTCACAATCTTCTTCAACAATAGTAATCTTGCAGAGGTCTCTGGTCTCTCTATAGATCTCTAAATTGGATGACTAAGCATTGATTGGAAATTTATCATTTTCTAGTTTATATGTACAAATTTCTAGAGCATTTGGTTTAGTACATTTTGAGAAATCTTCATTTAATTATCTCAGGGTCAATCTCTGCATAGCCGTGAAAAATTGGGCACATCTATTCATTGTTAATTTTATTCTAGAAGCATATCTTGCTTATTTATTCTACTCTTGTGCATTTTAGACACTCAACCCTATGTATAACATTCCTCCAAAAGGAATATTTCCAATTCTAATCATGTTGGCTTCTCTGAGCATTTGATGTTGACCATTTCATCCAAATATAGCAAGTTTTTTGAGCTTATCAAAGTGCAAACTTATTTGTCTTGCATCAAATCTATCTCATTGATGCTTCAAAGTAGATAAGCGATTTTATTACACTAGTCACAAGCCTATAAGGTCTATTTGACTATCCAAAAGCTCAAGGGTTGGTTCTGTGTTGGTTGGTTGGACCAAACTTCGTCACTTAGAAACTCACCTTTCTACTCCCTCAAGCTTCTCCAAGTTCTCTCATAATCATATAGGGTTCTGGGGTGACTACAAGGACTCATAAATCAATGGTCTTCAACTAAACCGGTATATTGAGGATATCCTAGAACAACTCAAAGTCTAGCTCTTTGCATCCTCCTAACTATGCTAATAGAGCAATCAAAGAATTGCATAGAGCCCTATTGAGGTTGCATAATGGAGCCATTGAAGACTTAAAAACTAGGGGAGAGTCCATGAATGTGCCAAAGGTGACTTAGTAAAGTATCTAGCTTAAAATCTATCATTGAGAGGAAGCATAGGCTTAGAGCCATTGGAATTTTGCAACGCTAGGGTTTCATAGAGAATACTTGTGAGGACGTTTTAGAAGCATAATCAGCCGTGTCCAATAAATTGGACGAAGATACTATTATTGGAACCCAAAGTGAATGATAAATGAGAAATCATCTAAGTGAATGTGAGGGATTTTTGCCATTAGTAGAGTGAAAATCTTCATAGATTTAATGGATTGACACTTAGATACTCTAGACCTTGTGTAGAACTATTTAGGAGTAAAAGCTTTCGTAAGGAAAGGGCAAATCTTTCTCCCTAGCTATTTGTAGCTAGAACCATTGTCTAAGAGGTATCCTTGGGTCATCAAACCGTCCTTTGGCATGAGAGAGAAGTTGGGCATTGGAAAAACTAAGAAACTTCGGTCTTGACAGAAGAAAGTAAGAACTTAATGCCCTATGGAATTGTGATCAATCACCCTAAGAATTTTGAAGAGTTCAAGAAGCATAACGATTAAAGAAGTACTTCAAACTCTTTGACTTCTTTGTAATCATAGGTGAAATAAAGTCCTTTTCTATTTATAAAACAAAGGGTTTAATATTGTGTCAACTACCAAGTGTTTATTGTGGAGCTCCTCATCTATAAAGCCTTTAGCAGACTCCTCAAATATTTATCTTAACCACTTGAATATTTTATTTCTATTCTCTACATCAAAATAGAAAGATTGTTTGTGCATCATCATTGGTTGTGAGCATAAAAGTGTCTAATATCAATTGATGGTAAGTCATCCACCTATGTGCACATAAATAGCATCATTCATATGATTGTATTATTAAGGAAGGCATTAGGCAAAAAACATGCTACTAGTGTGCAAGAACATGGCTGGGAAGCTAGAACTAAGAATATCGATAGCATAGTATCTACGAGAGAGATTGTGATTCATTCAAATCTAATCCCTAGATTGCTATTTGATACTCTAAGTGACTCAAGCAATGAACTTGAAGACATCTCCCATTCCATAAACATGAATGAGCTTCAAAAGGAGGTAAACTTCTTATTGTGGAGAAATTTCACTCCAACCTGCACAACAGAAGTTATCAAACCTCTCTTAAAAGATGTCATTTCAAACACCTACTTACTAAAACCTGATTCAATCATAAATTAGATACCCAATGCCTTTGAGATTTTGTTAACACACAACTGACACTACCAAATTTCCAACAATTTATAGATCACTCCATTTGGAGTTCAAATTGTCTTTCAACCAACTGCCTAAAGATGGATTACCTATCAACTCAAGTTAAGCAAAAAATAGAGTTTTAGAAGAACTACTCTCTATAACTACTCGAGATGAATCTAGCAAAGATATATAGATCAGCTAAAGTGAAAGCAATAAAATTTCTAAAGAGACACCATATGCATTGAATGGATATCTACACACAGATAAATGGCTTCAGCAAGATGGCTATATAAAGAAAGTAATACAACCGGAATACCTATGTGCTAATTCAGATATGCTTTGGTGGGGTAATGACCAGAATATGCTTCTTAACACATCCTTGTCATCTCCACAAAAAGTTACATGCAAAAGCCTTCTATTTACGGAGAAATGAACATGGCTCTCTTATTCTCTCTCTCTCTCTCTCTCTCTCTCTCTCTCTCTCTCTCTCTCTCTCTCTCTCTCTCTCTCTCTCTCTCTCTCTCTCTCTCTCTCTCTCTCTCTCTCTCTCTCTCTCTCTCTCTCTCTCTCTCTCTCTCTCTCTCTCTCTCTCTCTCTCTCTCTCTCTCTCTCTCTCTCTCTCTCTCTCTCTCTCTCTCTCTCTCTCTCTCTCTCTCTCTCTCTCTCTCTCTCTCTCTCTCTCTCTCTCTCTCTCTCTCTCTCTCTCTCTCTCTCTCTCTCTCTCTCTCCCTCCCTCCCTCCCTCCCTCCCTCTCTCTCTCTCTCTCTCTCTCTCTCTCTCTCTCTCTCTCTCTCTCTCTCTCTCTCTCTCTCTCTCTCTCTCTCTCTCTCTCTCTCTCTCTCTCTCTCTCTCTCTCTCTCTCTCTCTCTCTCTCTCTCTCTCTCTCTCTCTCTCTCTCTCTCTCTCTCTCTCTCTCTCTCTCTCTCTCTCTCTCTCTCTCTCTCAATCTCACCGTGTCTGTTGATACAAACTAACTTAAATAGATTTTCTCAATCTCGTGACTTTTGAAAATTCTAGAACTAATGTTAAGTCTAACTTTACAACTATATTACATGTGTGAAATTGTCCCTTCACATAGGAATGTTTTTTTCTTCTTAGACTTTGACCTTCAAATTTATGTCCAATTTGTGATTAGTTCTCCAACAGCTCCCCCTCAATCACTAATTGAAATTCTCTGTTTCTTCATATCATCTTCTTTTCTTTTACTCCTACCATACTTTTGAATTTGTTGGTCTTCACACCATCCAAGCTCTTTGTCATTATATCTACTATCTGATACTGTGGAAATGTACTCCACTTCAATTTCTTTCTCCATTACCTTTTCTCTTAGGAAATGATATTGTATCTCTATATGTTTTGTTCTTGCATGAAATACTGGATTTGTTGCAAGATAAAGTGAACTCATGTTATCTCCATGTATTGTAGGTGTATCTTGATTAATGCCCAAGTATTTGAATAATGTCTGCATCCATATGACCTCCCTAGCTGCTTCTACAAGGCCAAATGAGGATAGTGTTGCTATATTTGCATAGTGATGTGTGTGAACACACTAGGACCATCAAGGCACTTTTTCCCTCTCTAGGAGGTGTTTTTCCCCTAGCTTGTATATATGTCTATTGCCCTAACGGGTCATATATCTTTGTACATTCTAGTGGTAATACATTCAATATTGTGTGTTGTGCTCCAAGCTTCTTCTTCTTCCTTGTGTTGTTTGTGTGGTTTTACAGACCTCGAAGTCCAATAATTGGTATCAAAGTAGGTCAGTGCTTCATTTAGGGTGTCATCATCACCCCTCCGATCACAATCTCAAAATCGCATGAAATTTGGTCACACTCTTGTTTTGGCCTCTGAATGCACTATCACAGTGCTTGTGCAGGCTATTTCATCTTTTTGTGCCAAAGATATATACAGGTTTTGGTTTGCCAGTATAAGTGTCCCAAAGTCTATTACAGGTTTAGTAGAACTTCTCAGGGTAGTTCTATTCAACTTTTTCAGATACAAACATTTTTCTACATGAGGATATTTTAGTAACTGGCCATGGCTGAAACCAGTGATGTATTTTGTATGTTGGTTGTTGAGGATAAGTTGGATGGCACGAATTACCCATTGTGGGCTTCTATGATGCATCATGTATTGGTCCCAAAAGGACTATGGAATATTATGCAGGGTGTTGAAAAACGACCTATTACGCCTACAAATATAGGTACTAAAGCTGATGCAGATGGCATCAAAGATGGTGATCTTCTATAGATTCCTTTTCATGTTGCAGTTTTTGTTGCACTTACTGCAAAGAAAATTTGTTGGGATGGTAGAGATTCTCAGGCACATGCATTGATAGCCTTGTCTATCAAACGTGCCATTATTCCTTACATTCACTCTTTTAGAATAGCTAAAGATGCTTTGGATACACTTACTACTTTGCACCAGGCAAGGAATGATGCTCGTGTTGCTTACCTCCGAAAATAGTTGGAGAGTGAGCACATGAATGAAGATTATTCCATGGACAATGTTTTGACAAAGATCAAAGATTTGAAAGAACACTTGATTTCTGTTGATGAAGTCTTACCTGATAGTTCACTTGTGCAAACTATACTGAATTGTCTTCTCGATTCATATCAGAGTTTTGCTTCTACTCTTCATTTGATAATGAAAGGCAATCCAAATGCCTTAACATTTGAGGAGTTTGTCTCTCTTCTATTGCAGGAAGATCAGTCTAGGTAGAATAGGTCCATTATGTGTGCTGTAGATCAAGCTTTCCTGGCTAATCAGAAGGCCAAAGGTAAATCAAGATCTTCTACTAGTAAGCAGAAATCTTCTAATTCTGCACAATCAAAGAAGGATGACAGAGAAGAGAAGAAACCAAAAAAGCAAAAAAAAATTGCAAATATTGTAAAGCAAATGATCATGTCATAAAGAGCTATCCACAACTAGCTGCTAAAGAGGCAGAGAAAAAAGAGGTTGGAATGGTTGTTGCAGAGGCCTCTACACCAAAAATAGAGTCTGCTAATCTAGTGCAGAATGAAGAATGGGTGTTTACTACTGTTTGCAGTTTTGACCCATCTTCTCCTGAATAGTGTATGTTTGCAGTAGACTTAGATGTTTGGTACTTTGATAGTGGGGCAACCAAACATATTACCTTGCAGCATAGTTTCTTCACTTAACTTGAACCTGCCCCTATAGGGAATACTATCACATGCGCCAGCCACTCCTCTTATCCTATCATGGGAGTTGGTAAGATCATTTTGACTACTACTAATGGGAGTTCTTTTACATTGTCAAATGCTTTATTTGTGCTATGGATCAAGAAGAATCTATTATTTGTTTCAGCTTTAGCCAAGATTGTCTTGGTTGTGAAATTTGTTGATAACAGATGACAATGGTGATGTGATTATTGCTTCTAGAATTTTATGTCGTGGGTTGTATAAGCTCATAGACTATGAAAAATCTATGAATGATTTGGCATGTAAATACATGATTCTCATGCTATTTCATATGCAAATCTTTGGCATGCACGCTTTGGTCATTTGAATTTTGCTAGTTTGCTATGCTTGCAGAAATCTAAAATGGTGTACTCTTCGCCCATACTTGAGGCACCCGGTAAACATGTATATGAAGGCTGTATTTTGGAAAAAAATGCAGTGTTCCTCATCCCAAAAGATTGTTTAGTTCGAGCTACTCAAAAATTGCATCTTGTTCACAGTGATGTTTGTGGTCCTATGCAAACACCCTCTTTTGGGAACTATCTTTACGTCATGACTTTCATCAATGATTTTTCCAAGAATGCATCGGTATATCCACTGAAAGCAAAGTCCGAAGTGTTTATGTGCTTCAAACAGTTTTTGGTCTTGGCTGAAAATCTGTCAGCATGTAAAATGGGTACCCTACATTCTAATCGAAGGGGGGAATATATGTCTTCTAAACTTAATGCATTTTTGGTTGAATGTGGGATAAAATATTAGTGTACAGTGACGTATACACCTCAATAGAATGGAGTTGTTGAAGGAAAGAACAAGTCACTCATGGAGATGGTGAGGTATATGGTCAAGAGTCAGGCTTTACCACATAGCTTCTCGCTTGAGGTTATCATGTGTGTAGTATATGTACTTAACAGGTGTCTCACTAAAGCATTGGAGTCTATCACTCCATATGAGGCTTGGCATGGTCGTAAGCCATCTGTTGCTCCCCTGCATGTTTTTGGTTGTTTGGCATATGCATTAATGCCTGAACAACAATGCAAGAAATTGGATGATAAAGCAGTGAAATGTATTTTTGTTGGATACATGTTTGAAAGCAAAGGCTATCGTCTGTACCATTCATAGACAAAATGCATTTTGGTTAGCCGTGATGTTGTTTTTGTGGAAGATGTTATTCAGCTACTACTTTCATGTACTAAGGAGACATGAGTTAGCTCCAAAGACATGTATGATACTTTGCTACCTCTTCTTATAGGTGGACAGTCTAGTGTTGGTCCTAATGAGGCAATTTCTCAGCCTTTACAAGTTTCATGTGATGATGTGGATCTTCTATTTCTGATGTAGATTTACATGATGCACTTGATGAGAGAGCTGCTATTGAGGAGGCAAACACTATGCCAAAATGGTTGGTGCAAACTTTGCATGTTAGATGCACTTCTCTCATATTATACTCATTTAGGCTCTCATAGTGTCTCTTTTGCATCAGATTGTTATGCTATGGCTGCCTCTAGTCTTTGTGATGAGAATGAGCCTGTTTCATTTGATGAAACACAAAATTCAAAAAATTGGATGGCTGATATGCAATCTAAATATCATGCTATAATGAAAAATGTTACCTGGTCTTTATGTGACTTGCCTCCTGGCAAGAAGGCCATCGGCACTAAGTGGGTATACAAGCTTAAGCATAAGCATGATGGAATAGTTTACAGGTATAAGGCTAGGCTTGTTGCAAAGGGTTATGCTCAGGAAAGAGGCATTGATTTTGATGAGATCTTTGCTACTACTTGCCGAATAACTACTGTTCGTAGCATCTGTGCACTTGCAACTCATCATGGTTGGAATGTACATCAGTTGGACATTAAAACTGAATTTTTGAGTGGTGATTTGCATGAAGAGGTGTATTTTTTTCAGCCCTGTGGATTTGTGCAAAAAGGCCATGAAAATTAGATGTGCAGGTTAAAGAAGGCATTATATGGTTTAAAGCAAGCACCACGTGCTTGATATGAAAAGATACATGCCTATCTGATTGCACATGGTTTTGACAACAATCCAACTGAAAGCACCTTATATGTTAAGTGTGCTTCTGATCATTGTTGTGTACGTTGATGACATGTTGCTCACTGGTCCTCATGAGAAGCATATTGCTAATTTTAAGGCTGATTTGCATGCTCATTTGAGATGTCTGATTTGGGGCATTTGCATCATTTTTTGGGCATTCAATTTATGCAAGTTGATGGTAGAATAGCTTCTTGTCAAACAAAATATATTGGCATATTTTTGTAGTTTTTTGGTCTTGAAGACTACAAACCTATTGCCACTCCTATGGAGACAGGTTTATGATTGATTCTTCATGATGTTGGAGATGCATTTGATGTTGTTCTCTATCTAGGCTATTGGATGCTTGATTTACTTATGCATTGCTCAGCCAGATATTTAGTTTTTTGACTCCTAAATGAGCAGGTTTATGCATTGCACAGGTGTCAACCATTGGTAGGCGGTTAAGCACATCTTTCGTTACTTAAAGTGGTACTCGACTAATTGGGTTGTTTTATCCCAAGGGGGGATCACTACCGCCAAATTTGCATGCTTTCTTTGACTCTGACCGGGCTAGTTGCTATGACACTCATGTGTCCACTAGTGGCTTTTGCTTCATGCTTGGTAGCTCATGTATATCTTGGTTGAGCAATAAGCAACCTACTGTGGCCACTTCCAATTGTGAGGCTGAGTATAGGGCAGCTTTCACAATGACTATTGAGTGTGTGTGGCTTAGATGCCTTATGGATGATTTGGGTGTTGTTCATTCGTCCGCCACCACCATCTTCACTAACAATCATAGCGCATTGACAGTTGCAACGAACCCTGTGTTCCATGCTCACACTAAGAACATTGAGGTGCATTATCATTATGTCAAGGAGAGGTTCTCTGTTAGAGAGATCAATTTGGCATATGTGCCTATGCAGGAGAACATTGTAGACCTTATCACAAAGGCTTTGCTTAGGGAGAAGTTTGAATCTTTTTGCAAAGTTTTGGGCTTCCTTCCTTTTGTGGATTGATTCCACATAGCTTGGCACTTCCTTATACATGAGTGTCAGCTCCTTGTTCACCGCATCACTCCAAGGGGGGATTTGTTGATATATTTAGGTAGTGTTGTGTGTGAACACACTAGGGCCACCAGGGCACTTTTTTCCCTCTTCAGGAGGTTTTTTCCCCAGCTTGTATATATGCCTATCGCCCTAATAGGTCATCTATCTTTGTACATTCTAGTGGTAATACATTCAGTATTTTGTGTTGTGCTCCAAGCTTCTTCTTCTTCCTTGTGTTGTTTGTGTGCTTCCGCAGACCTCGAACTCCAACAGATAGTGATGAAGACGAAGAGTCCATCCTCATGGAGCCATTCTATTCTTCTAAGGAAGAATATCTATATTCAATAGAAGTCGGAAGTCAAAAGTAGGAAAGATCAAAAGAGGAAGAGAAGTCAATAGTAACCTAGAAGAAGAAATGAGAGAAACCAAATCCTAAGCCAATGGAGGAAGATACCCTCTTTGAAGTCCCAGAGAACTTCAAGAAGTATGAAATAGAAGATCAGAAGGTCATGATGAGGATGCCTAATAGGGAATCACTCATTGGAGAGGCTTACAACAACAAAGAAAAGACTAAATAAATTGTTGTAATCTTAGAAGAAGGTGAAGAAACAAGAGGAAAAAGAGTTGATTGATTTATTAAGAGAGTATAGAGATGTGTTTGCATGGAGCTACAAGGACTTGAAAGGAGTTGGCCTAGATATTTTCTCTCATAGAATTCCCATGTCTTTGGAATCCAAGCCAACTAAGCAGAAACCGTACACCTTTAATGATAATTATGCAACAAAGATCAAAGAGGAAATAGATCGATTGATAGAAGCTAGATTTATCTATTGGATTGAGAATATTGAATGGGTATCCCCCATTGTGATAGTTCCCAAAAAGAATGAAAAACTATGAGTGGTGCTAAAACAAATGTTTGACAAATGTAGAGAATATCAGGTCTAATTGAACCAAGAAAAGTGTGTCTTCATGGTTAGGCAAGGCAAGATTCGTTCACGTGGATGCTTCCAACTATGTGATTGGGTGTGTGCTAGCACAACCTATAGGTGAAGGTAACATTGATCTTCCAATAGCTTATGCAAGTAGGCAGCTGAATGCAATGAAATGCAACTATACCACTACTAAACGAGAAGGATTAGGCATGGTGTATGTAGTTAAAAAGTTTATATTTTTTTTCTTGCAAATAATTCTAATTTTTTTACAAACCATTAGTCTTTACTTTATCTAGTGAACAAACCTTACAATATTGGTAGATTAGTAAGACGGTTTCTCTTATGAATGGAATATGACTTTGAAGTTGTTACGAAGGGCAATAGTCACCTTAGAGTAGATCACCTTTCTATACTAACTTTTGGAGAGTCCCCTCAAGGAGTGCTGGACAAACTTCTTGATGCTTACTTGTTCAACCTAGAATTAGTTCCTTACTGGGCCAAAACTATAGTGCCTATTCTAATCATCGGGCCTAAGTATCGTGTATTGAAAGCCAACAATAAAGAAGTAGTGAGGTCTCAAAAATTTTGCATAATGGTAGGTAGTGTGTATAAGCACACTAATCAAGGCATATTGTCTTGTTGTATAGATGAAGGTGAACATGCGAAGTGGTTGCAAATGGCACATGTAGGCACATTGAAGCAACATCATTATAATAATTGAACCCTAAAGAATGTACAAAGATTAGGTGTGTATAGGCCACCATGGAAGCAAAAGTCCATAGGATGTGCAAGGAATGCCCAATCTATGGCGTTAGACCGGCTATAGAACATGGAATACTATATCAAGTATCTTTGATACCAGATTGGCATGAATCCTTGGTAAAGTCTTTGAGGACAAAAACATTCCCTCAATAGATGACATTGGCTAGAGGACCAAGCAAGGATCCTTCAATTTCAGGCTCAATGTTTTATGTATCTTTCATTGATGATTTCAGTAGATGAACTAAACAAGAACCCTAGACTATGCACTCATTGGAGATAATTTATATAAGCATGGAAGACATGGATACCTAAGATTGTGTTTCCATGAGAGTGAATACCTTAAGATCTTAGACTCTGCCCACTGAGGTGTGGCAGGAGGACATTTTGGACCAGACAGCATGATCAAAGCTATACTATTTGTAGGTCTTTGGTGGCCAACTCTCCACATGGATGCACATACCTATGTGAAGTGGTGTGACATTTGTTAGCAAACTCACTATCTAGTATGTAAAAATGAGATGCCACTGATGTCACGAGGAAGGAGATAAGGAAGAGAGCTCACACACACAATCTCACTCTCAAGGAGAAGCACACACACAGATTGAGGCAAGGAAGAATGATCTTCTTCTTCTTCTTCTATTACATAAAAAGGAATGTACAAGAATGACCTAAAAACAAGAATACAACAAGTGCAATATATAAAGATCAGTACATAAGGAAAAATCCTAATGTCCACGAATGAGTGAGCTAGAAAGGAACAAATGTGTCATCACTCTTGGTAGATAAATCTAATAAAGCTCAATGAAGTATCCCTGACATATACCGGCGTGATCACTATACATGTCAGAGAAACGAAAAACTAGTATGTGTCATCCTGGATCATCACATGTTGAGCTTGATATCTCAACACTCCCCCTCAAGCTCAATGCCATATCCTATAATCCAAGCATCTCCCGAAAGTTTTTCAACTTCTCAGCTCTAAGTGCTTTGGTGAAAATATCAGCAACCTGCTCATCTGTTCTCAAACAAGATCAATATCACCTGTTAATACTTTCTCTCTGATGAAGTGATAATGTACCTCGATATGCTTTGTTCTAGCATGGAAAACAGGGTTTCGTGCTAATTGTATGCTGCTAATATTATCACAATAGATAGTGATAGGCTTTTGCACTTCCACACCTTAATCTGCAAGTAACATCTCCAGCCATGATGCCCCACATGCTTCCATTGTAGCACCTCTATACTCAGCCTCTGTACTCGACAAAGCAATAGTGGGTTGCTTCTTGCTCCTCCATGTAACAATTTCACTCCCAAGTGAGAATAGAAAACCACTTGCAGATCTTCTATCTAGAATGCTATTAGCCCAATCTGCATCGGTGTATCCATAAACCTACAAATCTACACCAGCCTCATAAAATAATGCATAATCCAAAGTAGCACTCACATAACGTAGAGTGCGCCTCAGAGCATCCAAATGTGGCTTCTTGGGAACATGCATAAACTCACTTTCAAGTCCAACAGTATAACTTAGATTAGGTCTTGTAATTGTGAGATATATAAGAATTCCCAAAATTTTCCTGTACATAGTAGCATTCTCCAATGCTTCACCTAATGTCGTGTCCAACTTCAAATTCTGATCTAATGGCATAGAAATTGGCTTACAATCAGCCATACCATACTTTTGCCGCATATTCAAGGCATCATGCCTTTGCGACATCCATATACTTGTTTATGTATGTATAAACTCAATGCCCAAGAAATAGCCCAGCACACCAAGATCTTTCATGTCAAATTCCTGCATAAGAAGTTGCTTTACCTCTTTGATGATTCCTTCATTATCACCACCTACAATCAGGTCATCAACATAAATAGCCACAATATTGATGCCATCATCATCCTTCCTTGCATATAGTGAGTGATCTGCATCACACATAGAAAACCCAATGCTGGTTAAGTAATCAGCAATCCTTGCATGCCATGCCCGAGGGGCTTGCTTCAGCCCATACAAAGCCTTTTGCAACCTGCAAACATATTCTGGATGCTTTGAATCATCATATCCTTGTGGTTGGTCCATATATACTTCCTCCTGTAACTCACCATGTAGGAAAGCATTCTTCACATCCACCTGATGCAAAGTCCATCCTTTTGTTGTAGCTAATGCAACAAGTGTTTTGACAGTAGACATTTTAGCTATAGGGCTGAATGTTTCCTCATAATCAATGCCATATGTCTATGCATATCCTTTAGCTACTAATCGTGCTTAATACCTGCTTATGCTACCATCAGCATTATGCTTTACCTTGTAAACCCATTTGCAGCCTATGGGTTTCTTTCCTTACGGCAATGGAACCAGCTTTGATGTATCATTTCCATAAAGTGCAGCCATCTCCTCATCCATAGCTTTTCCCAATCTGCAATTCCAAGTGCATCTTCAAAGCAAGAAGGTTCAGCATCTTGTATTACCTTTGTCATGTAGGCACAATGACGAGCCATATAACTATCATACGTCAATCGTTGCACTGAATTCCGCATCCTTCCAAATCTTCTTGGTCCTGGGTCACTTCTCCTTGTATCATCTGCATGTGCCCTTCTTACTCCTGGAGTCTTCACAGAGGGCAATCCAAGTTCCTCATCAAGACTCTTTTCTGAACCGCTTGAATCTCCATCAACGTCTTCAAAACTTGCACATGTTTTACTACCAATAGAAAGCTTTTCTTTACCTTTCTTGGATGTGTTTGATAAATTTGCTGGACTGAAATTTCCACGCAATCTTTCACTCCATAGATTTGAGTTGGAACTATTGCTTGGTGATGCATCTAGTCCACTCAAAACTTGAGATTCTGCACTTGATTTTTCAGCATTTTCTTTGTCATTTGGTTCAGGATTCAATCCTTCTTTGGCATCTGCATAGAAGCTTGACATTTCATCAAATACCACATCTCTGCTCACCTTTACCTATTGTGTGAGTGGGTTATATCATTTATATCCCTTTTGCTCAAGGGAGTATCCAATGAAGACACACTTTTTTGCTTTTGGAACAAGCTTCGTCCTCAATTCATCTCGGACATGTACATATGCAATACAGCCAAAAACTTTCAAATGTGATAAGTTTGGCTTTTTACCTGTAAACTTCTCTTCAGGTGTAACTTGATGTACAGCAGCAGTCAAAGTTCTGTCATGATGTATCCAATAGCATCCACAGCTTCTGCCCAATAACAATGAGGCATATTCTTCTCATCCATCAAGGCTCTTGCTATTTTTGCAATATGTCTATTTTTGCATTCAGCAACGCCATTCTGTTGTGGTGTGTACCTGCATGAAAACTGACTCCGAATTCCATGATTTTTTAGAAAACTGTTGAACTCATTTGACATGTATTCACCTCCTCCATCAGATCTTAATGTGTGAATGTACTTCCCCGTCTGCTTTTCCACTATAGCTTTAAAATTCTGGAAGTGAGTGAACACCTCGCTCTTCTCTTTCATGAAATATACCCATACTTTGCGTGTATGGTCATCAATGAAAGTAACATAAAACCTGCAACCGCCCATAGATGTGGTCTTTGCTGGACCCCAAACATCTGTATGTACTACTTCTAGTACATTCTCACTAACATGCTTGTCATGTGGAAATGATGCTCTTGACTGTTTACCAAATTGACATGCTGCACATACCTTTTGCATTTCTGCAACTTTGAAATTTGGTAGTCCATGGATCAATTTCAGCCTTTGACTGCATCAATTTCAGCCTTTGCAAGTTTGCATGTCCAATCCGTTTGTGCCACATCTCTATATGTGCAATAACTCCTGCACCTTTTGCAAACATGGCTGCATTCATTTAAAGAATCTTCACATTTAAGGTGAACATCCTACCCACTTTGTTTCCTTTGGCAACCAATCGTCCATCTTGCTTGTACTCTTCTACATATAATCCATCAGCATTGAGCCTGACTTGTAATCCCTGGTCAACCATTCCAACAGAAACCAGATTCTTTGTTATATTTGGAACATGCAGCACATCAGCAAGATGTTTTACCTTTCCATCCTCCATAAATAGTGCTATGTTTCCTGTATGCTCAATAGGATGTGATGTGTCATCACCTGTTTCAACATATCCAGGAACTGGAAATTTTTGCAAAGTACTAAACTATTCCGCATGACTGGTCAAGTGATTTGAAGCACCTGAATCAATATACCAGACATTATTATTTGATTTTGAAACACCAGCAGACATCGTATTCATCATGTGATGTTGAAGCATGAACAGCTTCTCAGAATCATCTGCACTTGTGGATGCATAGTTATTCTGCTGCCTTCTGTTATTTTGATTCTTCAACCTGCAATCATGTTCAAAGTGTCTAGGTTTACCACAATTCCAACATCCTTTACTGTCATTACCTGAATCATTTCTTTGGAAATTTCTATGGCCTCTTTGGCTCCCCCTGCCTCGAAACTGTCCTCTTCCTCGTGCATGATTATGTTGTTGACCTTGGTCTTGATTACCATTTCCTCTTCCAAAACCTCTACCTCTGCGTCTTCCTCTGCTAGAGTAGAATACCTGCTCAGAACTGGGCTTTCCTTGGGAGTTTGAATCCTCACCAAGCTTCTTCTCTTCAATATTTTCCCTAGTCTGTATAGAGGTTCTGAACTGCTTATATGCGACTCCTAAACCACGAAGGCATACTTCCACCTTATCATCATCATCTACATTCCCTCCAATAGGTGCAAGTGACTCACATATGCTTTTGATTTTTAGGGTATAGTCACTTACCGACATGCTCTTTTTCTCCAAGGTATGCAGCTCGTTCTTGAGTTGCAATGTCCGTGCCTTTATATTGGTCTCATACAATGTGAACAAATTGTTCCAAGCCTCTTTCGGAGTCTTGACATCCTGTATGTGCCCAATAATGCTATCCTGTATGCTAACACATAGCCAATACATTACCTTTCGTGCTCCTTGACTCCATTCCTCATATGCTCTTATCTGTTCTGCAGTCTGAATCCTCTTTGGTAACTGCAGAGCATTTGCGTTCTCTCCTTCGATGTACTTCCAATAGCCTTTTCCCATCAGGGAATTCGTCATTCTGAATCTCCAAGCATGGAAGTTGTTCTTGTCTAGCTTATCACTCATAAGCTGACTCATTCCATCTATGTTTGCCATTTTTGCAGTAATACACAACACTGCAAACCACTGCAAGTAGCACTTCTGCTTGAACATTGTTGCACTAGGACGTGACAGTTTGATCTTAGAAAAACATAGTTTTTGTGTATCAACAGTACACGGAATCGCTTGAAATTCTGGCTTTGGAATATATGAGTGTTGCCAAACACAAGGCAAGTTACAGTTTTTGAAATTGACCTGGTTTTTTTGTGAGCACCACTTTGTGCGCTCGAAATGGAGGTCGAGATGGCTCCGAAACTTTGATCTCACACTAATTTTTGTAGCAAATGGAGGTCGTTTGTGAATTGTGTTTTCTCCATGCTTTGCTGCATACTCTTCACCGTTGCCTTCTCCATGACCTGTCTACAGCCACGCTGGCTCTGATACCATGTCACGAGGAAGGAGATAAGGAAGAGAGCTCACACACACACTCTCACTCTCAAGGAGAAAGCACACACACAGATTGAGGCAAGGAAGAATGATCTTCTTCTTCTTCTTCTATTACATAAAAAGGAATGTACAAAATTGACCTAAAAACAAGAATACAAGAAGTGCAATATATAAAGATCAGTACATAAGGAAAAAACCTAATGTCCGTGAATGAGTCAGCTAGCAAGGAACAAATGTGCCATCACTCTCGATAGATAAGTCTAATAAAGCTCAATGAAGTATCCCTGACATATACCGGCATGACCACTATACATGTCAAAGAAACGAAAAAATGGTACATCCTAGATCATCACATGTTGAGCTTGATATCTCAACAACTGAGACCCATGATGGGAGGACATGCATTTTCCAAGTGGTGCATAGACTTTGTTGGTCCTATTAACCCCCTAACTAAGAGCTCACATGCTGAGTATATTATTGTTGTCACTGATTATCTAACCAAATGGGTAGAAGTAAAAGCCACTAAGAAGAACGATGCACAAACTATAGCTAAGTTTCTCTTCAATAATGTGTTTACATGATATGGTTTGCCAATAGAATTGGTCAATCATCGTGGTACCCATTTCTTGAATAAGGTCTTGTTGAATACTTGCTGCAAGAATTCATGGTCATTCACATGAAGTCAACTCTATACCACAAGAGAAAGAGAAAGAGAGAGAGAGAGAGAAGAAGAGCACTCTTCTTTTGTCTTTTTCTCCAAATTTCAAAAACAAAAGCACAAAAAAAACTCAAAGGTGGTTAATTGCTATACTACTCAATGGACAAAGGAAGAGCATCATGGAATGAAGCAAGGCACTTCAATCAACAAAAGGATCGAGGATGTAAATGACTCCAAGGCACTCTTCCTCAAAACCCTAAATGCCACACCCAAAAATACCAAGTGCCATCGATTGGGAGAAACTCAAGAAAGACCTTGCATGAGGACTATGCTTAAAAGAACATGAGCTCCTTGCAAATGCATTCCACTACTACATCGAACAACCTCTCCATTAAAGGTTTATCAAGGATGACGGACGCTAGAGTGGGGGGAGTGTTAGGAGCAGTAAAGGACAAGAAGGCCAAAGAAAGGGATTAAAAGGATCAAGAAGATAGAACAGTCATGCAGATCATGCAAAGAATAGGCCCAATCAAAGCAGTACTAGAAGTATATATGTATCAAGTTTCATACTTTTTTTAGCTCATTTGAGCCTCCAAATAGGTATAGTAACCTAATCAAAGATTCCATTGCTCCACTCTTTGTTCTTGCCTTGAGTGCATGTGTGTGTATGTTTGTGCGTGTTGGTGTGCTTCTCACTCACACAATTGTGCCTTCACTCACTCATGGTCTTCATACTAGTTCTCACATCTCCACATATTGACATTTATGAGGTGGATCTCCTCATGTTGGTACTCACCATTGTGTTAGAGTGATATTTAACATATACAATTTTTTTGGCCAATCCCCTCTCGGTGTTCCTACTGTCTTTGGAAAATTGAGCAAGGTTTCTGGAATATCATTGCTTCTTCTTCTTTCCCCAAACTTTGACCAATTTCTCCTTCTAGCACATAGAGCAGTAAGCAAGGTTCAATCTTAAGCTTTTAGATGCCTTTGTCCAGACATGCTTGCATTCGATATGATTAGCCAGAAGGTTTCTTCTTTGTGTAGGGTTTACTTTATCATTTGTCAACACAAACGGGCTATCTAAGTATTCCAAATATTTAAACAAATCTAATATTCTCCAATACACTCAAGATATGATAGTGGCAAATCTAAAATATCAAAATTGGTGAAGGATCTGATGGGTTTCTTGATTTTCTAAACCAAAAATTTTATCAATTTGGCCTCATATTTATTATACAAGTCATGTAGGTATGCTAGTCTAGCATTCCTATTTTTTATTAGCTTGCTCAAATTTTCCTCGTACACTCAATCTATTCACGTGATCACACATAGTCTATTCACATGATCACACATAATCTATTCACATGATCACACATAATCTATTCACATGATCACACATATACAATGCACACACACACATATGGACACATAAAAAAACATATACTAATCATACCTTAACACATTAATACATTCTCATATCCACATACGCATCTCTACTTTTAAGCAGATAGTCACACACATAACATAAAAACATAGATATATACTCACACACATACCCAGCTACACATCACATGCACATATATAGATATATACATACACACACAAACAATCACACAAACATATACATCAATAGGCATAAACACGTACATAATCATACCACACATTCACAACCATAGGAACATAAACACATACATTCATCACTAGCAAACAAGCATCATTCAGATGAACAAAGCATGCATGTCAAAGCTTTTCATTTGAGATAGCATGAGAATCATGTACTACACATGCTCAATCATTCACAAATTTTGCATAGTCTATGAGCTTACGCAGCCCACAACATAAAATGTTAAAAGAAATAATAATGACTCCATTTAGCATATCATGAATTGTACATCAGTCACCAACAAATTTGGCAACCAAACTCATCTTGGTAATGTTGAAACTGACAATAGATTTTTCTTGGACCCTAGCATAAACAAAGCATTTGACAATGTGAAAGAACAACCATCAGTAGTATTCATAATGATCTTACCAACTCCCATTATAGAATAAGAGGAGTTTTTAGCACATGTGATAGTATTCCCTATAGTGGTAGGCTCCAGTGAACTAAAGAAACTATGGTACAACGTAATATGTATGGTTGCCACACTGTCAAAGTACCAGACATCTTAGTCTATTACAGACATATGCTACTCATGGAAAGATGGGTCATAGCTGCATTTAGTAGTAAATGTCCATTCTTCATTTTGAACAAGATTAGTAGACTATGTTTTAGGCATAAAGGCCTTTGTAACAACCATTCTAGCCTCCGTCTTCTCTGCCTCTTTTGTAGCCAATTTTGAACAACTCTTTATGACATGATCATTTCCTTTATAGTTTTGCAAAACTTTTTTTGCTTTTCTATTTTCTTCTCATCTTTGTCTTCCTTCTTTGACTCTACAGTATTAGAAGATTTCTATCTACTAGCAGATGAGCTCCATTTACCTTTGCCCTTCTAAGTAACTAGAAAATCTTGATCTACAACATGCATAATGGACCATTTCTACTTAGACTCATCTTCCTGCAACAAAAATAGAAACTAACTCTTCAAATGTTAAGGCATTTGGATGCCTTTCATCATGAATCAAAGAGTATAATCAAAAATCTAGTATGAATCTAGAAGACCATTAAGAACACTTTGCACAAGTGAACATCAACAAAAATCAATTACTCCTTCAAATATTTGATCTTTGTCAAAAAGTTATCCATAAAATCTCCCTCATTAATATGCTCACTCTCCAAGTGTTTTGGGAGGTAAGAAACATGAGCCTCTTCTCGCCTAGTATAACGTGGTAAGTGTACCCCAAGCATCCCTTGTTATTTTGTAGGAGTGAATGTGAGGGGTAACGGCACATTTGACAAACAAAGCTATCAATGCATGTTCTTGAGCATCTCTGCCATCCCAACAAAGTTGTTCTATACTAGGTGCAGCACGAACCATAACACAAACAAGAATCTAAAGATCATCATCTTCAATGCCATCTGCATCACTTTCAATAATTGTATTCATAGGTGTAGTAGGGCATTTTTCAATACCTTGCACAATATTCCACAACCCTTTTGCTACCAATACATGATGCATCATATATGCCCACAGGTAATTAGTACCATCCATCTTGTTCTCAACAGCCAACATATGAAATTGCTTTTAGTGATGGCCAATAACTAAATACCCTAATGCAAAAAACTGATTGTATCTCAAAAAGTTGAATAGAACTACCTTGTCGAGATCTGCTAACATTTTAGTAGACTTTGAGACACTTGTACTAGCAATCTAAAACCTGCATATATGTTTGTCACAAAAGGATGAACTTGTCTGCATAGGCACGATGACAGTGTATTGGCATGCCAAATGAGCTCAGACAAAAATTCTGACACCATTGATCGAAGTTGTTTTGAACTTTTGAGTATGCTCACCAATTTTTGTGTGGTTCTAAGATTGTGACGAGAGGGTTGTTGACAATGCCCTAGATGAAGCAACAATGTGCTCTAATACCAATCTTTGGAGTTTGAGGTCTACAAAAGCACACAAGCACCACAAGGAAGAAGAAGAATCTTGGAGCACAACACAACACTGAATGAACAACCAAGTGAATATACAAAGATAAGTAACATGTTAGGGCTTATAGATGTATATACAAGCCGGGGAAATAGCCTCCTAAAGAGGGGAAAAAAGTCACTCGGTGATCCTAAGTGTGGTCACACACACATCACTAGCAAAATATATCAACATTAATGCATGTAACTTTCACAAATGTCACCATCTAAAAAATTACATAAAATTCACTTGAAGGGGACTTTGATGCATTTAATATAGGGATCTCCACATTGGATTACCAACCAAACATTCTTGATGATGTGTCAAAAGCCTATTGGAGCAAATGTTGATGAGGTTTCTAATTTTGTGGCAAATAAATGGCCCTTGAAGACCCCAAACCTTTCCTAATGGGAAATTAAACATACACCAATCTTAACCTTATGGTAATAGTCATCCCATAGTCTAATAAAATGGTGATACTCCACATAACTCTCTTTCTTACTTAACATACCTTCTTTATACACCTTAGAAACGTCTCTAGATGTAAAATGATGTGACGAATTTAGCCCTTTACTTGTAGGCATAACATCATAATCCAATCTAAAATATTTCATCATTCAATTCATCATATCGCGACCATAATATCCCATGTCTAACTCTGTAGAGCTTGTAAAAAAGAAGGGTTCCACTAAATAGCCTCTATTGTACATTACAAATTTGCAAATCTCCCAAGCTCAATGTAAATTTAAAAGAAAATTCTATAGCATTGGACATTGTGATAATGGTAATACTAAAATGATGCATTTATCTATGATGACCTATCCTAGAAAATTTGCATATGGGCACCAAGGTATATATCCTACTTCTCACCATTCAATTTGAAATATTTTTCTCTTGATAGCTTTAACCTCTTTGCTCTCAACGGATAGATACATTGGCACAAGAATTATTGACCATGTATGAATTCTATTTATCTATCTGATGTAAGGGAAATAAATCTTTTTCTACTTACTTCATGTGGTCCTCTTTTAAAGTTCATAAGGTGCTTTGGTCCAACTTCCTCATCTATGTTAGCTTTCTAACAAGCACTTGAATCAGTAGAAACATCAATATGACTAAAGGAGAACAAAGAGTTAAGTGCCATTTTAGGCCTTTGATAGTACTAGGTGAAAGGTTAATCGCATGAATTGTAGTCAATATTGCTTCTACCCAAAAGCCTTGTGACACGTTTGCATGATGTAGCATAAAAGATATTCCATCTTGAATAGTTCTATTCATCCTCTCAACTATAGCATTTTCTACTATGTTATAAGGAGCCTTAAAATCTCTATGAATTCCTCTAGAGTGATAGAAAATGATGGATGAATTCATGTGAGGTATACTCACCTCCATTATTTGAATGTAAAGCCTTGAGCTTAGTTCCTTTTTCAATCTCAACTAAAGCAAGTCATTTTCTAAAAGTATGGAATACCTCATCCTTCAATTTTATAGGATCTACATAGACTTTTCTAGTAGCTCATCTATGAAAGTCATAAAGTAAAGAGAACCACCTATTGACCTTATGGGCATAGGACCATGCACATCTGTATGAACAAGATCTAAAGGCTGAATTCAAGAGTCAATGTGCATCTTATGCACATTCCTAGTTTTCTTTCCATGTTGAAAATGCTCACAAAATGAAAAATCTGAGAAAGATAACATAGGTAAGTAGCCAAAACAATAAAGATTTTCCATTCCAGTATGAGATATATGGTCCAAATGGCCATGCCAAATACAAGCCATAGGTTGTTCAATAATAGCTAACAAGTGTTCTTTCTATGATACGAATAAAGTATAAACTGAGCCAACTTTGCTTCCTTTTGCAATAACCATATTGCCATTTGATATGCAAAAAGACTGAGCATAGAAAATCACTTTGTAACCAAGGTCATCAAGTTGACCAGTTGACATCAAATTTTATGATAATTGAGGCACATGGCAACATTACGCATAGTGAATTTTGGACCATCAATGAAGTCCACAACCACATCTCCAATCCCAACAACATTATACTCTTCTACTCTTATTCCATTGACCATTATTTTCCTTGTTCTTGCTCTTGCCACATTGCTAATTACAAACAGTACACACATCTCCACTTTGAGTGCCAACCATAGAGTTTCTATGAAAAGTTTCAATCAAGAGTGTTCCACATATGTCATCGTAGACGAATTCGAACCACCAGTTACACTATTGCTAATAATTGTGCAAAATGTATCCCATGATGATGGCAAGGTGCATAGCAACAAGACCATTTCATTATCAATTTCCATATTGTGAGCCTTTAACTCAAAAAATATAGAATCAAACTCATTCATATGAGCATCAATGCTATGTGTGTCCATGTGAAAATCATATGAATTTGTCATCATATACACTTTATTTGATGTTGTTTCTTTTCCATAAGTGTTGCATAACTTCTTCCAAAGCTTCTCTCTACTTTCATAGTCCAATATTGTAATGCAAAAATTATGTACTAGGTGCAATCAAATGGTAGACCTAAACATTTCATCAAACTCATTCCAATCATCATGAGCCATATCAACCGGCTTCTTTGATATTCCATTTATTGGCTTCCACTGCCTCCTTTGAACTATCACATCTTTAATTTGATTCTGCCATCAAACTTTTGGATCTCAAAATGGTATTTTCCTTGCAGCTTATAGCTCCTTCTAGGAACACTAACACTAGAGTGTGATCCTCTAGATGTTTCTAAGATCTCTGATGCCATGATGATCTAGAACTGACTAGAATAATAATTGAGATAGAATAATCCAAACACCAATGACCAAGTGTCAAATTCTAGGAAAATTTTGGCAATCTCCCTAGAAAATGGATCAATGAACAACAATGAACATCCAAAGATACTATGTGAGAATGTATGTGCTCACACCAATAAGTTTTTCGAGCATTAAATTCAACCACTATATAGTTGAAAATGTATGACCTTGAATAATTTTGCCACAATCTCCTTTCCAAAATGAGCATGTGAAGAATGTCAAAAACTCATAAAACTATGGATATTGACATGTAAACTTGCATAGTGAATCACTGGCTCCACTGAATATAGCTAGTTGATTGAAACAATCCAACTAGGCTTATTGAGCACCTATGAACAATAAGCATATATCTCTTATTGAAAGGCTTGGTAGGTCTTCCATCTGCATCACCAAAGAGATCCCGACATGTGGGTGTCTCCCAATTGAGAAAACCTCACCATGACCCTCTTTATCAATGCCAAAGGATTTATGCAAAAATGTAACTGCTATATCAATGAACACATGGACATACATAAGTACTATCCACATAAACATACAGTCTATATGTGATCAATATATGTAGTAAAATGGCATTGAAAAGACTGAATTTATAGCCCAAACACTTACCAACAATACTTGCAAGTTTCTGCCAACTCTATACTTTACGCGCAAAAACCTACATGAACTTACAGTGGGTGCTCCCACCACAACTAAAAACCTTTCAAGAAACCTATAAAAACATAGCACCAAAGCTAAATATTCATTGTCAAAAAATTACAAAGAAAACTCTTCTTGATGTTCTTGAACCCATGTAAAGAGAACTATGCAAGAAAGTACTCCAAGTTGGCTCCAATAATCACCCAAAAATTGCTTCAAAATAGGCTTCAAAAGCAAACGATGAAGCTTTGAGGACCTAAAATGTGTTTAAGGTAATGTGAACATCAGTCTTTCCCCCTTCTCAAACAACACAAGAGTGTAGCTTAGTGGCAAGAGATTGCCACTTAAGTGAGCTCTAAGGAGAATGGTATAGGGATGGGTGACCTCTCAAGAAGTATCAAGAACCTCCATCTTCCTTGATTATTGATTTTCCCCCTCGCATGGAGCCAACAGTGCCAAAGGTGAACTTGGTGACTTAGATGACAAGGTATGCCAAGGTCTATATCTTGGTTGTCAGTGCTCCCTTTGCTTGCACAATAGCAAAACATATTTTTCTTCAAATAGCTTTGATACCAATGAAGTGGTGTGATGGCTATGCACCATAGTGTATTCTCCTTCATGAGACCTTCACGATGATACCCTTGTAGTAGAAAACCAAGCTCCTAATGCCACACACAATACTATGTACGAGACGTGCACAATATTTAGGCCTACATAGTACAAACTAGATTTCCTAGGTTTTACAAATGGGACCGAATGTCGAGTTTGTGGCTAACTAGTCCACTATATGTTTTATTATAGAGCATATACAAAAATGTATGATGGCCATTTGGCCTTTCACATGGACATTAAATTTAACATATGGTCTAGGGGAGCCAACTTCTAATTTGCATCCAAGGACCTTCAGACTAATAAATACTTTGAACCTAAATAACTTTTTTCCTATCCAAAGCCTCTGTTAAAATATCCTTGATCCTTAGCACCTATTTTATGTATGTTTCCTTGATTTGATGTTTCCTTTTTCCTAAAAAAGTGATGGTATATCTCTATGTGGTTGGATTTGGATGCAATATAGGATTTGATGAAAGGTACACACTCAAGTTATCACACATAATAGGGAATGATTCAATTGAAAATGTAGATAAATCAAGAGCTTCCTAAACCAAATTATCTCACTTGTAACTTGAGCTAATAATCTATATTCATCCTCAATATATGGGAGGGCAATTTTTTTTTTATTAGAACACTAAGGTACATGATTTCAACCTAGCAATTCCCTATATCCACTTTTGCCCTTCATATATTCCTTTGCTATCTACCAATCAACTTCATCTACATGTTGGCTTCATAATGGTATCATAATCCTTCATTCATGTTACATTTCGAGTACCTTAAAGATCTTCTTACTACATGTAGATATGGAACTCTAGGACTCTATATATATTGGGGCATCAATCCTATATGATAAGCAATGCCTAGACTTGCTATGGTTGCATACAAAATCACTTTATTTTTTGATAGTATGCCCTTTTAGCTTGAAAATGACACCAAGAAAGTACCTATGTACTTTGGAGTAGATGCTTGAAACAATTGAACCAAAACAGACTACTTCACAAAAAGCTAGTCTCACAAAACTTGTTATTTTGGTCTATACACCTGCTGGTTCTTTTGTTTAGTGCTCACAGTACAATAAAAATTGATCAAATTCCTTTTGAGGGAATCACATTAGCTTTAATAACTAATGATTACAAGTCAAATCATCAAAAAAGATAAACTATGCTCTGAGAAATGATTTTAGCAATCCAAGGCTTACCCCCCCACTTTTTATGGATTGTATAGTAGATGACCTATGAGCAGTTCGATGATGATTTCTCCCAAATTTCTGAACCAAAAACTTTGAAACTTTGTTAGCATAAAATAGACTTGACGCTGGCTCTAACAAGCTATAGATCATTCAAAATGGTTGAGAAATCACTAAGATATGATTAAACAAAGTTCACTATTTTGAGTAGTCATATCAGAGAAGTAGACAAAGATGATCAATGAAGTATATGTATTATAGCACATGATTATACAAGAACATTGGCATTGCAATGGTGCTCAATGATAGTGGAATGAGCAAGGTATGGTGTGAGCTACGCAACCCCTACCAATGATCAATGGAAGAGCTATCAATAAGGCCACCTAGCCACGCATTTTTCAAAGTCATTTATATAAGTTGTTCTCTCAAGTTTGAATTTGAAATTCAAACTTGGATCCATCTAAAAAAGTGACTCCTATGATTGAGGAGTTATTCTCTCTTGAAAAATCGTAGCTAATGTCTTTCCCAAATCCACAAAATTCAAGCCTTTACAAGATTCTCTCAAGGTTAAAACCTTTTACAATGGTGAATAATCAAATGATTACAAGCCATGGTTCACATGCTTCATCAAGTAGTTGCACATATTCTCTTCCATGCCTAGCCAAATGTGAAGGCTTGGACATTTGCACCAATAGCTCCCCCTCAAGCCAAACATATTGGCTTGCACTTCCTCATGAATCTTCTTGAATGTCCTGCAATCCAATCATGGTTTTAAACCTGCAAAGTTTAGTACCATCAAGTGCTTTGGTTAACAAATTTGCACATTGCATGTTTGTGGATTCATATGCCAATTGAATCTCTTTGCTCATAAGTTTTTCTCTAACATAGTGATAGTGTACTTCTATATGCTTGGTTCTTGCATGATAAATGGGATTGGCTGCAAGATGCAAAGAACTTGTGTTATCACCAAAAATCATAGGTGAATGAGTATGAAGTTCCAAATCTGAGTAGAGAAATCTAATCCAAATGACTTCTTCTATAGCATTTGCTAATCCTTGTACTTAGCCTCTATTGAAGATAGAGCAACATTTTTTTGCTTCTTTGAAGACCATGAAATAGGTTTATCACATGCAAAAGACAAGTATCTAGAAGTACTTCTTCTATCATCCTTACAACCTGCCCAATCTGCATCTGAGTATAACTTAATGTCAAAATCTGATGTGTATGGGAAGTAAAGTACCTTTGAGATACTTCAAAATCCTTTTGGCAGCTTCCAAGTGAGGTGCTCTAGTTTTATGCATAAATTGATTCAAAACACTTACTCCATAACATATATCAGTCCAGGTTAATGTTGCATAGTTAAGACTCCCAACTATGCTTTGGTATCCTGCAATGACTTCAAGCAAATCACCTTCATGAGCACTCAATTTATGATTTACCTCCATAGGGGTGCTAGCTACCTTTGCATTCTCCAAGTGGAACTTCTTCAACATGTCTTGCACATATTTCATTTGAGTGATGTTAATTCCAAAGTTAGTGTAGACTAACTCAAGTCCAAGAAAATACTTCAAAAACCCTAGGTCACTGATTTTGAACTCCTGCATCATTTGTTTTTTGATTTGTTTGATGCCATTGGCATCACTACCTATAAGAATGATGTGATCAACATATACACATAAATAAATCATTTTTGAGTTACTCCTCTTGACAAATAGAGAAGAATCCGCCTTGCTCATCATGAATCCTTGATCCTGAAGGTAGGTAGTTAACCTATGGTTCCATGCCCTAGGTGCCTGCTTCAAACCATAAAGAGCTTTGTTCAATTCGCACACATGATCTACCTTGCTTGGGTTTTCATAGACAGGAGGTTGATCAATGTAAACCTCCTCTGAAACCCAGCCATCGAGAAAAGCATTTTTCACATCTAATTGATACATATTTCAATTTCTAGATACAGCTACACTCACCAAGACTCTGGTAGTTGGTATTTTAGCCACAGTTGAAAAAGTCTCTTCATAGTCTATTCCTTGGGCTTTTGCAAAACCCTTAGCCACAAGCCTAGCTTTATACCTATTTATGGATCCATTTGAGTTCCTTTTGATTTTGTAAATCCATCTAGAACCAATTACCTTCATTGACGCTTTCTTGGGTACTGGCTCTCAAGTGTCATTCTCTTGGAGTGCTTCTATTTCTTCATTCATAGCTTCTTTCCATTTTGCTTTGGTAACTGCTTCTTCATATGAAGAAGGTTCTTCAAGTGATGAATCCTTAGCAAGATAAATAGAATGCTTAGTAACTAATGAAGTATCATACCCATATCTGATTGGGTTCTTACTCTCTCTTTGTGACCTTCTTAAGGCTTGGTTTGATGGCTCAATTTGTAAACGTTGTGCATGTATCCTACTCTTGCATTGTCGAGAGGATTTTAATATCCTAGATCATAAGCTGGAATTAAATTTTTTCCTTGCATAATTGTCTTGATCTCTGATTTTGACATTGATCACATCTTTTGCTTTCTCTCAATTCACTTGAAAATATCTTTTTACCTACAAAACCAAAACAAAAGAGGGTTAAGATATTGTGGATGTGTGTGTATGTTTGGGCTTATGTATTTATATGTTTTGTGTATGTGTCAATGAGTGTGTGTATCCATGAGTGTATGTGCATGCATGTGTATGCTCCAAAAATCTGAAATGGTGTCCTCTCTACCCAAACTTGATGCACCTTGTAAACATGTCTACGAAGGTTGTATTTTGGGAAAAATGCAACATTCATCCTTTCCAAAAGATGGTTCAATTTGAACAGCTCATAAATTGTAGCGTGTTCATAGTGATGTCTATGGTCCTATGCAGACACCTTTTGGGAACTATCTTGACTTCATGACTTTTATTAATGATTTCTCCAAGCATGCATGGGTGTATCCATTGAAATCAAAGCCCAAAGTATTTATGTGCTTCAAATAATTTTTGTTTATGGCTCAAAATCTATCAGCATCTAAACTGGGAACCGTCCATTTGATCGAGGGGGGAATACATGTCTTCTTATTTTAATGCGTTTCTTGCTGATTGTGGGATAAAACATTAGTGTAGAGTGGTTGTATAGACATCAAAAAAATGGGGTTGCTAAAAGAAAGAACATGTCTCTTATGGAGATCTTGATGTGTATGGTCAAAAGTCATGCTTTACCATAGCTTTTGGATTGAGATTGTTATGTGTGTAGCATATGTACTTAATAGGTGTCCCATGAAAGCACTACAATCTATCACTCCATATGAGTATTGGGATGGTTGCAAGCCATTTCTTGCTCATTTGCGTGCCTTTGGTTGTCTGGCATATTCATTAGTGCCTGAAAAACAATGCACGAAATTGGATGGTAAAGCAGTGAAATGTATTTTTGTTGGGTATAGTTTTGAAAGCAAAGAATATTGTCTATATCATCCGTAGACTAAACACATTTTGGTTAGTTGTGGTGTTTTTTTTGTGGAAGATGCAATTTAGCCATTACTTTCATGTACCAAAGAGACTTTAGTTAGCTCTAGAGATGTGTATGACAATTTGCTCTATAGGTGGATAGTCAAGTGTTGGTCCAAATGAGGCAATTTCTTAGCCGTTTCAAGTTCCACATGATGGTGCAGATCATTCCAATTCTGATGCAAATTTACATGACGCACCTTTTTATGATAGGATTTATATAGAGGAGGCAAAAACTATGCCGAAATGGTTGGTGCAAACTTTAAGAGATAGAAAATTAGATGCATCTCTGCCATATCATAATCATTCAAGCTCTCATAGTGCTTCCTTTGCATCAGATTACTATGCAATGGCTACCTCTAGTCTTTATGATGAGAATGAGTCTGTTTCTTTTGATGAAGCACAAAATTTAGAAAATTGGATGGCTTCTATGCAATCTGAATATAATTCTATTATGAATAATGGTATCTAGCCTTTATGTGATTTTTCTCCAAGAAAAAAGGCCATTGGCACTAAATGGATATACAAATTGAAATGTAAGCTTGATGGAACAGTTCATATGTCTAAGGCTAGGCTTGTTGAAAAAGGTTATGCTCAATAGAGAGGCATTGATTTTGATGAGACCTTTGCACCCACTTGATAAATGACCACCACTCATAGCATATGTGCACTTGCAACTTATCATGGTTGGAATGTACATCAGTTGGACATTAAAACTACATTCTGAATGGTGACTTACATGAAGAAGTTTAGTCTCATGATTTTGTGTAGAAAGGATGTGAAAGCAAAGTGTGCAGGTTGAAAAAGGCATTATATGGTTTGAAGTAAGAACCACATGCTTGGTATGAAAAGATATATGCCTACTTGATTGCACATGGTTTTGAGAAATAGTCCAATTGAGAGCACTGTTGGAGTTAGACGTCTTCGGAAGCATGCGAATAGCACAAGGAAGAAGAAGAAGCTTGGAGCACAAACACACAATACTGAATGTATTACTCGAGAATGTACAAAGATAAGTAGCCCATTAGGGCAATAGGCATATATACAAGCCGGGGGGAAAAAACCTCCTAAAGAGGGAAAAAAGTACCCCAGTGGTCCTAGTGTGTTCACACACATCACTACCTAAATATATCAACAAATCCCCCCTGGGAGTGATGCGGTGAACAAGGAGCTTGCACTCATGTATAAGGAAGTGCCAAGCTATGTGGAAATCACTCCACAAAAGGAAGTAAGCCCAAAGCTTTGCAGAAATCTTCAAACTTCTCCCTAGGCAGAAACCACTGGTGGACACACGAGTGTCATAGCAACCAGCCCAATCTGAGTCAAAAAAAGCATGCAAATCTGGCGGTAGTGATCCCCCCTTGGGATAAAACAACCCAAGTATCCGAGTACCACCCAAGTAGCGAAAGATGCGCTTAACCGCCTTCCAATGCGTGACTCTTGGGCAATGCATAAACCTGCTCATCTGTGAGACAGCAAATTGAATATCTGGCCGAGTAATGCATAAGTAAATCAAGCATCCAACAGCCTGTTGATAGAGAACAGCATCAAATGCATCTCCAGCATCATGAAGACTCAATCGTAAACCTGTCTCCATAGGAGTGGCAATAGGATTACAGTCTTCAAGGCCAAAATGCTGCAATAATGTGTCAATATATTTCATTTGACACAAAGCCATTCCACCATCAACTTGCATAAACTGAATGCCCAAATAGTGATGCAAATGCCCCAAATCAGACATCTCAAATGAGGCATGCAAATCAGCCTTGAAATCAGCAATATGCTTCTCAATAGGACTAGTGATCAGCATGTCATCAACATAGACAACAATGATCAGAAGCACATCATTAGCACGCTTAACATATAAGGTGCTTTCAGTTGGACTGTTCTCAAAACCATGTGCAACCAGATAGGCATGTATCTTCTCATACCAAGCACATGGTGCTTGCTTTAAACCATATAATGCCTTCTTTAACCTGCACACCTGGTTTTCATGCCCTTTCTGCACAAAGCCACTGGGCTGAAAAACATACACTTCTTCATGCAAGTCACCATTCAGAAATGTTGTTTTAATGTCCAACTGATGTACATTCCAACCATGATGGGCTGCAAGTGCACAAATGCTCTGAACAGTAGTCATACGGCATGTAGGTGCAAAGGTCTCATCAAAATCAATGCCTCTTTCCTGTGCATAACCTTTTGCAACAAGCCTAGCCTTATACCTGTCAACTGTACCATCAGGTTTACGCTTCAGCTTGTATACCCACTTAGTGCCAATGGCCTTCTTGCCAGGAGGCAAGTCACATAAAGACCATGTACCATTCTTCATTATAGCATCATATTCAGATTGCATAGCAGTCATCCAATTTTTTGAATTCTGTGCTTCATCAAAAGAAACAGGCTCATTCTCATCAGAGAGACTAGATGCAGCCATAGCATAGCAATCTGATGCAAAGGAGGCACTATGAGAGCCTGAACGAGTACGATATGACAAAGGTGCATCTAATTTGCTGTCACGCAAAGTCTGCACCAGCCATTTTGGCATAGTTTTTGCCTGCTCAATATCAGCTCTCTCATCAACAAGTGCATCATGTAAATCTGCATCAGAAATAGAATGATCTGCATCATCATATGAAACCTGCAAAGGCTGAGAAGTTGCCTCATTAGGACCAGCACTAGACTGTCCACCTGTAAAAAGAGGCATCAAAGTATCATACATGTCTTTGGAGCTAACAGATGTCTCCTTAATACATGAAAGCAATGGCTGAATAGCATCTTCCACAAAGACAACATCACGGCTAACCAGAATGCGTTTAGTCTGTGGATGATACAGACGATAGCCTTTACTTTCAGAACTGTACCCAACAAAAATACATTTTACTGCCTTATCATCCAACTTTATGTGATGTTGTTCAGGCACTAATGCATATGCCAAACAACCAAAAACACGCAGATGAGCAACAGATGGCTTGCGGTCATGCCAAGCCTCATATGGAGTGATAGATTGCAGCGCTTTAGTGGGACACCTGTTCAGTACATATGCTGCACACATGACAGCCTCAAGCCAGAAACTATGTGGTAAAGCCTGACTCTTGACCATGCACCTCGCCATCTCCATGAGTGACATGTTCTTTCGTTCAGCAACTCCATTCTGTTGAGGTGTATACGGCACTGTACACTGGTGTTTTATCCCACATTAAGCCAGAAATGCATTAAAATCAGAAGACATATATTCCCCCCCTCGATCAGAACGGAGGGTGCCCATTTTACATGCTGACAGATTTTCAGCCAAAACCAAAAACTGTTTAAAGCACATGAACACTTCGGACTTTGCTTTGAGTGGATATACCCATGCATGCCTAGAAAAATCATCAATGAAAGTCACAAAGTAAAGGTAATTCCCAAAAGGGATGTCTGCATAGGACCACAGACATCACTATGTACAAGCTGCAATTTCTACGTAGCCCGAACTGAACCATCTTTTGGAAAGGAGGAACGCTGCATTTTGCCCAAAATATAGCCTTCACATACATGTTTTCCAGGTGCCTCAAGCTTGGGCAAAGAAGACACCATATCAGATTTTTGTAGGCGTAGCAAACTAGCAAAATTCAGATGACCAAAGCGTGCATGCCAAAGCTTTGCATCTGACATAGCCTGAGAATCATAAACTGCACATGGCAAATCATTCACAGATCTTTCATAGTCTATGAGCTTATACAGCCCACGACATAAAATGCCAGAAGCAATAATCACATCGCCATTTGATAGATCATAAACTGTACACCTGTCATCAACGAATTTCACAACCAAGCCAATCTTGGCTAATGCAGAAACTGATAACAAATTCTTCTTGATCCCTGGCACAAATAAAGCATCTGACAAGGTGAAAGAACTACCATCAGCAGTAGTCAGAATGATCTTACCAACTCCCATAGCAGGATAAGAGGAGTTGTTGGCGCATGTGACAGTATTCCCTGTAGGGGCAGGCTCGAGTGAAGAGAAGAAACTGTGCTGCGAGGTAATATGTTTGGTCACCCCACTGTCAAAGTACCAAACATCTGAGTCCATTGCAGACATGCACTGCTCATGAGAAGATGGTTCAAAACTGCAAACAGTAGTAAACGCCCATTCTTCTTCCTGCACAAGATTAGCAGACTCTATTTTTGGTGTAGAGGCTTCTGCAACAACCATTCTAGCCTCCTTTTTCTTTGCCTCTTTTGCAGCCAGTTTTGGACAGTTCTTTATGATATGATCAGTCCCTTTATAGTACTTGCAAAACAATTTCTGCTTTTCTGATTTCTTCTCATCTTTATCCTGCTTCTTCGAATGTACAGCATTTGCAGATTTCTGCTTACTAGTAGAAGAGCTCCATTTTCCTTTGCCCTTCTGGCTAGCCATGAAAGCTTGATCTGCAACACGCATAATGGACCTGTTCTGCCTGGACTGATCTTCCTACAACAGAATAGAGACTAACTCCTCAAATGATAAGGCATTCGGATTGCCTTTCATCATCAACCGAATAGTAGAAGCAAAACTCTGATATGAATTAGGAAGACCATTCAGAACGGTCTGCACAAGTGAGCTATCTAGTATAACCTCATCAGCAAAAACCAACTGTCCGTTCAAATCTTTGAGCTTCATTAGGAAATTGTCCATATAATCACCTTCATTCATGTGCTCACTCTCCAACTATTTTCGTAGGTAAGCAACACGAGCCTCATTCCTAGCTTGGTACAATGTGGTAAGTATATCCCAAGCATCCCTAGCTGTTTTGCAAGAGCGAATATGAGGAATAATGGCACGTTTGACAGACAAAGCTATCAATGCATGTGCCTGGGCATCTCTGCCATCCCAATGAATCTGCTCTGCAGTAGATGCAACAGAAACAGCAGCACAAACAGGAATCTGCGGAATATCATCTTCGACACGATCTTCATCAGCTCCAGCACCTGTATTTGTAGTACCTATCGTTATAGGTGTAAGAGGACGTCTTTCAACACCCTGCACAATTTTCCACAATCCTTTTGCAACCAAAACATGTCGCATCATATAAGCCCATAATGGGTAGTTGGTACCATCCAACTTATCCTTAACAGCCAACATACGGAATACATCACTGCTTTCAGCCATGGCCGGTGACTAAAATACCTTGATGCAAAAAATTGATTGTATCTCAAAAAGTTGAACAGAACTGCCCAGACAAGTTCTGCTAGACCTGTAGCAGACTTCGAGACGCTTAAACTGGCGAACAGAAACTTGTATATACCTTTGGCACAAAAAGACGAAATAGCCTACACAAGCACTGCGATAGTGCGTTCAGAGGCCGAAACGAGCTCAAATCGCGATTTCGGCACTTTTACACAGCAAAGCTATTTTGATCTCGGAAACACGCTGAGTATGCTCACCAAAATTTGTGCGATTCTGAGACTGCAAACGAAGGAGTGTCGACAGCGCCCTAGATGAAGCGACGACCTGCTCTGATACCAATTGTTGGAGTTAGACGTCTGCGGAAGCACGCGAACAGCATAAGGAAGAAGAAGAAGCTTGGAGCACAAACACACAATACTAAATGTATTACTCGAGAATGTACAAAGATAAGTAGCCCATTAGGGCAATAGGCGTATATACAAGCCGGGGGGGAAAAAACCTCCAAAAGAGGGAAAAAAGTGCCCCGACGGTCCTAGTGTGTTTACACACATCACTACCTAAATATATCAACAAGCACCTTGTATGTTAATCGTCTAGATGATGTACTTATGATCATTGTTGTGTGTTTTGATGACATGCTACTCATTGGTCTTAATGAGGAGCATATTGTTGAATTTAAGGCTGACTTTCATGCCTCTTTTGAGATGTCAAATTTGGTGCATTTGCATCATTATTTGGGCATTTAGTTTATGCAAGTTGATGGGGTAATAGCTTTGTGCCAAACAAAATATATTGACACATTATTGTAGCATTTTAGCATTGAAGGTTGAAAACCTATTGCCACTCCTATTTAAATAGGTTTATGGTTGAGTCTTCATGATGTTGGAGATGCATTTGATGTTGTTTCTATTAGTAGGTTGTTGGATGCTTGATTTACTTATGCATAACTTGTTCTGATATTCAAGTTTTTGTCTCTCACATAAGGAGGTTTATGCATTTCCTAGGTATCAAGCATTGGCCGATGATTAAGCATATATTTCTCTACTTGAGTTGTTCCTAGTTACTTGGACTGATTTATCCCAAGCAGGGATAATTACTACTAGATTTACATGCTTTTTCTTACTCAAAATAGGTTGGTTGCTACAACACTCATGTTTCAAACTAGTGGTTTTTGCTTCATTCTTGGTAGCTCATGCATATCTTGGTTAAGCAAGAAGCAGCCTATTGTGGCCACTTTTAGTTGTGAGGCTGAGTAGAGGGTAGATTTCATAGCAAACATTGAGTGTCTGTGCCTCATGCACCTTTTCACTATTTTATGATTTGGTCCTCTACTACCACCATCTTCACTGACAGACAGAGTGCACTGGCAGTTGGGAGGAACCTTGTGTTCCATGCTCGCACAAAACACATTGAGCTTCACTATCCTTATGTCACAGAGAGGTTCTCTACTACAGATATCAATTTGGCATAGTGCCCACATAGGATAACTTTTTAGACTTTTTCACAAAGGCTCTGCCTAGGGAGAAGCTTGAAGCTTTCCTCAAAGCTTTGGGCTTACTTCCTTCTGTGGATTGATCTCTTCCCACATAGCTTGGCACTTCCTTATACATGAGTGACCTTTTCACAAAGGCTCTTCCTAGGAAGAAGTTTGAAGCTTTCCTCAAATCTTTGGGCTTACTTCCTTTTGTGGATTGATCTCTTCCCACATAGCTTGGCACTTCCTTGTTCACTATATCATGCTGAGGGGGGGATTTGTTGATATATTTTAGTAGTGATGTGTGTGAACACACTTAGGACTGCCAGGGAAGTTAATTCCTTTTTCATTGAAGTGTCCTAAGCTCTTATGCTAGAGGTCTAACTCTGTAAGTACTTCATCACCATGTGTGATAAGGGCTTGACCAACATTCCCTTGCACTTTAAGACTAAAAATTCTACCTTCCTTCTTACCATAGATAATTTTATTGTATCCATCCTCTGGATCTTCAACAAACACTCCTTCTTTTGTAAATCTGACTTGAAAACATTTATTCTTTGGTATTGTTGGGACATTCAAGACATTTGTTAGTAAATCAACTCCACTTCTGCACTTCACTTTTCCAACGGAATGCACATTATGTTTTGTATTGTCACCTGTTTGTACTGTGTGACTTGAAATACCTTCTTCCAATTCTGATAACAATTCTATATTACCTGACAAGTGATTTGAACAACCAGAGTCAATATAGAATACCTTGAGATCCTCCTTCTCTGATGCACTTATTGAATTCATCATCAATGTTTTATGGTTTTCATTCTGTGTATCATTTGCATAGTTGTAATAGATAGTGTTATAAGACTGATTCTGATTCCAATTTCTTCCACCACCTCTACCAAAACTTCCTCTTGAATTTTGTCTTTCTCTTTGAAATTGATTCTTAAACGTTCCACCTCTTCCTCTGCCATTATGACTTTGATTCTCATTTGATCCTTGTTGGTTATGCCAACAATCATAAGCTAGATGATTGCTTAATCCACAAATCCAGCATGTCTTCTTGTTATTGTTCTGATTACCTCTACCTCTTCCATTTCCTCGACCTTTACCTCTACCAATACCTCTTTCTCTTGCATAATTTGCTTGAGTAGTCAGCTCTTCTTCATCCTTTTCTTTACCTTTGTCACTTTTCTTCCTATTATTTGCATACATAGCAGAGCTATTTCCTTTATCTCCATCTGACTTCAAATCTTGCTCAAATGTAAGCATCAATCCAAGCAATTGATTTAATTTTGGTACATAATGATATAATTAAAGTTCAGTTGAGAGTACAAAAGGTTTCCACCTTTCATTTCCTCTCAATCTTGCAAGCAATTGTGCTATCAACCTATGATCTTCAATATCCTCATCAATAGATCCAAGGCTATCTGACCAAGCCCTTCATCTTAGTGACATAATCACTAATGCTCTGACTTTGCTTCTTCTTAAATGTGGTAAACTCTGACCATAGGCTAGCCTTCCTAGCTTTAGTAGTGTTTTGGAAGTGATCTTCCAAAGCATTCCATATGTCTTCAACTGTTTATAAACCTCTGATATGTGGTAACAAATGATCTGTGATAGTGTTGTATATATAATCCCTTGCACTTGCATCTCTTTTCTGCCATAGATTCAAAGCTTCTAGTTCTTCTTTCCATGGTTGACTATCATCTTCAAATGTAGGTTTTTCTTCTTCACCTGTCACATATACCATTAAATCCTTACTCATAAGTAAGGCTTCCATTCTCATTACCCAAGCAGGATAATTATCTCTGTCCAATTTGTCAATAGATACATGATCTGTCATAGTCTTCTTGCTTCTATTGCAACTTGTGAGTATAAGGTTAAAGTATGGTACCTTTTGTAGATCTTTATCCTTGAGATTAACTTTTAAGTACTCCTCTGATGTCTTTTATTGTTGAACACCTCAGCTTTCACCTTTTCAATAAAGAACTCTTCAACTCCTCTTGTATCTATACCTCCTTTCACTCTCGAGGACCTTTTTGCTCTGATTCCACTTGTTGATGTATGAAACACCACAAGAACTAAGTTAAAGTGATATTAGAATTCCTCCATAAGCATCATTATCTTAGCAACACTCTAAATTATAAACCTTTATCACTAAACTTAGTGAAATCCAAAAATTCACTTTCCAGAAATATGTGTCTCTTCTTCTAACTTCAAATCTGATCTGTATTAACTTGATTCTTGTAAATTCTTTTGATAATTTGCTAATGGAAGTTCTTGCTAATGTTAAGCAACACATTCCAAGCAAAACTTTCAAGTAATAACTTCATAATCTTTTGAATTTGCTTCAACATTTGAACTATGTCTGAAATCTAAAAAAATGACTTCATTTATTTGACATACGTACACTGTTAGACTCATTTCTTTGAGTACACATCCCATTTTCCAAAGATATTTTGGTCGATTGTAGTTGAAGGTAGTAGCTTCAAAATGAGATATCATTCATGAAAAACTTTACACTGTACTGTTAGATATGACCTTTAGAAGATCATGGAAAAGTGTGCTAGAAAACTCATAACTGTCAACTAACTTTCACACTGATATGAAATCACTTAGAAATATCTATACAAGAGGAGTTAGATCAAATCCTTTTACACAAACATGTGTTATCTATTAAATAAGATGTTTACAAAATGGCTTGGCTTCATTCTGCTCATAGCCATGGAAAACTCTCCTACTCTGAGTAGTTCTTCCTCAACATCTCTCTTAGAAAAACACGACTTTTTCTCTACTCACTCAAAACTTACAAATCAAGTTCTTCTATTTGTTTTCCGATTCAAATTGACTTATATACATATGGTCTCCATACTCCTAGACTCAAACTCGTAATTTTAGAAGTTCTATGTCAGGATTAAACTCTAATTTTGCACTATATTACAAGTGTGAATTTGTCCCTTCACTTAGGCTTAATTTTCTGAGTGTTTTGCTTTCACTTCTCTTTGTCTTTCTTCTTCCTTCATATGCCTTCATGTCCTTATGTCTAATTAGTGAGTGAAGCCCCAACAACTTCAGCAATAACAATAGAGGCCATAACAAAAGGGAATACAACAATTATCCTAAAGATCAACCATATGAAGACTCATTGCTTCTAATGTATCTAAGGCACAAAGAAGATAAAGAAGATTATCATTTGTTCTACATAGATTCAGGATGTTCAAATCATGTTGCAGGCAACATTACTCTTCCATCTGACTTGGAAAGTTCAAAGCATAGACATGAAGTACAATCAAGGGATGCTACAAAGCACAATGTAGAGAAGATTAGTAATATCAAAGCTTCCAATAGCAGGACAAACATTTTGAGTAAGGTTCTCTATGTACCCACTATCACTATAAACCTAATAAGTGCACGCCAAATAGTTGAGAAAGGCTTGCAAGTTAGGTTCACTCAACATGGAGCTTTTGTAGAAGATCCATCTCAAGGCTTCAAGAAGTTAACCAGAGGTGAGAAGCATGGTAGGCTCTTTACTTTTGAAGTAGGAAAAACGAAGAACATAGCTCTATTCACTTTTGGTCTCAAACCCTAAGTGAGCTTGAAGTGTGGCATAAGAGACTTACTCATGTGAATGAAAGAACTTTGAAAGATATATGCAGGGATCAAAGTGTTCTAGGACTACCAAACATATCAAAGCAACACATGATCAACAGGTTTGATGCATCTCGGATTAGGAAGGCATAAAACACAAAGGCTACATCCACAAAAACCTTTTGGATTTAGTACATACAGATGTATGGGGGCCAAGTCAAGATCAAGGTATTATGTCTTGTCTCATTTATTGATGACCATAATAGATGGACTATTCTTTACTTTATCAAAAGTAAGAATGAAGTGTTTGATTGCTTCACAAAGTATCTAGCACATATGAGAATCATACAGGTAGATCAATCAAGAAGCCCAGATCTAATGGAGGGGGAGAATACTTCTCCAAAGAGTTTGATGAGTTCTTGCAAGATAAAGATATCAAAATGGAAGTGAGTACCTGGTACTCTCCTCAACTAAATGGAATTGTAGAGAGGAGAAACAAGACATTGTTTGGATCAACCAAAACCATGCTT
>CM035443.1:93605843-93638343 GCA_020310875.1 Ceratopteris richardii
AAAAACATAATACACAGGCACATGACATTTGTGCCAACGACATGTCACCATGATCTACATTGAAAATCATTGTTTAGTTTTTATAGTATGGTACCACCATCATACACTTCTCTGAACATAAAATCCCAGGTAATGAGAATACTGTCAGTTGAAATTCCAAATTAGCAGAATTCTGCAGTCAAAACGGCTACAAGAATGGAAAGCCTCTTAAAAATAACTCATATTGTTACAAACACTCTAACATACACAACACCACAACCGAATAACGGATCCCTTCTCAGAGGTACAAACCTCCGAATCCTAAGTCCGGAGCCACTTATACCCCTTTTTAAAAGCAGACAAAAAGATGCACAGATTTACTTATTATTCTCAGTGTGAATCTATATATCTACACACAGACATACACATCCTTGTACTCAATCCACAGACATAACAGGTATACAAGCTTGAACACATGAACCGGAGCACAATCTCAATCAACTGCAAAGACAATCTAATGGGAATTCCATTCACTCTAAACAATGAATTAGTGTTACAAATGTCAACAAAATGTTATGTTTACTTTTTGGCACATTAAGCACACATGCCTTGAACATTAAGTTGAAAAGGAGCCTCTTTCTACCAAGTGATTGAGCAAAAAGAGAATTTCAGAGTTAAGCTCTGTACAAACTGAATAGGGCATTCAGCCTCCTCCCAAAAAAAACGGACTTCTTCAAATACCTTTTGCCTAAGAGCAGCATCCACTCTTCTGTGTGATCTGCTGCCCACTCATTTGAACAAGCTTAGGTTTATTGGCATTCATGGCTGGTTGACTCGCCATTCTGCAAAAAAAGTGCTTGTCAGTAGATTGCACCCATTCAACACTTAACTTAGAGCTGCAAGCTGGTCGACCAGTTCACCTATTCTTAATTTCTGCTGCCATGGTCATAAATGCCTCTTCTACATTTGTAGCATTCTTCGCACTTGTCTCCAGGAAAGGAATGCCAATTTCATCAGCAAAAGCCTGCATCAAATTGAAAGTTCTGAAATATAAATCTCTTATACACCTTGAAGCATGCTCTGTATGGCATAAGACCCTCCAAATGCTGCAGGTGAGATACAGTGGCATGAAGTACAAAGATTCAAGGGTGCAACTACTTAGGAAAGTACAGTGGTTCTTTTCTCTATGGACATCCAAAGTAGGTCCATTGCCCAATTATTGCACTCAATTGTGGCATCATACTCAACAGAATTGTACACTCAAAATAGTTATCTTTTTTAGCTGACTACAGTTCATGAGCTTCTGACTGATTAAGAAACTCCACAAAAAAAAATTGTGACATGATTAAGTATATGTTTGCAAGTCAATTATTGGGAGAGAGACTTTTTCAAAAAGAGTAATCTGTTCATAATAAATGTTGTTGACATTGTACAAGAAACTTTTAGTTTTTGAATCTAAATTTTATTTAGCTTACATTCAATTCTCACCTTCGCAGTTTGAGTGTCCACAACTTTCTTGGCAGTGAGATCACACTTGTTTCCAACCAAAAGCTTATTCACATTCTCACTGGCATAACGTCCTATTTCATTTAGCCACTGCTTCACATTGTTAAAGCTCTCCTGATCTGTTACATCATACACAATCTGGAAAAAGCAAAGTAGAAGCCAAAACTCAATGATTCAGATGTTTTATCATTCACAATCAAAACCCGTTGAGAGCATAGCGCTGAAGCTTACAATAATTCCATGGGCACCTCTGTAATAGCTGCTCGTGATTGTTCTGAAACGCTCTTGTCCGGCAGTGTCCCACTGTGGTAGAGTTCTTTGTCAATAAGAAAATAAAGGAGTACAGAAAAACAAAAGCATTCAAAAACTTCAAAAGAAAAAAAGAAAATAATTATTAGTGGTGCATACCACCATTTCTGGTCTTCATTTTGAGGACATAAATAAATAAATCTATCTGTACACTCTTCTCTCTCATTGTAATCTATCTCAAAATGCCAAGAACTACAAAGCTCGGTAGCTTCAATTAATAGAATTTAATCCACTCATGGAACTAAACAATCAATAATTCTTGTTATTGTTTTGACTTCTTTTGGGACCCATTGTTGGATTTAGGAATCCACAACTAGCACCCAGTCATGAGCATATACACCTACAGATGCAAATTTCAACTCAAATAACACCTTGATATCCAGGACATCAGCAGTATAATACATTAATCTTCTGCTACAGTTATGAATGCACTGTTTCCAATGCAGCAGCAAACTGCAACATGGCAGAGGCAGATTCATATTGGCGCAGTAGAGATCAATATACGATTAAAAATAATTCAAAAAAATATCGCCACCATATCTGATTACACTACTGCAGTCTGCAATTACATTAAACCATTCCAGAAAGCTGTGTACGCTAGGAAAACACAAGAACAAAAGATAATTAAACAAGATCGCTTCTCCAGTGGAGGAGGATTACTTACGATCTGAAGCTTAATTGTCTTACTATCCAGCTCAACAGTACGAATTTTCTGTAATAAGAAGAGAAAAAATAAAAATCCGATGCCATTTATTGCTTACACTTGCTAAAAAAACATTTGAGGGAATTCATACAAAGTCAACACCAATGGTACTGATATAGCTCTCCAGATAGGAATCATCCTGTATATCAATACGCTATAACTTCAGAACGCATGTCACATATCAATTATTATACAGCTGAAGCACAGATCCTTACAGCAAATCGTAGCAACAGGCACGACTTCCCAACACCAGAGTCGCCAATGAGCAACAGTTTAAAAAGGTAATCACTGCAAAAAAACATGAATTTCTGATAATCATTAAAACTTATACATCATATAAGAGCCCTAAAGATGTATCTCCCTGAAATAAAACCGCATAAAACACGTAATTCCAGGTTAACTTGAAGATCAGTACGCCAGAATAGAAATAGTTTCACAAAGGACGAAGAAACATTTCTGCATATGTAACATAGTCATATTTCCAAAGAGACTTCCAACGAAGACAAGACATTATCATGTAGCCAATCCCCGCCTAAATGCAAACGAATTCGGAATATTATCTTAGTCTAGAGAAGCAAACAGCACAAAACGGGAACAAAAAATTTCTCAATATACGAAGACATGAAAAACGCTGAGGATTGATAATTAACTTAAGGATCACGCAGCGAAGATCTGATGCATCGAGAGGGTACTTACTACTCAGGATTCATGACCGCTGAGGAACAGACCCAAACAGATGATATGGACGCCTCGACTGTGGGGCAGCAGCGATGGCGTTGTCTTTCGTCCCGGCTTACGCACACACGCACCCCACAGAGGCAAACAATGAAAAAAAAGTTTTTATTACACGTAATGCTGAGAATAGGAACTCTATAAAAAGTGGTGTTTCTTCAATCTTTAGCAGGTCAATGATTTTGTATACGTGCGTGTGAGTGGCTGGAGACGGGAAGAGGAGCAAGTTATTATTATTATTAAACAGTGCTGAAATTTGAAGCTGCAATGGCCTTCTCACTTACTTTAACCTTCCTCTACAGGTCTTAAAAATTAAGAAAAGCACTTGAAATTCATTATTTCCAATGATAAATTTGGCGTTTCGATTGGCCAATGATAAAGTAGGCTTTGATACGAAGACTTACTTCAAAATGAGTTTTCTTTTGAAGACCTATTTTATAAAAGGTTTTCAAATTTTCTTTTTTAATTATATAATCTTTGAAGGGGCTAGTGGCCAGGCATGCTAGACCATTCTAATATTAACTAATTAGTTTGGATCAAGGCCTAAATTTGACGAGCATTCATGTCAAAAACGGGTGTTTTTTGCTTCATGTCAAATGACAGGTTGAGATTGCTAATTTATCTCTCAATCTTTATACATATATATGTATATATCTTGCAATATTTTAGTTGTCATATAATATTTTGTCTTCTCTATAAAATTTAGGCCATGGTTTGGATACTTGTGAGTGTATTGTTCACTTTTGACGGCCCACTCCCGACTCGTGAGGGTCAGAAATTGTAATGCGGATAGTGGCATAATTAAAATGTGGACGACGAAATCACTTATGAACTTATGATTCATGAATGACTCTTCATGGTCTTGAAACTACTTGTGGCACCTACTGGGTAATATCTAAGCTTCCATTGTAGTGATTGCACTATGCACATGTAATCGAGCTTCTAGCCAACAAAGGTTAGTGTGCAGGTGCATCTTCCTTTTTTGTGTTTACTCTATCATTGCCTCCATCTCAATTGTCATCCGAAGATCCTTGAGTCCATCCAATGGTCAAGCTATTTACAAACTTCATGAGGTGAGCACTCTTGAAGGGTAGCTAACTTATGTACGCAATAGACTACCTATGTTGAAAGAAATAGAATTCAGATAGAACTCAAAGTCATCACCATAATTGTCAACTAGAGCTACTATAGAACAAAGGTGCAAGTGACATAGTACACAGATAAGTGTATAGGTGAATCCCTTGTCCATCCTCCAACCAATGCACATATCATTGATTAATAGAGACCTGTATTGAAAAGACTATCTATTTCTATGCATACATGTTGACCAATGCAGAGCTAATTTGGTTCGATTATCTGCATTGTGTTTTTAATGACACTTAACATTTAGAATGAATAATATTTTAAATTGATCTGATTACATTGTTTCACACTATTTGTAAACGTGTATGTCCTCATAGTCATGCACTATGCATTATTGGTTTGGTACTACATGATTCCAAATCTAAGTGGCATGACCTTTTTCTTTTAAGTGGTTATTTTTGCTAAAATTGATAAAAGATTTTTACATGTTTTGCATGCTTGATATACATTTGATAGAAATATGTAAATATAGATAGGTTTATAAAGAATATGCTAAGCTATGGACATGTATCAGTGCCCCTTATTGATCTAACATCTAATATTTTCTTTGTGTGTCATTGATCAATCTTCAAGTTGAGATAGTCAATATTGGCTATGAGATCTAGTTGTATGTCTTTTCACTGCTTATGTTTGAAAAAATAATTCGTGTACAATCTAGTTCACATATTTTGCTTGTTCATGATGGCAGATTCTCCATATGGGTGTAGAAAATATGTTAAGCAGTTTGTAACCATAGCTTCCACCACATGAGAGATAAATAATGACTCTCCTCCCAATCAATGCATTTCCTTTATAGCTCATAGATAGCTTCCACCACATGAGGGATGAAGAATGAATCTCCTCCCAACCAATGCATCTCCTTTATAGCTCATAGATATGAGGGTTGCATGTAGTAATTAATCACCTCTGATGATGTCAAGTGAGATATATTGCCAACATGTTACTTGAGTTAACTCAAGTGAACTCGATTGAGTTAAGACACTTTTCAAGGTTAACACTATTGGAATCTTCTAGAATATTAGATTGGCCTCATGGTAAAATACCCTCTCTGGGATCAAATGTTTTAGGTTAAGCTCATTGCTTTACTAATCCTTATTGTAGATTTTGGTTATCCTTACCTCTAGGGGTATCGAACCAATGCTAAATGCTACTTTACAACATTCCCTCTCCTTAAAACATTTTTTTCATCGAAAATGAGTATGAACTATAAAGGATTCTAGGTCATATCCATCTAGCTCATGATCTGATTTGAGGAGCATGGTTTTCATCTCTTAGATCCATCCCTATAATTAGAGGGGGATTGCGTCTTGGACACTATCTAAAAAGATGGGAATCTTTGTGATCTAGTCCTTTTCCAAATCATATTATATAACATTTGCTTTGCACTTGATAAGCTAGATCTAGTGCAAAGCATTGACTAAATGATAAGGGTGCAGTAGAGAACACCCATGTCCAATTCACTAATTCTTGATCCAATGGTGGGACTACTGAAAAGGGTGGAAATCTCAAGCATGTTCCTTGCCCTATTGTCTTGACTTCATCCATCAAGATGCATGAACAAAGAAATTGGGTGAACACTTTATCTTGTTGAGTAGAGTTGGCTCAAATTGGTGTTCTACTATGTCTCATTGGTTCTTGTAAGAACTTAATAGAAAGTGCATTGAACTACTTGGAGACTCATTTAGAAAGTGCATTGATTAGCTTGGAGACTTATCGAAGTATTTTGATATTTTATAAAGTCTCGAGAAACCTTTTTTGTCTTTTAATAACTTGATGGATGCTTCCAACAACTAGGCAAAAAAATTTTACATATCTCAAGACTTTGAGGACTCTCTCAAATTGTGTAAGGACTAATTAATGTAAGGATATTAAACTTTTTGTTCTAATATTTGATAGATACATACATGATTGATAAATTTTTATTACTATTATGTTATAATCAAATTCTAAACCATCAAAGGATACTCCACCACCTCCTACCCATGCAATGATGTCACATGTGTCATCCAATAGGAATTATAATGTTTTTTACTATCAAGAGCATATTATATGTTGGTGTAATCTTTGCTATGGCACATACCAAAGACCACAATTGGAATGTATTGAGCATGAGGTACATTGTGGTATTTTTGAGCATGCCACATGATCAACACGATAATGCTTGGATATGTATTGATTCCATAAATTAATGTCATTATTTTATTTTAAATTAAAAAATACAGAATCAAATTATACTAAGTATACAGGAATATTTGCTTGATGATGATGATTATTATTCTCCTATTAATAATGCTACTATGTCTCGTACACATCACAAACATGTCATTTATCAATTACAAGCTGAGGTTTCTCAAAATCCTCTACCTCTTGGTTTACAGATGGAAACGGTTGGAGATTATCCATTACTAACTCGTGATTTTCCTATAGTCTAAAAATATGATAGAAGAAGATAGAGAGGATGGCATATTCCTTTAGAAGGAGAGGTTTTTAACTTTTGGGGTAATCTCTATATGATTGCTCCTTCCACTATCACTAGTGTTGGTCATGGTCTCTTTATTGTAGAGGATTTGTATGTACCTCCCAACTTTGAAGTCACTCTTAAGTCATTTTGTGGTCCTATATATAGATGGGGAGATTGGCATCGACTTACATGTTACATTTAAATCATGAGTACTTACGGATTATTTCTAAATTCAGCTTCTCTTTCCAATAGAGGGATCACACATGCAAAAAATGAAAGACTAATTGTTGATCTATTTAGGTAGTAATGTGTTAACACATTAAAACCGTCAGGGCATAATTCAATGACTAATAATAGGTCAATGACTAATTGTTGATATATTTATGTAGTGATGTGTGTGAACACATTAAGACCGTCACGACACTTTTTTCCCTCTTTACGAGGTTTTTTTCCCTTAGCTTGTATATACGCCTATAACCCTAACGGGTCACTTATCTTTTGTACATTCTCTTGGTAATAAAACCAAGATTGTGTGTTGTGCTTCAAGCTTCTTCTTCTTCCTTGTGATGTCCGCATGCTTCTGTAGACCTCAAACTCCAACAATTCATATCAGAGCATGTCGCCTCTTCATCTAGGGCATCATCGACACCCCTCCAGTCATAGTCTCATAATCGCATGAAAATTGGTGAGCATACTCAGGGTAATTAAGAGTTCAAAACATCTTTTCTTTGTGGTGTCAAAATCACAATATGAGCTCGTTTCAGCCTTCGAACGAACTATCGTAGCACTTGTGTAGGCAATTTCTTCTTTTGTGCCAAAGATATATACAAGTTTTTAGTTCTCCAGTATAAGCGACTCAAAGTCTACTACAGGTTTAGCAAAACTCAATAGGGTGGTTATGTTCAACTTTTTGAGATACAATCATTTTGCAGGGTATTTTAGTCGTTTGCCATGGTTGAAAGTAGTGATGTATTCCGTATGTTGGCTATTGAAGATAAGTTGGATGGTACCAATTGCCCATTATGGGCTTATATGATGCATCATATATTGGTTGGAAAAGGATTGTGGAATATTGTGCAGGGTGTTGAAAAACGTCCAATTACACCTGCAAATATAGTTATTGAAGGTGATGCAAATGGCATTGAAAATTGTGATATTCTTCACTTCCTTATTCGTGCTAGGGTTTTTACTACACCTACTACATAGCAACTTCGTTGGGATAACAGAGATGCTCAAGCACATGCATTGATACTTTTGTTTGTCAAATGTGCCATTATCCCTCACATTCACTCTTGTAGAACAACAAAGGATGCTTAGGATACACTTACCACTTTATACCAGGCAAGGAATGAGGCTCGTGTTGCTTACCTCCAAAAATAGTTAGAGAGTGAGCACATGAATGAAGGAGATTCCATGGATGGTCTTCTAGATTCATATCAGAGTTTTGCTTCTACTCTTTGATTGATAATGAAAGGCAATCCAAATGCCTTAACATTTGAGGAGTTAGTCTCTGTTCTATTGCAGGAAGATCACTCTAGGCAGAATAGGTCCATTATGCATGTTGTAGATCAAGCTTTCCTGGCTAGTCAGAAAGGCAAAGGTAAATGGATCTCTTCTATTAGTAAGCAGAAATTTGCTAATTCTGCATAATCAAAGAAGGATGACAGAGACAAGAAGAAAACATAAAAGCAAAAAATGGTTCTACAAATAATGTAAAGAAAATGATCATATCATAAAGAGTTGTCCAAAATTGGCTGCAAAAGAGGCAAAGAAGAAAGGTTGAAATGGTTGTTGTAGAGACCTCTACACCCAAAACAGAGTCTACTAACCTTGTGTAGAATGAAGAATGGGCATTTACTAGCGTTTGCAGTTATGAACCATCTTCTCGTGAACAATGTATGTCTGCATTAGACTCATATGTTTGGTACTTTGATAGTGGGGCAACTAAACATATTACATCGAAGCGCAATCTCTTCACTTCACTTGAGCCTGGCCCTATAGGGAATACTGCCACATGTGCCAAAAAATCCTCTTATTCTGTCATGGGAGTTGGTAAGTTCATTCTAACTACTGTTGATAGTAGTTCTTTTACATTTTCAAATGCTTTATTTGTGCCAGGGGTCAAGAATAATCTATTATCAGTTTTAGCATTAGCCAAGATCGGCTTGGTTGCAAAATTTGTTGATGATAGATGTACAGTTCATGATCTGTCAAATGGCGACATCATTATTGCTTCTGGCATTTTATGTTGTGGGTTGTATAAGCACATAGATTATGCAAAATTTGTGAATGATTCAGCATGTGCAATTCAAGATTCTCAGGCTATGTCATATGCAAAGCTTTGGCATGCACGCTTCAGTCATTTAAATTTTACTACTTTGTGATGCGTGCAGAAATATGAAATGATGTCCTGTCTTCCCAAACTTGAGGCACCTAGTAAACATGTCTGTGAAGGCTATGTTTTGAGCAAAATGCAGCGTTCCTCCTTCCCAAAAGATGTTCCAGTATGAGCTACTTAGAAGTTGCAACTTGTTCATAGTGATGTTTGTGGTCCTATGCAAATACCTTCTTTTGGGAACTATCTTTACTTTGTGACTTTCATTGATGATTTTTCTAGTCATGCATGGGTATATCCATTGAAAGCAGGGTCCGAAGTGTTTATGTGCTTCAAATTTTTTTTGTTTTGGCTTAAAATCTACCAGCACGTAAAATGGGCACCCTCCGTTCTGATTGAGGGGGGGATATATGTCTTCTGACTTTAATGCATTTTTGGCTGAACATGGGATAAAACATCATTGTATAGTGCCATATACACCTCAGCAAAATGGAGTTGTTGAAAGGAAGAATAGGTCACTCATGGAGATGGCGAGGTGTGTGATCAAGAGTCAAGCTTTACCACATAGTTTCTTGCTTGAGGTTGTTATGTGTGCAACATGTGTACTTAACAGGTATCCCACTAAAGCATTGAAGTCTACCACTCCATATGAAGCTTGGCATGGTCACAAGCCATCTGTTGCTCACCTGCGTGTCTTTAGTTGTCTACATATGCATTAATGCTTGAACAAAAATGCAAGAAATTGGATGATAAAGTAGTGAAATGTATTTTTGTTGGGTACAGTTCTGAAAGCAAAGGCTATCATCTGTATCATCCACAAACTAGATGCATTTTGGAAGATGAAATTTAGCCATTACTTTCATGTACGGAGGAGACGTTTGTTAGCTCCAAAGATATGTATGACACTTTGCTGCCTCTTTTTACAGTTGGAGAGTCTACTGCTGGGCCTAGGTTATCCACAGATCAATTTGAGAGGGCCAAAAGAGAGAACCTATGCTTTAGGTGTTTCTCTCCTAGCCATTCACAGTGGAACTGTCCACTCAAGAAGTAGGAAGAAAAGAAGAAGGGACCATAGTCTAGTACGGCCCCTGAAAAGGGCAAAAAGGCGGTCCACCTAGTGCAGACCCTTCCTATTCATGGCAACTCTAGCTTCAAGGGAGTGGAGGTGATGCATGAGGATATAGAGCACACCTGTTGTTTGACTCAATCATTGTGGTCACAACAGTTTGGACCACATGACCTAGTTAAACTGCATGCTAGTGTGTAGAGGACCAGGGTGCAGGTCATGATAGATGACTCTGCCACTCATAATTTTATAAACTATGCTTTGGTCAAGAAATTAAAGATTTCCCAGGAGCCTAGTGCACATAAATACATTGTATCTATGATGCAAGGGCAAGATAAGAGAATATGGGATACTATGGTATCCAATTTGGAAGTCAAAATGTAGGACTATACAGATTATATGGACTTCCAAATTATGAATATGGAGAGGACAGACCTTGTATTAGGAAGAGAGTGGCTATGGGGGTTGGGAGATAGACTTAAATGCAGCTATCAAAACAACACACTTGAATTTCAAAAGAATGGAAGTAAAGTTTGTATTCAGGGAGAGAGAGATGTACCTAGTGCACCTCTCAATTTTAAGAACTTCCAACTCAAAGCACCTTATATGCTAAGTGTGCAAATGATGTGCTTCTGATCATTGTTGTCTATGTTGATGACATGGTGCTCACTAGTCCTCATGAGAAGCATATTGCTGATTTTAAGGTTGATTTGCATTTGAGATGTCAAATTTGGGGCATTTGCATCATTATTTGGGCATTCAATTTATGCAAGTTGGTGGCAAAATAGCTTTGTGTCAAACAAAATATATTGACATATTATTGCAACAAACCTATTCCCACTCGTATGGAAACAGGCCTTTAAGACTACAAACCTATTCCCACTCGTTTGGAAACAGGTTTATGATTGAGTCTTCATGATGCTAGAGATGCATTTGATGTTGTTCTCTATCAGCAAGCTGTTGGATGCTTGATTTACTTATGCATTACTTGGCCAAATATTCATTTTGTTGTCTCATAGATGAGTAGGTTTATGCATTGCCTAGGTGTCAAGCATTGGCAGGTGGTTAAGCGCATCTTTCGCTACTTGAGTGGTACTCGGCTACTTGGATTGTTTTATCCCAAGGAGGGATCACTACCGCCAGATTTACATGCTTTTTTTTTACTCTGATTGGGATGGTTGCTATGACATTTGTGTGTTCACCAGTGGTTTTTGCTTCATGTTTGGTAGCTCATGCACATCTTGGTTGAGCAAGAAGCAACCTAGTGTGGCCACTTCTAGTTGTGAGGCTGAGTATAGCGCAACTTTCACAGTGACTGTTGAATGTGTGTGGCTCAGATGCCATATGGCTGATTTAGGTGTTGGTCAGTCTTCTGCCACCACCATCTTCACTAACAGACAGAGCGCATTGGCAATTGTGAGGAACCCTATGTTCCATGCTTGCACTAAGGACATTGAGGTGCACTATCACTATGTCAGGGGAGAGGTTCTCTACTAGAGAGATCAGTTTGGCATATGTGCCTAGACAGGAGAACATTGTAGACCTTTTCACCGAGGCTCTGCCTAGGGAGAAGTTTGAAGGTTTTCGCAAAGCTTTGGGCTTACTTCCTTTTGTGGATTGATTCCATACAGCTTGGCACTTCCTTATACATGAGTGCCAGCTCCTTGTTCACCACATCACTCCTAGGGGGGATTTGTTGATATATTTAGGTAATGATATGTGTGAACACACTAGGACCGTCGGGGCACTTTTTTCTCTCTTTAGGAGGTTTTTTTCTCCCGACTTGTATATATGCCTATAACCCTAATGGGTCACTTATCTTTGTACATTCTCTTGGTAATACATTTGGTATTGTGTGTTGTGCTCCAAGCTTCGTCTTCTTCCTTGCGTTGTTTGTGTGCTTCCATAGACCTCAAACTCCAAGACTAATTGCACATTTGAACAATGTGAAAATAGTCATGAATCACCACACATGAAGAGATGTAGCAAGATACATAGTTGTCAATTCTACTACTTCATTACGTGTTGCTGATGAATTACTAGCGAATAATGGATGGTGTATACCTCCAACAAACACCTTTTAGTGAGCATTACAAACCAAGAACACATGTCTTGCATGAAGACATGAACCATTTCCCCATGTTCAAGGTTGTCACTTATACATGGCAGATAGCTCTAAGCATTTCGTATGTCATGCATTAAGTCATAAACCATTTCTCCATGTTAAAAGCTAGCGATAATACATGGCAACTAGCTCTAAGCGTTCCATGGCTTTTAGAGAGCATTAGAAACCAAGATTTGTGGATCCGGATTCACGTTCATCATGTCATACATGAACACATGAACCTTTTCTCCACGTTAAAAGCTATGAAAGTGAGGCAAAAGTGATAAAAGCTAAGGGGAGAACAAGAATTTGCATCAAATGAACGCTTTTTGTCTACCTATCTTATGTTGCAATGAGAATTCTAATTAATAGAAACTCTTTTCAAAGAATGATACTTATTATTAATATTGACATTATGAACAATACACTATGAAAAGTTAACGTACATATTTAAATTTGTGTTTAAAGTTTATTTTTCATTCATGTATGGAACACTAATGATTTTTATTCATGTATTTAAAATCCAATGTATCATATTGATTATCTTCCACCACACCATTCAACGTTGCCAATAAGACCTCGTTTATCATAAGCATCCATGAGGAGGCTACACAAAAGTGATCTTGTAGAATATGCAAGATTGAAAGAACTATATTCAAAAGAAGACAAACTACAAGATTTGTGTAATGATGATGATGTTGGCATGGTAGATTTTATTGAGGATTGGTATCAAAATGATAACTAAAGCATTAATATTTCCAAAAATGATAAATATCTTCGAGAAGAATGTCTAAAGCACATCTATGAAGGAAGTTGCTTGATATGACTAAGTGTAATCTTACTTATTCTCAATCTTCGAAATTGTTTTGGATGGACTAATGTATCCCTTTCGACACTGTTAAGGTATATTGTTTATTTTTCTTTTTGTTTGTATATATACACACATACACATACACATACATACATACATACACACACTTACACATACACACACACATACACATACACACACATACACATACACATACACACACATACACATACACATACACGTACACATACACATACACATACACATACACATACACATACACATACACATACACATACACATACACGTACACATACACATACACGTACACATACACATACACATACACATACACATACACGTACACATACACATACACGTACACATACACATACACGTACACATACACATACACAACAATACACATACACATACACATACACATACACATACACATACACATACACATACACGTACACATACACGTACACATACACGTACACATACACGTACACATACACATACACATACACATACACATACACATACACATACACATACACATACACATACACATACACATACACATACACATACACATACACATACACATATACATACACATACACATACACATACACATACACATACACATACACATACACATACACATACACATACACATACACATACACATACACATACACATACACATACACATACACATCCACATACACATCCACATACACACATACACATGCACATACACATCACATGCGCATGCACATGCACATGCCCATGCGCATGCACATGCGCATGCACATGCACATGCCCATGCCCATGCCCATGCCCATGCCCATGCCCATGCCCATGCCCATGCCCATGCACATGCCCATGCACATGCACATGCACATCCACATCCACATCCACATCCACATCCACATCCACATCCACATCCACATCCACATCCACGTCCACATACACCTACACGTACACGTACACGTACACGTACACGTACACGTACACGTACACGTACACGTACACGTACACGTACACGTACACGTACACGTACATGTACACGTACACGTACACGTACACGTACACGTACACGTACACGTACACGTACACGTACACATACACGTACACGTACACGTACACGCACACGTACACATACACATACACATACATACACACATAAACACACATACACACATAAGCACACATACACACACATACATACACATACACATAGTAAGAAGAAGTAATTCATCCATCATATGTATATTTTCTCATAATAGAAGAGAATTTAAAAACGTGTGCCTCAATCTTTTGCTTAGTGCTCCTTCTGTGTTTATCTTCTTGAGGAATGCTTTTGTACAACTCTAAATCTATAGTAGAGTGACCTTTGTACAAGTTTTGAGAGCCTAATTATAATCAAGCTGAGAGAATTTTAAGTAGGAACATTTACATGTGTAAATGTGAAGAAGTGAAGGTAGGAACAGGTGCAATCCCGGTGGTCAATGTTTTGATCAGATCTCCCTCTATAGTGTAAAGTTTTGAGCAAGTAAGCACTCATTCTTTAAGTTGAAAGGTAAGCTACTTGTGGCTAAAAGCATTTAATAAATGGAGTATAATTTGGGAGAACCATGCATTAGAAGTTGTAGGTGTCAGTCGACTACACAGAAGAGGAGTTTCAGACATAGGTACATTGTTTGAAGCAAATCTCGATGTACTGAATCTTTTGGAAAGATTTAACTTGGAGAAGGTGTGGAAACTTTAGGAGATACCTTGTACAAAGGTTCATTGAAAACTTTACACATTCGCTTAGTCAGTGAGTGGATTAAGTGTAGTAGACTTTTCCGAGTAATCAGTTTCTTCATAGTTAGTTCAAAGTTTGATCATTTGGCATTAGTCTTCCAAAATTGGTTGAGGTTTTGAGCTATTGATATAGAGGTGCTCTAACATCAAGGATAACTTGTTCTTTTGGAGATTAACACTCTCCATCAAGATTCAACCGATTTGGAGCATATGTTGAAGACCCAAGGCAAGGCTTCAAAAGGATTGCCAAAGGAGAAAAGACAGGAAGGCTTTTCACTTTTAAAGTGGAAGATACAAAGATGATAGCCTTATTTAGATATGGATCTCAAACTCTCACAGAGTTGGAGATATGGCTCAAAACGCTTTCTCACATTGGTGAGAGGGCACTCAAACAAATTTGCAGCACCAAAGTGTACTTGGCTTGCCTAATATCACAAGGCAACACATGATTTATAAGTGTGAAGCTTGTCAACTCGACAAGGATCATAGACAACCTTTCAATAAGAAGGGATAGGTGTATCAAAATCTTTTGGATCTAGTGCACACGGATGTGTGGGGTCCAAGTAAGGAGCCATCTATATCAAGCTCAAGATATTATGTGTCTTTCATTGATGATTGTAGCAGGTGGACCATTCTATTTTCATGAAGCACAAGGATGAAGTTTTTAATTGCTTTAAGAAGTATGTTGCTCTTGTTGAAGACCAAACAGGTAGGACTTTGAAAAGATTCAGATCAGATGGTGAGGCATTAAAAGGGAAGCCACTACAAGGTATACACCCGAACTCAATGGTGTAGCAGAGAGGAGAAACAGAGCTGTTGAGAAAAGGGGAACAACAAACCCTAACCGCCTCACATGGAAGTGAGAAGTTTCTCCAAGTTGGGGCAAAGAATGGGAGAAGAGGTTCACCCACGCTCATGGACCAATGGCAACCATGGCCAACGTCACAAGGAGCAAAGGGGAACATCCTCCCAACCATGCACACACACATGCAAATCCATACACCAAGATCATCGCCTTGCACACAAGGAAACAGGAGAGTAGCAAATGATACCTTCTTCCATTACCAAAATGGAGGCCAAGGCCATGGCCAAGGGACCTCCCCTTTACAAGAAGTGAGCCTCTACTTATAGGCTTTACATAATTCCCCATGTGCTCATTTGGAAAAGTAAAAAAGGTGATTCTCTCTAACTGCCAATCTTCTAGGATATTCTAAAGATCAAATTTGTAACAACCCAATCTCCAAGAAAGGCATGCGTGGGTTTTCTACGTGGGGAATCTTTCTAGAAGGGTCATAAAGGTGAGAGACACTATCCTATAGTATGAAGAAATATTAAAAAGGGTTTTAGGAGAGTGTTCATATGGACATCTCCTAATTTACAAAAAAGAAGGTATTTTCATGAAGGGAAAAGGATGCCATAGTATGAGAAAAAATATGGGCAACCCTTATAACCCAACACTCTCCTCCTCCTAGACTTTGTCGTCCTCGACAAAGCTAAGATAGGAGAAGCATACATTGCTGAACTGGTCCAAGTTTGAGTCTTCAACTCTTCAAATCTACAGTTCTTCAAATCTTCAGGTCTTGAATGTTGAGCGACACAATCCCCTTGGGGGGCAGTCAGCTCAACAATCCGGAAGATCATCCTTTGTAGCCGAATACGTAGCCCTCCCTTGGACTCGTTCCTGAAAAAACCTTCAGCCAATAGATGTGATCATAAAACATCAGAGGAAGACAGTTCTCCCAAGAGTTTCCGAAATGGTGAGCGACACAATCCTCCTAGGAGGCAGTCAGCCTACCAACTCAAAGAAGACAAATGTTGGAGAAGAGGTCCATATCCTATCGTAGTGTTGATTCTTGCGAATGCTTCTAAGTGGTGGAGTCTTTAGATGCTAGGCGACACAATCCTCCCATGAGGCAGTCAGTCTAGCCATCAGGCTGCTGAAGAGACATGTATTGCATTGTTGGAAGACCTGAAGATTTTCATGAGCTTTGGCGTTTTGGACACCATCCCTAGGCAGGGCAGTCACAGATGCTTCAGTCAAGGGTGCATCATCCTATATTTTCAAAAGACACCATGGGACATACATAACAATTGAGAGCAAGCAAGGGACCAGATGCTGGAGCATTTTGAATTCTGTAATGAAGTCATTTATCCCTGCAATAACGTATAATAGGTGCAAAGTGACTGGAAGAGCAGTGGTCATGCCCCTGACTGGACAGTCATATCAAACCATCCATAAATCAATATATGTAGTATAGCATCCAAAGCTCGTTGGTGGCAGCAGCCCAACCTGCAAACTGTGAATTTTGGCATCATTCAAACTTGTTTTGCGCATTCACATAGCAGACCAGGGCTTTTATGAGAGAAAGAAGTCATCAACGAAAAGCTCATCAGCTTCTCTAGATTTCTGATGGGGCCTGCTCCTGTAAGTACCCAAATTGTACCAGTCCATGAGTATTGATACTCGTCGACCACCTTCGGCTGAGAGTATACAGCACAACATGCTTGAACCTTCAATCATGAGAAGTGAAAGATATGAGCAACAATAGATGACATTCACAGATGTCTGCCCACTCAGCTTTTGTTGCCAACAGGCAGCAATCCTGCTGAGCCCATCTTTATAAGACCTGAAACTTGCAATTCCAAAAACTCCATGTGCATACATAACAATTGTCAACAGCAAGAAAAGAACCAGCTACCATAAGAAGGTGTAGCATCTTGGAAACCACAGGAATTCGAAGTCCATTGCCTGTGTAGAAAATTGGGAAATTGAACCCCACAACCTTAGGAGAGTAATCCTTGTTTCAAGAAGATCTGCAAAATGCAGGAGCCATGTCGTGTATTTGTGACATCTCAGGCCAGCCTACTACACAGTTATGTCTACCAAGACTCAAACAATAGTGTGGAATTTTGCATCTGGGTTGCTGCACATCTCGTGTGACAGTCACATACTCCAAATTTATTCATATGATCTACACAAGATTAGGATGTAGAATCCTGAACAGGGAAGCAACTGAGCAATAGGTCTAAGTTCCAACCTGCAACATCATGTCACCAGTAACCCATGAATTTTGCAGCACAAACGATGAGAAGGCAATAGACCCAGGAGTTTGCAAAGTTTTTGGTGGCCTATATAGAAAAAACCCAACTCAGGAAGACACCCGAGAGTGGGGCATGTATTCAGCTCAGCCCTGTGTCATACACATTCAGAACAACCACCATGAGGCAGCATACCACATTGTCATCCAACATAGATTGATGGACCAAGAAGCGACACCCAAGCCCTAGGCTGGGATCCACATTCAGTAACAAGGCTGAGCAAGTAAAGGAGCAAATGAGGAATACTTCACTTCTCAAAGAAGAACCCATCAGCTTCTATCAGTATGATGACCACAGAACACCATAATCCCTGGCATGGTTAGCACCATACCATTCGGACCATTCCTTTGCAAGTAAGCCTGATAGGAGCCTGTCAATCACACACCTTTAGTAGCCACCAAGTTATATCTTTCAACTATTGCTTGGCCACCTCTCCAAGAGCAAGAAGCTCATGACGTATTCCAGGCACCTTGAACTTCTAGGAGTTCGACGAACCGATAGACCAGTCTTAATTCAATAGCACGAGGCTTCAGGCAACCAAATTAGTCTTTGATGAAGTTCCAGCTTTACTAATCACACATAGCCAGCTTCAGTTTGCAGCATAGTTCTATCCGCTCTGGAAACATAGAAGCTTCCCTCATGGCTTCATCAAACTTGGCTGCAGCAACATATTGTGAGAGTCCGAGAGTAAATATCTGATATTCCTGATATGGAGAGGAAAACATGATCCAATGTATCACAATCAGAGCCTTCTGTTCTAGTAGCTTCAACCAACAGGAAGAGAATTCTCCCAGCTAGGCATGTGATAGTCTGCTGCCCAAGCAGCCATCCGACCCTCCCCCAGCGGCATCCCTATATCCATCATGTCCTGAATCTTTATGTGACAAGCTGTGCATTTTCCAAATCATGGCCAGACCTCATACTAAGTGAGTATGTTACATGAAGACCACCGTTCAAATCATGCACTTTAAGCAACAACCTGAAGATGACCATACAAAACCTCTCAGCTTCCATCCAAGCTTGTCTGGTTCCATTGCAGCCCATAGAACAATATCTTTTGCAGAGTATTTTCGATCATATAAAAAGATTTCCCTGTGTTATCTGCTAGATCCAAAAAATCTCACTAATCCATACATCAACCCTATTGTAATAATGTTCTGCACCTTAGTCAGAGTGACACAGAAGGCATCTGTGACCTCAATCCATCAGAACATTATAAACTTCTTAATACTATTCTTATTATGTGTGTAGAGCAAAACATGCCCAAGATTACAAGCAAATACATCTGAGAAGACAACTTCAGGTATGCCAAAAGATTCTTATGTCACCATTATACTCTTTCAGTTGCATATGCCCTGTTGATAATTAGTTACAGCAACCCCGAACTCTCCAGACCAGGTAACAAAGTGCAAAGTAGTAATAGAATCAACTTCCTGCAAGCTGCCCTAAACCATGACTTTCCCTTTGTTTCTCAGGGAAACATTTTACCTGCAATGAGTATCCATATCAGGGAGCTCAACCTGGCAGAGTGACTTCAGCATATTGTCGAATCCGGTATCTGCTAACTTTGGAGCAGACAGCCATAGCTTGCCATCATAAAACACTTAAGGAGATAGCCTGATGTGATACTCAGCATCTCAGCAATGCAACGGGTCCAGCATGGCATTGAATGGATTATAAGCAAGCTTTAAATACCCCAAACATGGCCCAAGTAGAATCTTTTAGCAGAGCAAGGGCTTCAGGTATCCATCATCTCCTGGTTCCTCATCACTAAAAACTGGTGTTATTGTGAGCACCCAGGCCTGCCCAGTCTGCCAGGGCAGCATATGGAGCCATACTAGAGTGTCGAAGGTCCAAGAGTGGTCTAAAATCTATCTTATCGCTTGAATGAGCTTGTCAATCCCTCGTAAATCATCTTTTGCAGTTCAGCTGATGAGGGTCGATTCTTCTTCCATTTTGCCTGTAGTAGTATCTTCAATAAAACAACAAACTAGGCAAGATCTTTTAGTTTTCCTTCATAAGGTGCTGATCCCAAATTGTTTCAGCAACAAAGGGCTCTCCATCAAGGATTCTTGGAATGCAACCCCCATCCCAACTGAGCATCTTCATGTGGGGCATCCTTCTCGAATCTTCCTATATTTATAGTGCTTGGGATGATGTTCCGTTCAGCAGCACCGCCACATCCTATCAGGAGAAGCGTTGCACTATGGTTCCATCTTAGAAGCTTTTCGGGGTGCATGGTGGAGACAAAATTCGTGAGTGTTTTTTTTTACTGAGACCTTCGAGCTACTTCCAAATGATCATGTCTGCATTTGAACCAGACTCCACAGCATTCTTGGCTTTGAGTCCTCACTGTTCTTCATTTAGAGCATCAATCTCTTGTGCAAGTGGAACTGGTAGGTTGATCATTCGATTTTACATTCTTTATGTTGTTGTAACTGATTCCTGAACCACCCTGGGACAAATTAGTAATTATGATCGCATACTGAGTAGTCCAGTATTGTCTTTTCTGTTAGAACATGTTTCCTTGACTCAGCTACCTTGGTTGGGGCCTCCACTGCACCCAAGATTTCCAAGTAGCACGGGTGTGGTAGCATGCAATCTTTCATCAAGGATAACCGTTACCATATGCGCACAACACCCTCCTCCATGACAGGTGGTCAAATACAGATCTTCAGAAGGTGGCATAAAATAGCCCGTAACCGGTATGCCCTATTGCAAAGTGATATTCTGTAGTAGCTCTGCATGTTTTGTTATGGGCATTACAAATATCCCTGCTGATCTGGTTGTAGCATACAGCAAATAGGTTGCATACATGACGACTCAGCACATTTATAAGCCATCTATATAACAGATGTTTAGACCATAATCGAGCACAAGTGGATGTTCAGAGACATAGTTTAAATGGATGTACACAATAAGAAGCATCAATGTAGACTGTTATTTCAGAATTTTTGCACATGTAGGGCATCCGAGAAAATCCTCCAGTACCTTGAATAGTGAGTCCACAGCAGCCATGGTGCAAACCTGAACCCGCAGCGACATCAAAGCATTTGGCGGACAAAGCTCATGGAAAGCTTGGTGGAGTAGTAGAGCCTAGTGCTTCTGTAGTCATTCCTCCAAGAACCTCATAGAGTAGCCATAAGCTATTCTTTTATTGTCCTTCCATTCGGAGTAGCAACAATCTTTCGAGACAACACTTATCCTGGAATCACTTTGAATTCAATAAAAGATGGCTTCACCAAGCATGTGGGCTGGTATAGAGAAGTTCTTTCGAGAGTGCAGGACTCTAGAAATAGAGAGAAGATGACTTCAGCAGCGAATAACTTCAAGAGGGGGAGTGGTGGATGTGCACAATCCAGTCGATCAGAGCAAGGGGAAGGGGTCTCCGTGCACAGACATTCCGTAAGCTATCTGCAAAAATACTGTAGTAGGATGGTTCCAAAACTTCAATAGACAGATAATGTGTTTGGACCAAGCCATGTAATGGAAACACCGGTGTTGGAGTTGGTTCAGCTGTTGTGAAGTTGAGCCTGCATGAGTAGAGACCTCGAGGCAAGATGCCCACAGTTAGCTCGTCTGCACAGCTGCAAGGGATGGAGGAAGTATTAAGCATGATTTCATGCTCGTAAGCTATGGAGTAGGTGAAGCCCAAGTTCAAAGCCACAAAAGGAGATAAAGCGCTCAAATGGAGATCTAAGAGCGGTCCTGCTGTCGCACAATATATCCGTGGTGAAATGCACACAAGAGGAAGATCAAGGCCCAAGTTCTTGACTACCACGCAGATGGTTCGGAGACATGGAGGGGGAGCTCACGAAGAGCTCAACCCCGAATTGCAAGAGTCAGAAGGACAGACAAGGAAGAGCTTCCTCCGTCGATAGGGGCGCCAACAGTACCATAGCCCACAACTCACATCTGCGTCCCTTTGTCAGACTCCACCTGCCCACCATTAAGGATGAGAGAGAGGGCAAACAAAAACCAAGGGTCTCCGATGCCCCATCGCCCTCACAACAAAATTCCAATGCAAAAAAAAAAAAAAAAAAAAGGAAGAGGGACCAAGGTTCTTTGCAAATTTAGGAAGAGGAGTCGTGGAAATTTGAAATTTACATCTATTAGAAGTTCAACCCTCTTGTTTTTTTGTGGTCTTTGTAGCTGAAGAGAGAGAAGGGAGCAGAGAGGGCATTACCCATCCTCCTTTTCAAGGCCATCACTGAAATCAAGAAATGGAGGAGAGATGGAGAGTGATGCCTGAGTGAGTGTATGGGAGTCTGTGTGTATGTGAGAGAGAAAGAGAGAGAAAGAGAGAGAAGGGGTTGGGGGATGTTTTTGTGCAACAAACAAAAAAATGAACTAAAACTACTCAAAAAATTAAAAGAAAGAGGTACCCTAGACCAACCGAAGGCCACACGTATTCATCCTTCTCCAAGTGTCAAGGTGCATCTCACGAAGTATGGACACGCAAACTTGGAAAAACCAACGGCTAAAGGCCGACGTCCCCGGCAACGGCGCCAAATTGTTGAGAAAAGGGGAACAACAAACCCTAACCGCCTCACATGGAAGTGAGAAGTTTCTCCAAGTTGGGGCAAAGAATGGGAGAAGAGGTTCACCCACGCTCATGGACCAATGGCAACCATGGACAACGTCACAAGGAGCAAAGGGGAACATCCTCCCAACCATGCACACACACATGCAAATCCATACACCAAGATCATCGCCTTGCACACAAGGAAACAGGAGAGTAGCAAATGATACCTTCTTCCATTACCAAAATGGAGGCCAAGGCCATGGCCAAGGGACCTCCCCTTTACAAGAAGTGAGCCTCTACTTATAGGCTTTACATAATTCCCCATGTGCTCATTTGGAAAAGTAAAAAAGGTGATTCTCTCTAACTGCCAATCTTCTAGGATATTCTAAAGATCAAATTTGTAACAACCCAATCTCCAAGAAAGGCATGCGTGGGTTTTCTACGTGGGGAATCTTTCTAGAAGGGTCATAAAGGTGAGAGACACTATCCTATAGTATGAAGAAATATTAAAAAGGGTTTTAGGAGAGTGTTCATATGGACATCTCCTAATTTACAAAAAAGAAGGTATTTTCATGAAGGGAAAAGGATGCCATAGTATGAGAAAAATTATGGGCAACCCTTATAACCCAACAAGAGCTATTGTTGAAGCTGCAAGGTCCATGCTCAATGAAAAGGGATTTCCAAACTACCTATGGGTAGAGGATGTGTCTACAACCAGATATCTCATAAATAGACTTCCATATAAGTCACTAGATGGAACCACTCCATATGAAGTGTGGAATGGAAGAAGACCTAGTCTAGAGCATTGTAAAATCTCTGGATGCTTAGCCTATGCTCACATTCCTTCTCAAGTAAGAGGGAAATTGGATCCCAAGGTAGAGAAGTGCATATTTATTGGTTATGACCAAAATAAAAAAGGATATAGATTGTAAAATCCAACTAGTAAAGGATTTTTTGTGAGTAGATATGTAATTTTTGATGAGAACAAATCATGGTTTGATGATGACACGAAAGTGAAACTGCCTTATGACTTGGATGAAGATTTTCCATCACTTCAACCAAAGGAGCCAAAGCAAATCGAAGAAAGTGACTCGGAGATTGACCTAGAAGACTTGGAAATACTAAAGCTATGGAAGAGCAAAGGTAAAGCAAAGATGCAAGATGCTACATATGGACCCAAGAGCTCACATCAACCACTTAGAAGAGTTAAAGATTCACTCACTAATTAGGCATAACGACATAAAGATGAAGGAAAGCAGAAATAAAGCATTCAGAAAAACCAAAGCCTTAGTGAAGGGACAAATTCACGATTGTAATATACAGCGTAGAAACTTCCAGAATTAGAGTTTTGAATCTCGGATCAAAATGTATATAAGAGAGTGAGTGTAAGTAAGCGCACATATACCGAAGACCACAGGTTAATAGCACAAGTGCTTACAGGTTTGAGAGGAGATGAAAGGTGGAAACCTTTCGTACTCTCAATTGAATTGTCTTTAAATCATTTTGTACCAGATTTAAATCAGTTGCTTGGACTAATGCTAACGTTTGAGCAAGATTTGAAGACAGATGGAGAAAAAGGACATAGTTCGGCTATGTACGCAAAGAATAAGAAAGGTGATAAAGGTAAAGAAAAAGATGAAGAAGAAGTGAGTGCTCAAGCAAATTATGCAAGAGGACGAGGTAATGTGAGAAATAAAAGTAGAAGTAATACAAAAGGAAGAGGTAACAAGAAAGCTTGCTAGATCTGTGGATTAAGCAATCATTTGGCTCATGATTGCTGGCATAATTCACAAGGATCAAACTAGAATCAGAACAATAACAGTAGAGGCAGAAGTGGAAGATATCAAAGAGGAAGACAAAGCCAAAGAGGCGGATATGGTAGAGGTGGAGCAAGAAGTTGGGGACAGAATCAGTCTCACAACACTACCTACTACAACTATGCAAATGATATGCAGAATGATGATCATACGACGTTGATGATGAACTCGATAAGTGTGTCAGAGAATGAAGACCTCAAGGTATTCTATATTGACTCTGGTTGTTCAAATCATTTGTCAGGAAATATAGAATTATTATCAGAACTTGAAGGAGGCATTTCAAATTATACAGTATAGACAGGTGATAACACGAAACATAATGTAAGGTCAATTGGAAAGGTAAAGTGTAAGAATGGAGCTGACCTACTAACAAATGTTTTGTATGTTCCAACAATCCCGAAGAATTTGATCAGTGTGGGTCAGATAGTAGAAAAAGGTTTTCAAGTCAGGTTTACAAATGAAGGAGTATTTGCCGAAGATCTAGAGAAAGGATACAAACAAATTGTCCATGGTAAAAAGGAAGGTAGACTTTTTACTCTGAAAGTACAAGGGAATGTTGGTCAAGCCTTTATCACACATGGTGATGAGGTATTTACAGAATTAGACCTCTGGCATAAGAGGTTAGGACATTTTAATGAAAAGGGAATCAAAGCTATGGTAGAGAAACAGTCTATGAGAGGATTACCAAACATGAAGAACCAACATATGATTCACAAATGTGAAGCCTGTCAGATGGGAAAAGCACACAGGTTACCATTTCAGAAAAATGGATACAAACATGATGGTGTGCTAGAACTCATACATACAAATGTATGGGGGCCAACAAAAGAAGGATCTATCAGTGGCTCAAGGTATTATGTTCTTTTCATTGATGATGCAACAAGATGGATAACTCTTGATATTTTGAAAGAGAAATCAGAAGTGTTTGGAGCTTTCATACATTTTCATGCATATGCTGAAAGACTTACAGGACAGAAACTCAAAAGACTAAGGTCTGATGGAGGAGGAGAATATTTTTCTCAAGAGTTCAATGATTATCTGTGTAATGCAGGTATCAAAAGAGAAATAACTTGCAGGTATACACCGCAACAAAATGGAGTAGCAGAAAGAAGAAACCGAACTCTAGTTGAATTTGTAAGAGCGATGCTAAAGGAGAAGAATTGTCCAAATTATCTTTGGGCTGAGGCTGTAAATACAGCAACATATCTGGTAAACAGATTACCATGTACAACTTTAAATGGGATGACCCCTTATGAAGCTTGGTGGGGTAAGAAACCAACACTTGATCATTGCAAAGTGTTTGGATCAGTCGCTTATGCTTATATACCATCGCAACTTAGACATAAGCTTGAACCAAAAGCAAAAAAATATGTGTTCATCGGATATGATGAAAAGCAGATGGGTTACAGGTTATGGAGCCCTCTAACCAAACAGTTTATTGTTTCCAAAGATGTGACATTTGATGAAGGAAAGAGTTGGTATACAGATAAAGAGCATAGTGTTGAAACATTTGCAGAAGAGATAAGAAGGAATGAAAAAGGTAAATCACATATGCAGGTGAATGGAGATGAAGATCATATGCAAGCAAGTACATCCAGGATCGGATCAGGTATGAGAAATGAAGATGGATCAAGATTTGATGAAGATGTGTATTCAGATACACATGAAGAGTTTGAACCAAGAAGGTCAAACAGAGTAAGAAAACAACCAACACGGTATTCTTATGACACTTCTTATTTGACTCAGAAAAATTATGCTTACTTAGTAAAGGGAGATGAAGAACCTCAGAATTATAGTGAAGCAAAAGGTAAGGAAAAATGGGAAGAAGCAATGAAGGAGGAGTTTAATGCTCTTGAAGAGAACAAGACTTGGGAACTTGTTCCAAAACCAAATGGTAAGAAAGTGATTGGAAACAAATGGGTTTACAAAGTTAAGAAACTTGTAGATGGAAGGATAGCCAGATACAAAGCTAGACTGGTTGTCAAAGGCTATGCTCAGACATATGGCATAGATTATGATGAGACGTTTAGTCCGGTGGCAAAGATGTCAACCATAAGGACATTGATTGCTATAGCAGCATCAAAAGGATGGAAGCTAAGTCAGCTAGATATCAAGAATGCATTTCTGAATGGATATATATCAGATGAGGTTTACATGGAACAACCTGAAGGGTTTGTAAGTTCCAATTACCCAAACCATGTTTGCAGATTAAGAAGAGCTCTCTATGGATTGAAGCAAGCTCCAAGAGCTTGGAATTACAGACTTGTGAAGTATCTCAATGACCTTGGATACCAAAGTTCAAAGGCAGATGCAAGTCTACTTATCAAGAAAACAGATGAAGGTATGATCTACATTTGTATTTATGTAGATGACATTATAATCACAGGTACCTCAGATGAAGGAATCAAAGAGGTAAAGAGACTGCTTGAAAAAGAGTTCAAGATTAGTGATCTAGGAAAATTATCATATTTTCTTGGAATGGAAGTTACATATACAGATCATGGTGTATATGTCTCGCAAGAAAGGTATCTCCTAAACTTACTGAAGAAGTTTAACATGGAGAATTGCAGAGAAGCTTCAATACCGCTTGAAGTAAATCATAAACTCAGCAAATATGGTGGTGCAAAGTTTAAAGCTATGAAAAAGTATCAGTCGTTAGTAGGAAGCTTAATCTATGCTACACTAACAAGACCGGATCTCAGTTATGCAGTGGGAGTTCTCTCACAGTTTATGCATTGTCCAAAGGATCAACATTGGATTGCAGGAGAAAGAGTTCTTAGATATGTTAAAAGAACTGTAAAGGAAGGATTATATTATCCTTATACATCAGATATAAAGATGAGAGCATACAATGACTCAGATTGGGCAGGAAGTCAAGATGACAGAAGATCAACACATGGGTATATGATATACCTAGGAGATAATCTTGTAAGCTGGTGTTCAAAGAAGCAACACACAGTAGCTTTATCGTCAATAGAAGCAGAGTATAAAGGACTTGTGGAAGGAGCTAAAGAAGTGATATGGATGCATACCTTGTTCAAAAGCATGGGTATTGATCGAGGTATACCTATTATACATGGAGACAATATGAGTTCGTTGTATCTTGCAGCAAATCCAGTATTTCATGCAAGAACAAAACACATAGAGATTCAATATCATTTCCTGAGAGAAAAGGTAATGGAGAAGGAGATTGAATTGGTATTCACTCCTACAAAAGATCAGATTGCAGATATTCTGACAAAGAGCTTAGATGGAGCAAAGACAAGTAGATTCAAAGAAATGGCAGGTATAAAAGAAAAGAAGGATATATGAAGACTGGAAGATGCAAATTAGTGATTGAGGGGGAGCTGTTAAAGACAAAGGAAAGCAGAAATAAAGCATTCAGAAAAACCAAAGCCTTAGTGAAGGGACAAATTCACGACTGTAATATACAGCGTAGAAACTTCCAGAATTAGAGTTTTGAATCTTGGATCAAAATGTATATAAGAGAGTGAGTGTAAGTAAGCGCACATATAGCCAATATAGAGATATAGAAGACGCCAGAGATTGCGGATGTAGAGATGAATAACAAAACCTGAAATGTCGGGTATTCATCTAAGAGAGGTGGTAAGGAGAAACTACTCAGTATAGGAGAGTTCTCATGACTATGAGCGAAGTGAGGCCGAGTCATTTTTGTACACATCTTCTCTAATAGAAAACACATGTTCATGTGGAAGAATTTGAGCGCATTTTCGTATGTGAAGAAATCTGAGAGATTTCATGTTACTGTGAAAGTTAGTTAACAGTTACATTTTTCTCAGTAAATGTTTTCCGGTACTTTTGTGACCAAAAGACTTTTGTGAAACGGGACTTGTATACAGTACAAAGTCTGACTGGAAAAAGGCATCCAGAACTGGTGAAGTTTTTCTTTAAACTTCAGATAGATTTCATTCAGTGATGGAAGTTCACATATCACTTCCTTACTTCATGTACATTCATTTGAAGTAACTACAGTTAGAATTGCAGTTGATTCCGATAGCATTCCGGTACAATTACGGTGACATTCCGATAACAATCTGGTGAAGTTCCGATGAAATTTTGGTGAGTTCAAAACACAGTCTTGACAAAATTAAGTGACGCAAAGATTGTTTAACTGTAAGTAAATACAGTAGTGTAAAGGCTGAAGTAAATTAGTTCAGAGTTGAATCTTGAAGGAAACGTGAAGCTTTCTGTAAAGTGAATTCTTGGTGTTCACTAGATACAATTATAAGTTTTTCAGTTTCAGAAAATTTGCTAAGCTGCTGATGATTATAGAGGTGTTCTAACATCACTCTAGCTTAGTTTCTGTGGTTTAAGCGAATTCCGCAATAAGCACTGCACCAACAAGAAGCTCTTCAAGGGAGAAGAAGAAACCAAAGAGGTATGGTTATGATACTTCTTTGGTCACCAAGCACTCAATTTACATTGCAAAGGATTCAACCAATGAAGAACCTACCACATTTGAAGAAGCACATAGCAAGAAAGGTTGGAAAGATGCAATGAATGAAGAAATGGAAGCCTTGAAGGAGAATGACACTTGAGAGCTTGTACCTAACAAGCCATCTATGAAGGTAATTGGATCTTGATGGCGATACAAAATCAAGAGGAATCCAGATGGAAGTATAAATAGACATAAAGTAAGGTTACTTGCTAAAGGGTTTGCTCAAACCCATGGTATTGATTATGAGGAGACTTTCTCTCCTATTGCAAAAATGCATACAATTAGGGTTCTCATTAGTCTTGCTACATCTAGAAATTGGAAGCTCTATCAACTTGATGTAAAGAATGCTTTCTTAAATGGATGGATTTATGAGGAAGTGTATATGGCACAACCTCTTGGATATGAGGATGCACATCATCCTAAATATGTATGCAAATTAAAGAAAGCCTTGTATGGATTGAAGCAAGCTTCAAGAGCTTGGAATTTCAGATTGGTGACTTATTTGTAGGATCAAGGATTCAAAGCTAGCAAGGCGGATACCTCTTTATTCATAAAGAGGAATGGATATGAAGTGATCTATCTATGTGTGTATGTTGATGATATCATTATCACAGGGAATGATCTTGAAGGAATCAAATAGGTAAAGAGTCAAATGAAGGAGGAGTTCAAAATAAGTGATCTTGGACCACTCACTTATTTTCTTGGATTGGAGTTAATCTACATAGGTTCAGGTATATACATCACACAAAGGAAGTATGTGCATGACATGCTCATCAAGTTCAAGATGGAAAACACCAAGTGTGCAGTTACACCTATGGAGAAAAATCATAAGCTTAGTGCTTATGAAGGAGAGCCAATTGAAGACATCATAAGCTATCAAAGCTTGGTTGGAAGTTTGAACTATGCAACACTCACAAGGGTGGATATATGCTATAGTGTTAGCATATTGAGTCAATTTATGCATAAGCCAAGAAGACCACATATGGAAGCAACCAAGAGAGTCCTCAAGTACCTAAAGGGGACCATGAATGAAGGTTTGTTTTATCCATTTACTTCAGATATTGAGCTAAAGGCCTACTCAGATGCAGATTGGGCCGGATCTAGAGATGATAGAAGAAGCACATCCGGGTATGTATCATTTGTAGGTTCAAAAATCATTTCGTGGTCATCCAAGAAGCAACCAACAGTGGCATTATCTTCTACTGAATTCGAATATAGAGGTTTGGCTGATGCAAATCAAGAAATCATGTGGTTAAAATCTTTGTATATAGATCTTGGACTTCATTCTTCAACACCTCACATTTTTGGTGACAACACAAGCTCACTACATCTTGGAGCTAATCCGGTATACCATGCTAGAACCAAACATATTGAAGTCCACTACCATTATGTAAGGGAGAAGATAATGAGCAAGGATATTCAACTATCTTAGGTCTCTATAGATATGCAATGTGTAGACATGTTGAATAAAGCTCTTGATGGTACAAAATTGAGTAGATTCAAGTTGATGATTGGCTTGAATGAAATCAAGGACAATTGAAGTCTTATTTGGAGGCCAAGCATGTTAGGCTTGAGGGGAAGCTGTTGGTGCATTTTACCCAAGCCTACATGCTTGATATAATTTGATTTATGTTCATTTGTAGTCATATGTGTAGACATATAAACACCTCTTGTAAAAGAGTACATTTTATCTCTTGTAATTGTAAAAGAAAGAACAACTTACTCATGCATGATGTAAGAAGAAAATTCGTGGCTCAAACTACCTAAAAACATGAATCCATTAGCTGAGGGAATATTTCCTAATTCATACCATCACTTTTAGGTGAATTCATTTGAATTCAAATTCAAAACTACCTCCAAAAGTAGCTATAAAAGGAGTAAGAAGGAAGTCGTTAAAGGAGTGCTTGATTTGTGCCCATTTCATAACCATTTGTAGAGATTGAAGAGCTTAATCCATAGCTCTATCATTCTACTCCCATTGTGCAAGTATTCATTGCCAAGGAGGTTGTAATTATATGTGAATCTATACATTCATCATTTGCTTCTTCTCTAATTTGTTCTCTGCTATACTCACTCAGAACATTAAACTTCAGAAGATAATATCTCGGGCTATACATAACCTTTTTCAGAGTTTTAAAGTGCATGTGATAGCTCTTTAAGTCTAGTTTATGTTACAAAATTTCATGTCCATTGGATTTACCATTTGTGAGAAATCTGCATTTTACTACTCACTAGTCTATCTCTATAGAGCCCGAAAATGGCAAGAGTGTTCCAGATTTTGCTAAAACTTTCTGTCAGCGCTCAGTTGATGAATTGAAGTGTTTTAAATTGGATTGGGAAGCTTGCTAAGTCTATTTGCTATTTCCAAAAGGAATTTTTCTAATTCCTACCAGGTTGGGAGCTTTGTTCATCTTTTCTAGCAGGTGTATGTACAAAAATAGCAAGTTTTGGGAGCTAGTCATCTTGCAACTAGCCTGTCTTGACTCAAACTTTTGAGATACTTGTTCCAAAGCACGTGGGTGATTTTTTTGTGGACTTAGCAAGCTCAAAGGGTCTACTAACCAACTCTAAAGTATCAATTGGCTGGTGTGAAGCTAGTCGTAGCAACACCAAATCATCTTCAGGTTGCATCCACCGTCTCTCTCCACACTAAGGTGCTCCTTTATTTTCTCCTCAATTTTTTTTATGTTTTAGAAAGTGTGGATGTTACCTTTTGATAGTTTCTCCCTTTCTAATATTTTGTTAGTTGAGGTCTTGATTGATGTGGCCCCCTTTTGATGTATTCTTGCTTTCATAAGTCCTCCTTGTGCTTCCATAATCTTTCTTGATCTCTCCAAGTCTTCAATGTCCATTGATGTCTCCAAGCCTCCAAAATGATCTGATACCATTGATGGGAAATTATTCTAACACCCCAATGCAACAATGGAAGATGGATGCCCTCCACTAGGTGCAAAAACCATGATATATGCTCATTATTCTATAGTTTTCTCTATCCCTCTAAAAATACATAATATGAAACTTTGCAACATTAAACTAGCCTATGCAAGCTATCTAAAAAGTGTTGAATCATGCCAAATGGATATTCCTCAATAGAGACTATATGTTTGCAACACTCCCTGCCTATGTGCATAGATATAACATCACAAACTTGGTAATTTTGCACAATTCACTCAGTAAAACGACTTGAAACTTTCACAACCTTTGGGAAATTATATGAGACACCAAATGCTTGAAATCAATAAAAGTGAGTACAATGAGACATCAAACAATGCTCTACAATTTGATACAAACTCATTTGTGAAAGCCAACCACCTCTAGATAGAGAGGAGCATAATCATGAGAAAATGAGATAATAAAGAATTTGATAGATCTCCTAACTTGTTTCCACCTCTTTGGGTCATCCTTTTATATTGTTCCACTTGCAAAACTCATGGATGAGTCCCTTCACATGGTTGAGACTTGATTTTCAGTAGCATTATCTAACAAATCAGCCACATTGCTTTGCTTTATCATCCAGTTAATTCTATTATACAGGTTGCTTCCCTTTTTATATCATTTTGGTTACATCATTTCATTGAAATTACATTACGTTATTATATTATGGTATCCAAAATCAAGTGACCTAACGTATAC
>CM035443.1:93668455-93670955 GCA_020310875.1 Ceratopteris richardii
ATGTAAGAAGTATCATAAGAATACCTTTCTGGTTGTCTTCTAGTCCTGCTTGACCTTCTTGGTTCACATTCTTCATAAGTGTCTTGATACACTTCTTCATCAAATATAGGAGCTTCTTCATTTCTTCTTGTTAATCCACTTCTGGATGTACTTGCTTGCATATAGTCTTCATCTCTATTTACCTGCACAATTGATTTTCCTTTCTCACATCTTCTTACCTCTTCTTCAAATTCTTCAGCTGTGTGACTTTGATCTGCATACCAACTTTTCTGTTCATCAAATGTAACATCTCTAGAAACAAGAAATTGTTTGGTTAGAGGACTCCACAACCTGTAACCCATCTGCTTTTCATCATAACCAATGAACACATATTTTTCTGCCTTTGGTTCAAGTTTATGCCTAAGCTGTGATGGCACATAAGCATATGCAATTGATCCAAACACTCTAGAATGATCTAGTGTTGGTTTCTTACCCCACCAAGCTTCATATGGAGTCATTCCATTTAGAGTTGCACATGGTAATCTATTCACAAGATATGTGGCTGTATTTACAGCCTCAACCCAAAGATAATTTGGACAGTTCTTCTCCTTTAGCATAGCTCTAGCAAACTCAACCAAAGTCCTGTTCCTTCTTTCTGCTACACCATTTTGTTGTGGTGTATACCTGCAAGTTATTTCTCTCTTAATACCTGCATTCCAAAGATAATCATTGAACTCTTGGGAGAAGTATTCTCCCCCTCCATCAGACCTCAGTCTTTTAAGCTTTTGACCTGTGACTCTCTATGCATATGCATGAAAATGCTTGAAAGCTCCAAACACTTCTGATCTTTCCTTCAAAACATATAATGTTATCCATCTTGTAGCATCATCAATGAAAAGAACATAATACCTTGAGCCACTGATAGATCCTTCTTTTGTTGGTCCCCATACATCTGTATGAATGAGCTCAAGTACTCCATCATGTTTGAATCCTTTCTTATGAAATGGTAACCTGTGTGCTTTACCCATTTGACATGCTTCACATTTATAAACCATATGTTGACTTTGCACATTTGGTAATCCTAGTACAGACTGATTAGCAACCATAGCTTTAATTCCTCTTTCATTGAAATGACCTAATCTCTTATGCCAGAGATCAAGTTCTGTAATCACTGCTTCACCATGTGTGAGCAAAGCTTGACCAATGTTCCCTTGCACTCTTAAAGTAAAGAGTCTACCTTCTTTCTTACCAGAGACTATCTGATTATATCCATTCTCTAGATCTTCCACAAATACTCCTTCATTTGTAAACCTGACTTGAAAACCTTTTTCAACTATTTGTCCCACACTAATCAAGTTTTTAAGTATTGTAGGAACATACAAAACATTGGTTAGCAAATCTGCTCCACTCTTGCATTTCACCTTTCCAATTGAATGTACACTATGTCTAGTATTATCACCTGTTTGAACTGTGTGACTCGAAATACCTTTTTCCAATTCTGACATCAATTCTATGTTTCCTGACAAATGATTAGAACATCCAGAGTCAATGTAAAATACCTTTAGATCTTCTTTATCTGATGTGTTGATTGAGTTCCTCATCAATGATGTATGACTTTCATTTTGTGTGTCATTTGCATAGTTGTAGTAGGTGGTGTTGTAGGATTGATTCTGTCCCCAACTTCTTCCTCCACCTCTACCATAGCCTCCTCTTTGACTTTGTCTACCTCTTTGAAAATTACTTTGATATCTTCGACCTCGACCTTTGCTATTATTGTTTTGATTTTGGTTTGATCCTTGTTGGTTGTGCCAACAGTCATGAGCCAAATGATTACTCAATCCACAGATCCAGCAAGCCTTTTTGTTGTTATTTTGATTACCTCTTCCTCTTCCAAAGCCTCTTGCTCTTCCTCTACCAGTGCCTTTACCTCTTGCATAATAAACTTGAGAACTCGACTCCTCTTCATCCTTTGCTTTACCTTTATCTCTTGTCTTCTTATTCTTCATGTACATTGCAGAACTTTGTCCTTTATCTCCATCTCCCTTCAAGTCTTGCTCATATGTGAGCATCAAACCAAGCAACTGGTTCAAATCTGGAACATAATGATTTAATGAAAGTTCTGTTGATAAGAAAAAAGGTTTCCACCTTTCATCCCCTCTCAAACCTGCAAGTAGCTGAGCAATCAATCTGTGATCTTCAACATCTTCATCTATGGATCCAAGACTATCTGCAAGATCCTTCATCTTAGTGACATAATCACTAATGGTTTGACTTGGCTTCTTCTTGAATGTTGTAAACTCTGACCATAGACTTGCTTTCTGTGCTTTAGTAGTACTTTGGAAATGATACTCCAATGCATTCCATATATCTTCAGATGATTCCAATCCTCTGATGTGTGGTAGCAAATGATCAGAGATTGTATTGTAGATGTATGCTTTTGCACTTGCATCCTTCTTCTGCCAATGCTTTAAAGCATCAAGTTCCTCTTTCTTTGGTCGACTTTCATCTTCAAATACTCGCT
>CM035443.1:93675955-93760955 GCA_020310875.1 Ceratopteris richardii
GAAAGCTTTTGGAAACACATTGGTAGGAACAACTCTGAATTGGTATCAACCATTGGATACATTAGATAAATGTTTACATATGTTTGATATCTTCTAGATGAGTCTATTGGTAAGTTCTCAAAGAAGGTAGTTAGACATGACACCTCTTTTTTGATCCATAGCTTCAAGCAACAATTGTGGGGGGTGGGGGAGGTGCAATGAGTGGCAATGAGATGCCCATTGGATCAAACATGGTAGTGTGTGATGTTCCTACCATCTCTACGTGAATGATGGGTGCAATGCTTGATAAACATTATGAATACGAGAATTGATTTGGTAGATAGGATGGAGCTGTTTGTGTGTGTGAAGCAGCCATAGAATCCCAAAATGAAGGGCATGTCTCCTATGGTCAGAACATGGTGGAAAAGAAGGAGTATTCTTAGGGTTGTGTGAATGGTGCAATGGTGGGTTGGAGAGGAGATGGGAAGGGGTGCAGGGACAGAAGTGATGGTGGTAGGAGGAACGATGAATGGCTCAGATAGGAAACATGAGGGTTCAGATGTAGTTGTAGTAGTAGTAGGAGTAGTAGTAGTAGTAGTAGTAGTAGTAGTAGTAGTAGTAGTAGTAGTAGTAGTAGTAGTAGTAGTAGTAGTAGTAGTAGTAGTAGTAGTAGTAGTAGTAGTAGTAGTAGTAGTAGTAGTAGTAGTAGTAGTAGTAGTCATAGTAGTAGTATACAACTGGTTATCATGTGATGATAAAAGTTGCTTCTTGAAGATGGGGCTAACCAATACAAAATTAGGATCGGCTATCAAGGTGGTTACATGATTAATGGCTATTTATACATCTGTCATAGTGATAGGAGTGGCTTCCTGTACTTTAATGGTGCTTATAGGATGAGGTTGAGGGGTTCTTATAGGTGATGGGATAGGGGGAGCTGAATCAAAAGGAGTTTGTATTGAGGTTTCGATAGTGGTTTGGCTCATGGATTCTACAATGATCATAGGGGCAAATGTGGAAGTGAGGTTGATGGTGATAGTCTCTGTGGTTGATTTTGTGGTATCGGTTACAAGTATCTGTATGTTTTTTCTCACCTACTACATTGTCCTAACTCACCTTTCGTTGTACTATGCATTGGGTTTCTTGAGCATTGGGTTTCGTTGTACTAACTCATATCTCAGACAATGCATGCAAAGACTCTATAAACTATTGATCTACATCCTCTTCCTCTAATAGTTGCTCCATGATAACTTGACATTTTTGCTCAAATAGGCATCCATGAGGTTGAACAATCTCCATGGTCTTCCGTAATCTTCTCAGAGTTGTAGTGTATGTGGGATCTTCTACTTCTTCCTCTTCTTCTTCTTCACTTTCTTGTCTCTCCTCTTCCCATGATCTAGTTGCATGTTTCTCTTCCTCCTAGTGGGCATGGTATTCTTTTGTTGTGTGTTGTTGTCCTTCAACCCTTCTTGATGGTCCTACTGTGCCTTCTACTTTTGAATAGATGTCCACGTTTGATAATGGGGCTCCTTGTTGAATTTGCTCGAAGTCAAAAGTGCCCAAGTCATCTATCCCTTCGGTCATTTGAAATTTGAAATCGATGGGAAGGGGTGGCGCTGATGGTTGTGTTGTGGATGCTTCTTCTGTATTGGGCCTAGGAAGGTGGATTGTGAAGGGAGGGACAATGGGTTCCCCTATTGGTGAGATGTCTGGTGTCATGAACACACCACTTGGTTGTATGAAAGGGAGGGTGCCTCTCATTCTCTTGGGTTGAGGCATTGAAGCCTTCCTCTACTTGAACAACTGCACTTGTGATCTATTAAGAGCTCATTCAATCAGGACATCATATGCATTTTTAAATGATTCTTGTAGTAGCACAACACCCATTGAGTACAGGCTTGTGTGGCCATCTTGCATTTGCTACATGGAGTTGGTCAATGATCTAATGTGCAAAATTTATTGTGAGCCTAGCTGACTCTATCAAACGCAGACTGAACCAAATCTTCTTGTCGATGTAAAAAGTGAAAGCATCTAAAGTGGTTGAGTCCACTTGATGAAAAAAAGAAAGAAGAACCCACGAATTTGTGATTGAAGGTAGTTGGAGAATCAAATCAATTACAAAAAGATTGGAGAGTGATTTTAGGTGAGATTCAAATTGAAATTTGGGCTCCAAATATCACTATAAATACATGACCTTCTAGTCGTGTTTTTTAGACCTCCATGAGCTGAGCTTTATACCATATCAAAGTGTGGGTTCAAGGCACACATATGCCCATGAAAATCGGGGTGATGCTAAAACTTGCTAAACACTTTTCTCTTTATGTAGTCCATCATTTTTGATGAAATAACTCTTGATTGTTAGCTTTCTAAGTCAATAAGATTTCCCCAAAAGGAATTAATTTAATTGTTGCTGTGGCCAGAGAATTGTTCAAAACACTGAGCAGGTGTATGAACCAAAATAGCAAGTTTTTTACACTTGATTCAACTTCTACCTATCTATTTTGATTTATCTTTTTGAGAGTGATATTCCAAGGTACAAGGCTGTCTAATACATCCTTTGGAAAGCTAAAAAGTCCCACTACATATCCTTAGAATTTATTTGGCTTGTGTAGTGCAAAGTTTTTGCAGCACCACTTCATCTTCTCCAAGTTCAAATCCATCTCTTCATAGTGGTATCAGAGCAAGGTTGGACAACATGGTAGATGGATTTCCTTCATCAATTGACAAATTGGATAGAGGTAACTACTTAGTTTGGTCAATAAGGATGGAAGCTTATCTTCAAGGCAAGAATTTGTATGGTTATATAAGTGGAGATGAATTTATGCCAAGTTTTAGAAACAAAGGTCAACCAACACAAGAAGAGCAAGAAAGATTGAGCATATGGTGCTCCAAGGATGCACTTCCAAGGTCTTATCTCCTCAACTCTATCTCAGATTTTTTGTTGCCTCACATTAGAAGTTGTAAAACATCTCAGAAAGTGTGGAATGCACTTGAAGCCTTCTTCTCTTCAAGCACAAAGGCCAGGAAGCATCAACTATGGCTAGACTTCAAAACGCTCAAGAAAGCTCCCAAACAAAATGTGATTGATGTTGTCACAAAGCTCAAAGACATAGCAGATCAATTGGGAAGCATTGGAGAGGTAATAGATGAAGAACAAGTTGTAAGATAGGTCATCAATGGCTTGAAGGCACATGACAAGTGGGAAGCATCCACAGTTATGGATCTATACATGGATATGCATTTACCAGATTTCAATACACTCATAGGACAACTACTTACTCAAGAGGCCAAGCTTATCAAGAATAGAGAAAGATCCAAAGGTAATCAATCTTCTGCCTTGTATATTGATAAAGGAAAGTCCAAAGAAAACAAAGGAAGAGGAAAGAAAGTGGATGATGAAGCAGGTACATATCAAGCTAACTATGCAGGTAGAGGAAGACATGGTAGATGTAGAGGCAGAGGAGGAAGGCAAGGCAGGGGGAGATCCCAAGATTCTAATTCATGCTCTATTTGTGGATTAACTAATCATACAACTAAAAATTGCTTTAGGAACTCTAGGAATCAAAGAGGCAGGGGCTACAATAGAGGAAGTTGTGGCTACTCAAGATGAAGGTTCAACAATTACCATGGCAACCACAACAATTACAACCATTCAAACTATTAAGAAGGCAATAAATGAAGAAGGGACTTCAATAATTACACAAAAGACTCAAATCAAGAGGACTCATTGCTAATCATGAATATGGCCATGCCACAATGTAAATCTGATGAGCATGTTTTCTACATAGATTCAGGTTGTTCCAATCACGTGGTAGGAAATAGGGAACTCCTATCAGATTTAGAAGATCCAAGGAACAAGCATGAAGTGCAGACATGTGATGATACAAGGCATTTGGTGGAGAAAATAGGAATTTCAAGGCACCTGATGGAAACATGAACTTACATAGTAAGGTACTCTATGTCCCAACCATTACAAAGGATTTGATAAGTGTTGGGTAGATAGTAGAGAAAGGGTTGCAAGTCAGGTTCACAAGAGGAGGAGCATGTGTTGAGGATCCAAGCCAAGTATTTAGGAGAATTGCAAAGGGTGAAAAGATAGGTAGATTGTTCACATTTGAATTACAAGACACTAGGAACATTGCTCTCTTTAATTATGGTAGTCAGACACTCACAAAATTGGAAGTATGACACAAAATGTTAGCACATATTGGTGAAAGATCATTAAAGCAAATTTGCAGGGACCAAAGTGTACTTGGACTCCCTAACTTGTCAAAACAACATATGATTTATAAGTGTAGTTCATGTCAATTTGGAAATTTTCACAGGTTACCATTCATGAAGAAAGGATATATGCATGGAGATCTCTTGGATTTGGTTCATACAGATGTATGGGGACCTAGCAAGGATGCTTCAATATCTGGATCAAGGTATTATGTCTCCTTCATTGATGATTGTAGTAGATGGACTATACTATACTTTATGAAACACAAAGATGAAGTTTTTTCATGCTTCAAAAGATATGTGGCTCTTGTGGAGAATCAAACAGGTAAAACATTAAAAAGGCTAAGGTCAGATGGAGGGGGAGAGTACTTCTCCCATGAATTTGACTCCTTTCTTCAAGAAAGAGGAATCAAAAGAGAGATCACTACAAGGTACACTCTTGAGCAAAATGGAGTGGCAGAAAGAAGGAATAGGACGATTGTTGAAGCTGCAAGGTCTATGCTAAATGAGAAGCACTTACCTAATCACTTATGGCCGGAGGCTGTATCCACATCCACTTATTTGATTAACAGGTTAGCTTCAAAATCACTTGATGGCATGACACCATATGAGGCTTGCAATGGAAGAAGACCAAGCTTGGATGATTTTAAGATTTTTGGATGTGTTGCTTATGCTCATGTTCCTTCATAGGTTAGAGGCAAGATGGATCCCAAAGCAGAAAGAGTGTATTCATTGGATATGGCAACAATCAAAAGGGCTACATATTATACAACCCAACAACCAAAGGATTCTTGGTGAGTAGAGATGTAGTATTTGATGATAATAGTTCTTGGTATGAAGATTCATGTAGAAAGGTCAACTTACCTTATGACCTTGAAGAAGATTTTCCAAAACTTGTTAAGGATAATCCTTCTAAAGTTACCTCAAAAGATGATGAAGCAAATCAGTATGGAAAACTCAAAATGTGGAAATCTAAAGGTAAAAAAAAAATGCAAGAACTTGGACAAGAGGCAGAATCATCACATCATGGCCTAAGAAGGTCCATGAGGGAGAAAAGAAAACCAGAAAGGTATGGGTTTGATACTTCTCTAGTCACTAAACATTCAATCTATCTAGCACAAGACATAAATCAAGAGGAACCTTCAACATTTGAGGAAGCAAATAAGAAATCAGAATGGAGGCATGCAATGGAAGAAGAAATTGAAGCTTTTGAGGAGAATAACACTTGGGAGTTGGTTCCCAAGTCTCCATCAATGAAAGTGAATGGCTCAAGATGGATCTACAAATTGAAGAAGAACTCAGATGGATCCATTAACAGGTATAAGGCAAGGCTTGTGACAAAAGGCTTTGCACAAACTCAGGGAATTGATTATGAGGAGACCTTCTCTCCTGTGGCAAAAATGCCTACAATTAGGGTTTTGCTTAGTATTGCCTCTTCCAAGAATTGGAAGATACTTCAATTGGATGTGAAAATTGCTTTTCTTAATGGATGGATAATAGAAGAGGTATATATGGCACAACCACCTGGTTTTGAGAATCACATATATCCTAATTAGTTGTGTAAACTTAATAAAGCTTTATATGGACTCAAACAAGCCCCAAGGGCTTGGAATCACAGGCTTGTCTCATTCTTGCAGGACAAAGGATTTCAACCTAGCAAGGTAGATCCATCAATATTCATAAAAAGGAGTAATTCTGAAGTCATCTATTTGTGTGTGTATGTAGATGATATTATACTTACAGGAAATGATACAGATGGCATGAAGAGAATCAAAGAACAGATGAGAGAAGAATTCAAGATAAGTGATTTGGGCACTTACCTACTTCCTAGGATTGGAAGTTGTCTACAAAGATCATGCTTTGTTTCTCACTTAAAGAAAGTATATTAAGGACATGTTGGCAAAATTCAAGATGCAAGATTGTAGGATTGTAGGTACTCCAATGGAGGTTAATCATAAATTGAGCTCACATGAAGGTGAAATCATAGAAGATGTGACATGTTATCAAAGCCTTGTGGGTAGCTTGAACTATGCCACATTGACAAGGGTTGATATATGTTATAGTGTGAGTGTGCTAAGTCAATGTATGCACACACCCAGGAAATCTCACATGGAGGCTGCCAAGAGGATACTCAGATATCTCAAAGGGACCATGTATGAAGGGTTATACTACCCTTATGTATCTAATTTAAGTTTGAAATTGTTCTCTGATGGAGATTGGGCTAGCTCCAAGGAAGATAGAAGGAGCACCTTAGGTTATCTTACCTTTGTAGGCTCAAAACTTGTCTCATAGGCATCCAAGAAGCAACCCACAGTTGCTCTCCCTTGTACTGAAGCTGAATACAGAGGTCTTGCTATAGCTACTCAAGAAGCAATGTGGATGAAGACACTATTCACAGATCTTGGTTTGGAGATTGGAACTCCAAGTATCTTTGGTGACAATATGAGCTCCATTCACTTGGCTGCCAATCCAATTTTTCATGCAAGGACTAAACATATTGAAGTACATTATCACTATGTAAGAGAGAAGATTGTGAGCAAGGAAATTCAGTCAACTTATGTGTCCACTCATCAACAATGTGCATATATTCTAACCAAAGCGAGCGTTGGATGGTACAAATCTTTGCAAAATCAAGGCTATGATTGGTTTGCAGGTAATCTTGGAAGATTGAAGGCCTCAAGATCACTTGAGTTGAGGGGGAGCTATTGGAACAAGTCCGTGGCAAGTTCAAGTGATGGCTTGAGTCATCAAAAGACCTAGAGACTTGAAGGAAATGTCTAGTCTTTGTAAAGTTCACTTGTGAACTACCTCTTGTAATTTTTGAGTACTTACTTGATGTAAAAAGTGAAAGAGTCTAAAGTGGTTGAGTCCACTTGATGAAAAAAAGAAAGGAGAATCCACGAATTCGTGATTGAAGGTAGTTGGAGAAACAAATCAATTACAAAAATATTGGAGAGTGATTTTAGGTGACATTCAAATTAAAATTTGGGCTCCAAATATCACTATAAATACATGACCTTCTAGTCGTGTTTTTTAGACCTCCATGAGCTGAGCTATATGTCATATCAAAGTGTTGCACACATATGTATCAGTAAGTCCATTGTACTTTACAATCAATATACTTTCATTTTTATGATCATTTGAGCTCATATCTTCATGGTTTTGTGAGTATACTGTTCACTACCATATCTCTCAATTTTCTCAGCCAGATTGTAGAGATGCTTTCTCTGAGCTTGGTGCATCATTTTAAATTATTTAAGTTGATAAAGTTTTCTCCTTAAGTCTACTAAATGCTCATAAAATTTCATTGCAATTGGTTTTTTCAATCTTGAGATATATTTATTTGAAGCCGCATATGTCTCTTCATATTCTACTTCTATGTCAACACTCAATCAGATCAGTGTTTTTCTCAGAGTTGTTTCTTAGTGTATACTTCATCTTAGTGTTCTGCTCACGGGTTTGAGTACTGCTACAACTCGTGAAAATTGGGGTGATGCTACGACTTGCTAAACACTTTTCTCTTTATATAGTCCATTATTTTTTATGAAATAACTCTGATTGTTAGCTTAATAAGTTACTAAGAGTTTGCCAAAAGGAATTAAGTTAATTGCTACTGTGGCCAGAGAATTTTTCAAAACACTGAGTAGATGTATGAACCACAATAGCAAGTTTTTTACACTTGATTCAACTTCTACCTATCTTTTTTTATTTAGCTTTTTGAGAGTGATCTTCCAAGGTACATAGGGTGTATAATACATCCTTTCGCAAGATAAAAGAGCCCACTACATATCCTTGGAGTTTATTTGGCTGGTGTAGTGCAAAGTTTTTGCAGCACCACTTCATCTTCTCCAAGTTCAAATGCATCTCTTCACAATTGAGACAGGATTTAGGTTCTCAATTGAGGATTCCAATGATGCATTTGACACTTCTCTTTATCAAAAAGCTATGGGATGTCTTATATATGCATGCAACACAAGGCTGGATATACAGTATGTAGTTTCCTAGTTGAGTTGATTCATGCATAGTCCTAGCACAAGCATTGGCAAGCAATGAAATGTGTGTTTAGATATCTCAAAGGCACTTTGAGCTTAGGTCGTCCTAGCTCAATCTAGATGAATGTTCATCTTTCCATTATGCTAGGAGAGGTATTTCATTAGCTTGGCACATTGCCATGTGAAATCTAGGTGCATTAAGGTTGTAAGGAACATTGTTGTTTCTCATGTGGCTTAAGCCTTGGCTTTTTAATTTCATTTTCCTAATGTGCTCTATGGATTTTGCTTGAGCTTCTTCTCATATCCTCTTCTCTTCTTCTTTATGTTTCTTAGCCACATTGAATCTCTTCAACATTTCCTTGGTCAAAGGCTATTGATATAGCTTTACTCGACAACCACTTATATAATTGGGAAACATGTCTCCTTCTAGAGTGGCTAACTGAACCACACTGCTAGTTGATATCCTATTAATTATCATAGGACCATAGCCTCATTTCTCTAGTTTTCAAGCATGTTGCTTCAATGTGTATACCAAGAATAAATCACCTACTTTTGACCCTTTATCTTTTACATTTGCATCAAAATATGCTTTCTCCCTTTTCTTGGTTGTGTATATTCCTACTACTGCTCTGAGTCTTGTTTCTCCTAGAGGTTCTAGGTCTATGATCTTAGATGATAGCTTGTGGTTTGTCCATTGATGCCCTTGTGCAGCCTTAATGGTGGTTATCAAAAATTCTAAGGGAATCACAACATTATGACCATAAACCATATGAAATGGAGTGACATTGAGTACCGTTTTATAGGCCACTCAATATGCCCAAACAACATGGTGTAACTTTTTGTCCTACTGAGAGTCTTTTTTGTTAAAAAGGTTATTCAATACATTGCACATGATCTTATTTGTACTCTCTGCTTGTCCCTTTTCCTCTCGGTGATATGGTGCCGACTTCTAATGAATGACCATGAAATCTTGTAGTACATAGTCAATGACCTCATTCAAGAAGTGGGCTTTTTTTCCGCTCACCAACTCTATTGGTAGTCCATATTTGGTGAATACATTATCAAAAAAAAAGTTGTGGTTTGTGCATCATTCTTCCTTATGGGTTTGATAGGACCTACAAAGTCTATACCCCACTTATAGAATGCACATCCTCCCATCATGGGTCTCAATGGCATCTCATCTTTTTGGATTGGATATTGAGTTCTTTGAAATTTCTTGCACCTCTTCACATACCTGAAAATAGTATAGCTCTGATCACTCGATCTCGTCCAAAGTGTCCTCCTACAACACGCTGGTGTGAAATCTCTAATTTCATCAAATATTTTATGTATAATCTCAAGTATCCATCTCTTCCACACCTATACAAAGGATCACCAATGAGTGTATAATCTTGAGCATCCTACTCTAGACTCCTTCCTCATGCTAAATTCATCTCTTGAGGAAATGTTTTCATCCTTAGAAATTCAAGTACTGGACTACTCCAATTAGGTATTAGAGACACTTGATACAAAGTTGCATGTTCAACTGGGGATATGCTAATACAAGTCGGACAAACCTTAAGCAACCTATAGACATCTGCTTCCATCATTGGCACTTAGTATACTCCTAATCTTTGCAATGTCTCTAGGGTTTTGTGTTTTGAGTGGTGTTTCCCTAATGCATCTACATGTGCTAATAGCAACCATTTATCATGCTCTTCTTCTTCCACACAACAAGTTAAGATCCCTTGATCATCGTGCTTGTAGATACTCCCTACGAGTGTATGATATTTTTGTAACTTGAGAATCTCATCATCTCTGTCTTTATGACTAATTTCTTGGGTCCAAATTTGTGAATAGGTACTAGTTGTTTAGCCCAGTTTGGAACTACTTCCAAGTTGAACAAATAAGCATTAGAAAGTTCATCTGATACTCCTCATGGGGATTCTCCTAAAGTAAGTCATGAAAGGTGATCCACCCTAAGGTGGGTCTTGCCTTTCCTAACCACTACTTTGAAATCATACTCCATTAGTAAAAGGAACTATCTTACTAATCTTCATGTATTGCAAGGTTTGTTCACCAAGTATAGTAGCCTCTACTGTTTTGTAAAGAATTTAAACTTATTTGCAAGAAAATTATATCTAAACTTTTTAATTATATAGATGATAACTAATCCTTCTCTCTCAATGGTCATGTAATTCCTTTCTACTATGTCAAGATGCCTACTTGCATATGTTATGTGAGGTTCTATGTTTCCATATCCTATTGGATGTGCTAGCAAGCATCCAGTAGCAAATTGGAAGCATCCACATGAACATGGAATGGCTTATTCCAATCCTACGTTGTCAAAATAGGGGCTGAGCGCAATTGTCATTTCAATTCATCATTCCGTTAAAAGTTAGTCAAAAGATTTTACAAATTCTTTGCAATAATTACATACATGTGGATAAAAGATCAGTAGTATCCACAATGTCCCATAAAATATTGTACCTCCTTGACCATCTTAGGTCTTGGTAACTCTATGATCGCTCCTTCATCCATTGATATTCCATTCTTTGACACGATATGGCCTAAAATCTTGCCTTGTATGACCATGAAGACACACTTCTCTGGATTTAAGCACACTTGATATTCTCTGCACTTATCAAAGGTTTGTTTGAGCTGGGGAATGTGTGTTTGTGTGATGTGGGAATGTGCACATAGATCATCCACATAGACTTCCAAATTCTTCCTCAAAAAGTTCTTAAACACATGACACATTAGCCATTGGAAAGTAGCATGTGCATTGGTGAGCCCAAATGGCATCACATGAAATGCAAATATTCCCCATTTGGTGGAAAAATACCTTTTATGTTTATCCTTAGGAGCAATGGCTACTTGATTGTAACCTCAAAATCCATTTAGGAAGTTGTAAACTTCCTTGCATGCTACACATTCCAATAGATGTTCAGTGATAGGAAGCAAATAACTATCTATGATGGTGGCAATGTTAACCTTCTTCAGGTTAATGCAGATATGTTACTTTTCATTTTTCTTGGGCACTACAATAAGGGGGGATACCCATTCTATTTGCTCAATTTCATAGATGAATCATGCTTCTATCAATCAATCTATCTCTTCCTTTATCTTGGTTGTGTAAGTATCATTGTGTGTGTAAGTTTTTTGTTTCACTAGATTGGCCTCTAGAGTCATGGGGATCCTATGGGAACATATATCTGGATCCACTCCTTTCAGGTCTTTGTAATTCCAAGAAAACAAATCTTGATACTCTATTATCGATTTTATCAACTTTCACTCTTCTTCCTTGCTTACATCATGTCCTATATATGCACATCTTTGTTCTCCTTCTTCAATTGTTACTATTATTTTCTTGGTTTTCTCTTTATTATTGTATGCCTCTTTGATGAAAGCTTCTCTCCTTGGCATCCTTACCATGATTTCTCTATCTTCTATTTCATATTTCTTCAAATTTCTCGGTACTTCCAACAATGATTCTTTTGCTTTTTGTATGGGGAACTTCTTCTTTTGTTTCTTCTTCTCACTCTCCATGTCTACTTGTGTAGATATCATGGCATTTTTCTTACAATCTTCTTGTTTTTGAATCATAACTTCTGCCAAATGTAGGTACTCTTCTTCTCAACCACAAAAAGGATCCATTATGATGGATTCTAATTTTGTGTTGCTTGCTTCTTCTTGTTGCTCTATACTAAGCTCACATTCTTCAAGGATAGTTTCACCCATGAACACCAAATTTCCATAGCTGTCTTCATCAGAAGGGGGGTCCATGGTTGTACATTTTTGCTAGGATTTTTCCCCAATCATGAGGTTCAAACTCTTCATCAAGAAAGGTCATGGTGCATAGGCTCAGTCTTGAAGTGATCTATGGTCTTCTTTGGCACATAGGTTTCTAGCTTTCTCGTCTCTTTTCTTCTTCGACTGCAACTTTACACATCCATGTGTGTATCCTCCTGCATCCAAGAGGATATGATCCTATGGAATGTATTGATTTTTGTATCCTCACGTGTTCTATGGATAGTGTTCCTTTGTAGAGGTGGTACATTTGAAAGAAGTTGGAGAAGCTTGGAGATGGTGGAAACTTGAGTTTCCAAGTTATGAAGGTGGTCCACCAAACTAGCACAAGACCTACCCTAACTCTTTGGATATGTCAAATAGACCTTGTTTTCTTTATGATTAGTGTAATAAAACTCAATAAGTACCTTGGAACATCGATGAGAATCAATTGGTACAAAATAGATAGAGTTGTAATTTGACTAGCTTGCACCTTCTATTTTGGGATGAATGATTCCACTTCAAACACCCCGAGTAGCCAACATAGTTGCAATTGGAAAAACTTCCTTTTAGGTGAATGTTATGCATAGGGTTTAGTTGCTATAATGCATAAAATACCTAATTTTTACCAACCTATGGACAATTGTGCTTAACACTAATTGGGTGTACCCTTGACTTTTCAGAACTCTGTAGAAAATGACCCCGAGTCCTTCAACTTAATATTTCTCTGAATCTACGAAACCCAATGACTTGAAAAATTATATGTATAAAATATACATTACTATCTTTCTAATTATTATTGAGTCAATCAATTTTCAGATCTATAGAGAGAGAACCAAACTCTGCAAGATGACTTAATCTAAGGAAGAAGGAGCAAAGAATAGTGAAGAAGAACCAAGATGATCACCAATGTGTATGTATTGCTTCAATTATCATCATCTCATATTGTATAAAGTTATGAGTCATTATATAGACTCTTGGCTAGCTTCCCATGACTCAAAATACTTGGATTTGAATTCAAAATCTCTTGAGACATGTAGCTGTGATGGAGAATCATCTTCCTATGAACTAGGAAAAGTGAAATCAAATTTCGACCACTTTATTTTAGATGAAATGATTTGATTGATCCATCATCAATCTCAACCACCTCTAGCTCGTGGCTTTTGGGCCTTTTTCTTTTCTCTTTTACAAAGGTAAGTGCTTTGGAACTTACATAAGAAAGTGATCATATGACCAAACTCTCAATACAATAAATGAGTGCACATAAGTGCTCCACAAGAGATCTATTCATTTCAACATTCATATGATAAGGTAAAATCACCTCAAGCATAATGAAAGCTTGGTGATCTAATAGCTTCCCCTCAAGATAAAGTATTCTTGATTATTCAGTCTCTGATAGGTTGAATGCCTGCCATAGTTTTTGAATCTACATAGCTTTATCACATCAAGTGCCTTTGTCATCATGTTTGCATCCAGATGCATAGAAATTACATTATCTCCAAGTATGTGAGGCTTGGAACTTACAAGCCCCAGATCTGAGTACAACTACTTGAGGCATATTTCTTCTTGAGTTGCAATAGTTAGATCTGTATACGCTGTTTCAATTGAAGTTAAAGCAATTATTTATTGCTTCTTGGAACTCCAAGACATCAATTTTGAACCTGAAAATGCTAAGTATCCATATGTGCTCCTTCTATCATCCTTTGCTCATGCCCAATCTTCATCTTAATAGATTTTGATATCCAAATCTGAAGAGTAAGGATAGAAAATACCTTTATTAAGTGTTCCTTTGAGGTACTTAAGTACTCTCTTTGTAGCATCCATGTGTGCTCTTTTAGGTGAGTGCATGAACTGACTAAGCACTCACACACTATATGATATATATGGTCTTGTGCAAGTAGCATATATCAAGCTACCAACTAAACTTTGATATTATTTAGGATCATCAATCTAGTCACCTTCATACACACTTAGCTTGTGATTCATTTCCAAGGGTGTAAGTGCAAGCTTAGTGTTCTCCATTCTGAACTTGAGAAGTAGGTCTTGAATGTATCTTCTTTAAGTTAGATGCATCCCTTCATTTTTATAAATCACTTGCATCCCTTCATTTGACCCTTTGAATTCCATTCAAGTCATCACCTGTTACAATAATTTCATCTACATATACACATAGATAGATAACCTCATTGTAAGACCTTTTGATGAACAATGAAGGATCTGAGCTGGTACGACTTAACCCTTAATCTTGAAGGTATGGAACCAACTTATAATTCCAAGCTCTAAGAGCTTGTTTCAATCCATACAATGCTTTCTTAAGTCTACAAACATAAGATGTATGGTTAGGGTTTTCAAAACCTAGAGTTTGTGACATGTATACCTCTTCACATATCTAACCATATAGAGATGCATTTTTCACATCAAGTTGGAGGAGTCTCCAATTTCTTGCATCAGCTATACTTATCAATGTTCTAATTATAGTAATCTTTGCAATTGGTGAGAATGTTTCCTCATAGTCTATGACATGAGTTTGTGAGCATCCTTTGGCAATTAAAGTGGCCTTCTACCTGCAAATCGATCCATCTCAGCTCCTTTTAAGTTTATATACCCATCTGCAACCAATTATCTTCTGATTGGATGTCATTGGAACTGATTCCCAAGTGTTCATCTCCTTCAAAGCATCTATTTCTTCTTTCATAGCCTTTTCCCAATTAGGGTTTCCCTTTTCCTCTTCATAGGTTGAGGGTTCTTTCGAAATTGAGTCCTTTGATAAATAGATTGAATGCTTTCTAACAAATGTGGAATCATATCCATACCTTTCTAGTTGTTTGTTGACCTTCTAGGTGCTTTCTTGGATCATTCTCAACACTCTTGCATTTTTGCTTTACTTCTTGACTTTCATAGCTTGTAATCATTTTCCCTTTCATCTTGGTCATCATCTATATCACTTCTTGGATCGTGTACCTGTGTATCATGCTTGCTTCCTAATTGATGAAAATCATAATCAAGATCATATGGTAGAGTTACCTTCTGCTTGTCTTCATCATACCAAGACATGTGTTCTTCAAACACAACATCCCTACTTGTAGTGAATTTCTTGTTTGAAGGATTGTAGAACATGTAACCCATTTTTTTTGAATCATATCAAGTAAATACTACCTTTGTTGCCCTTTCATCTAGCTTACCTCTAATTTATGAAGGTACATGAACATAATCTAAACAACCAAACACCTTGCAATGTCCTATAATAGGTTTTATTCCATGCCATGCTTCATAAGGAGTCATACCTTGAAGTGATTTGGATGGTAGTCTATTAACAAGTTACACATCAATTGAAATAGCCTTTGCCCATAAATAATGTTGAAACTTCTTCTCTTCAAGCATTGTCCTAGCTGATCCAACCAATTTCTTATTTCTTCTCTCTACAATTCCATCCAATTGAGGAGAGTAATTGGTAGTCACTTTCCTCTTGATACCTTTATCTTGCAAGAACACATCAAATTCCTTGGAGAAGTATTCTCCCCCTCCATTAGATTTGAGCTTCTTGGGTGATCTACCTATATGGTTCTCCACATGTGTTTGCTCATTTATGAAACAATCAAACACTTCAATCTTATTCTTGATAAATTATAGAATAGTCCATCTACTATGGTAATCAATAAGACATAATACCTTGGTCCTACCAATGAAGGTTCTTCACTTGGCCCCATGCATCTTTATGTACTAGGTCTAATAAGTTGTTGTGGATGTAGCCTTTGTGGTTGAATGGTTGTCTTTGAAACCTTCCAATATGACATGCATCACATCTGCCAATCATGTGTTGCCTTTATATATTTGTCAACCCTAGAATATTTTTATGCCTACATATATCCTTCAAGGTTGTTTCATTCACATGAGCTAGTCTCTTATGCCACACTTCAAGCTCACTTAGAGTTTGAGACCCAAAGTTGAATAGAGTTATGTTCTTGGCTTCTCCTACTTCAAAAGTAAAAATCCTACCATGATTCTCACCTCTAGCTAGCTTCTTGAAGCCTTGAAATGGATCTTCCACAAAAGCTCCATGTTGGGTGAACCTAGCTTGCAAGCCTTTCTCAACTATTTGGCCTACACTTATAAGGTTTTTTGTAACAGTGGGAACATAGAGTACCTTACTCAAAGTGTTTGTCCTACCATTGGAAGCTTTGACATTACCAATCTTCTCCACATTATGCTTTTTATCATCCCTTGTTTGTAATTCATGTCTATGCTTTGGAATTTCCAAGTCAGATAAGAGAGCTATGTTGCCTACAACATGATTTAAACATCATGAATATATGTAGAATAAATGATTATCTTCTTTACCTTCCTTGTGGCTTAGATTCATCAGAAGCAATGAGTCTTCATGTTGTTGATATTTAGAATAATTGTTTTAGTATTTTTTGTTATTGTTTCTATTGAATTTGTCAAGAAGTGGATAGAAAAAGCTCTTCCTAGATCATCTCACCAAAAGCTTAGGGAATCTCTCAGGCTCAATGCCACACTAAATGGCTTTGTGGCAGCCACCTCTTGCATAGAGGAGGCTAGAATGCACTTTGATGGAAGGACTCAAGCAAACTACACCATGAATCTTGACCCAATCAAGAAACTTAGAAGGGAGTTAGAAGAATTAAAGCTACAACAAAGTCAAAATGAAGAAAAGAATGTCTCATTGCCCATGAGCCAGAACAAAGATTTAGTGGCCCAACTTCACCGAGAAGTGGAGGATTTGTAGAGCTCTTAGGACATCCGAAGGCAAGTCTAGTGTACCACATGCAACAACAGTGGTCATTCTCACATGAACTACCCTAACAGAGTAAGTTGTCAATTTTGTGGTAAAAGTGGCCATTAGGCACACAACTGTTATTACCTCAAGGGATCCTTGCAGAGATGTAACAATCAAATTCCTGAAACTTTTATGCTAGTACATCAAATACACATAACAGAGAGGAGAGTTTTCAAAATAGACCTAGATATACTAGGCCTTTAATGTGTTATTGTTGCGGCAAATATGGTCATGTACAAGACAAATGCTCTCTGCTTGAGGGTGCACCTCCATGTCAACATTGTTCCGATGCCAAGGATCATTATACAGGGGATTTTCCTCACAATCGACCTGCTTTGATCCATATGATTGTAATGTCTCCAAAAATCGAAGGTATGACCCCACAATCTTTTGTTGTTTTGTCATCCACAGTGCCTATGATGACTAGGGCTAGGCAACCGACAACACATGCAGAGGAGCAACATGTAGTCAAGGAAAGAGAAGAAGGCAAGAGGGCTGATTTGGAGGATGGAGTGTCCATTGAAGAAGCTTATGACAAAAATGAGAACTTCATTGAAAGAGAATCCAACTCACCCTCAGGAAAATACTCAAGAGGTAAATATTGAGGAAATCTTGAAGGTCAATCTATTCCAACTTATACAAATGGATCCACCTACCTTAGCCCACCTCCTAGTACAGATGGATTCATGGTAGATTTTCCTCCGATGCCACTAGCAGATTATGAAAGTTCTAGATTGGTTGTTTCCATAAAAGATGAAGTTTTTATGAGTGTTATTGTAGATGGAGGCTCTAGCATCAATCTGATGCCCGATTTTACAATGAAGAAATTAAAATTGTATCTCACCAAGGTGGCACCCTTTATTATCACATTAGCAGATCAACATTGGGTTACACCACTTGGCATCATTGACAAGGTACTCATGACGGTGCAAGGTTTTCAGTTTCTCTTAGATTTTTTTGTTATTGTCCTACCATAGGAGACCTCTTACCCTCTACTCTTGGGAAGGTCTTGGCTGAGGCAAGCAAAACCATTGCAAGATTGGGGAAAGAACACGTTGTGGATTTCAATGAACACTAACAATCAACTATAGATACACTTGGAAGAAGGATCTGACACTGGCAAGGCTACTGGGTATACAATTGACACTCAGATAATGCCTTCTTTACCTCATGAAGATAATCACTATTAAATTGGATGACGAGGAGTGTAGAATGCTGCATAGTGAAGATATATGAGATAAATGAGGATTCTATAGAAGCAACACAAGGAGGCCAAAAAGAGAAAAATATTGACATTTTGCACTTGAACAGTAAGGAGAAAGGTGACACTTGTGATTGCAGGAAGATGAACGAAGTAGAAAAAATTGGGCATCATGAATCCGAAGGTGGGCACCTCTCTCAAATTGGGCACCATGAAGCCCAAGGTGGGCACCTCTCCCAGGGTGGCCCAAGAGGGCTTCACAAGGCCCAACTTGGGCACCTAGCAGGTAGTGGCCTAAATGGGCATCACGAGGCCCAAGTTGGGCACCTAGCAGGTAGCGGCCAAGTTGACAAGGAGGCTTCTAGGGCCAAAATGGGCCAATCCTCTCTGTGGAGCTGACTACTTCTTTGAAGCAAGGTAGTCAAGCTTATTTTTTGATGGCACCTCCCGAAAGGCCGAAACCTCTAATTGGGCCACTAGACCAAGGTAGTCAAAATTTGCCCATAGGCACCACTACAATGATATGTAAGGAGAACACATGTAAACATGAAAAATTCAACAAAAGGATGCTTGTAGGATCAAAAAGTGACAAAGGAGCTGTGCAGGCACCTGAGCATACTAATTTTGACCTTGGATCCAGAGAAGGCCTCCCATTCCCAGATATTCTAGAAGGGTGGGCTAAGGAATGCATCATAGATCATAAACTCAATTCTACCCCTACGCATAGTGTTGATGACTTTTCAAGTGAAGTCACTCCTAAAGAGCTTGTTTGAGAATTGAATCTTGGAAATATAGAAAATTCACAAGTCGTCCATTTGGCCACATGGTTATGGCACTACCCATTTTTATTATATAAGGTAACCTCTCTCCTTTTTACCTATAAAAGTGCCTTTGCATGGTCCTACAAAGACCTTTTAGGAATTCTAGAGGAGATTCGATTACATCGGATACCCTTAGTAGAAGAAGTAGCCAGGCACAATTTATACAATTTTCTCGATGGATTTAGGGGCTAAAATCAAACCCTTATTCACCTTGAAGATATAGATGAAATGTCCTTTGTTACACCATGGGGCACCTTTGTATACACTAGCATGGCTTTTGGTCTCAAAAATCCACGTGTTTCATTTAATAGAACCATGTATTTAACATTGGGTAAATGGTTAACAACATTTGCATTTTCATGGATGACTTCGCAGTATTCTCACATACAAATAGAAGAGCAATGGCCGAAGAATTTGATCAACACTTGCAAAATTTGAAGGAAATCTTTGAATAGTATCTCAAAATAGGTTTGAAGTTGAACCTTGCCAAATGTTGATTTTTGGTCACCAAAGGTACTCTGCTTGGCCATATAGTTTTGACCAAAGGAATATTTGTTGATCCACCTAAAGTAGTTGCCATTCTTTGCATGCTCATCCCGCAAAATCCTAAGGAAGTGCAAAGTTTTCTAGGACATGCAGGGTATCATAGAAGATTATCAAGGCTTACCCGTAAGAAAATCCCTTTCTCTTGGAGTCTTGAAGCTAAAAGAGCACTTAGTGAACTAAAATTAAGGTTATGTGCTATGCCACTTTTAATTGTTCCTAATTGTTCACTTGAGTTCCATGTGAACAATAGTGGACTAATGGGTCCAATGAAATCAAGGCCTCATCGTTCAAAAAGTTGAGATGAATAATGGTTGAAAATTTAACCTTGTTGGCCTATGAGCACATCTTTGATAGATGTCACATTCTTTGATAAACGATGAGGCCTTCATTTCATTGGAACCATTAGTCCATATATTTACAAGGATGCTATCATCACACTGGGTGGCCATATATTTACAAGGATGCTATCATGTTTACCAAAGAATGTGACATCTATCAGAGATGTGCTCCTAGGCCAACAAGGTTAAATTTTCAACCATTATTCATCTCGACTGGGTGGCAACCTTTTGAATGATGAGGCCTTGATTTCATTGGACCCATTAGTCCAATTGGTCAACCTAGGGGTAAAAGGTATATACTCATGGCCACGTGTTATGCGACTAAGTGGGTAGAAGCTAAGGCCACTATGGATTGCATTGCCATGAAAGTGGCCAAGTTCATGATTCGGTTGCCCACTAGAATTTACTAGCGAGAGGGGCACTCACCTTGTAAATCATTTGCTCCAATTTATCTTTGAAAGGCACAAGATTTTCCACAAGAAGTCATATGCCTACTATCCTAGGGCAAATGGCCAGGCAAAAAGTTCCAACAAGATTTTGATTGGGCTACTATGCAAATTGGCTTTTGACCACCAAAGATCTTGGCTGCAAGCTCTTATCGGTGCAATTTGAGCCTTTGGTACTACAAGAAGAGGTACCATTATCGAGAGACCATTCTCTTGGTATATGGTAAGGAGGCATTGGTGCCTTTCAAATTTATTATTAGGAAAGAAATTGAAGCTAGGACCATTGGAATTGAATCTCATATCAGAAGACTTGTGGCATTAGAAGAATACATGGAAGCAACCATGAGGAAACTATAGGTAAAGCAAGAAGAACGCAAAAGGTTGCATGAAAGCTATCTAGGGACTAATGAGGTACAAGACAGATCTTTGGTCCTAGTGCATCTGATCCCACTAGCATCAACCAAATTGGCACCTAAATAGATAGGACCCTACAAAGTGATGAAGGTATTACCACAAGGAGCATTACAATTAGAGGACTTGCAGGGTGAGGACATGCCTCTGGTCAACATATCTAGGGTGAATAATTATCTAAATTAATTCTAGCAAGAAATTCACTCGTACATATCATAGTTCAGTTCATTTCATTTTTTGCAGTACATTTTGTTTGTTGGAATAAGCAAATAAAAGAGTTGTTGCACCCGGATGGTGCAAAGACTTCATGTGGGGGTCTATGGAACTGATGAGCTTACTAGGAAATTGTGAAGCATGAGCTTAAGAAGATAAGTTTTCCTTTCTCTTGAATATTGATGTGATGGAAGATGCTTTGTTCCTTCTCCTCTTGGGGCCAATCCCTCTACATACCTATCTAATTCTAGACATCTTCAAGAAGGATCTTGGGACCTTGGGGAGGATCTTGGGCCACCCTGGGCAACCCTCGCCCTAGGGGCTTGAAGCCACTCCCTAGGCCATGCCCTCAAGAATGCAACATCATGAACAGGTAAAGAGGAAAGAGCACATAGCATCAACAATTGGCATGGTGGATGAAATCAATTCCTAAGGCATGAACAAAGAAGTTTGAAGCAAAGGCATTGGGTGCAAGCACTAGGCAGGAAGTGGATGCAGGATAAGCAACTTGGATGACCCTTAGCCACACAAGCCAGAAAATTACTTATCACACTGTACAGGTAAGCTCTAGCTCATTTACCTTTAAGGGGGGCATCCTTTCACCCATATGACCATGATATGAGAAGTCCAAACTATATATAATAAGTAATCACTTAGGTGTTTACTCAATTCAAACGTGGGCCTTGCTTATAGGAAGAGGATTTACTTAAGCAAAATAAGGCTGATGCCTTACTTTTAGGAAGATGATTTACTTAAGCAAAATAAGGCTGATGCCTTACTTTTAGAAGAGGATTTACTCAAGCAAAATAGGGGTGACGCCTTATTTTTAGGAGTTCCATTGCAAAAGGGCGACGCCTTATTGAAAAAGGCGCCTACTTGTTTCCCTTGAGCGAATTTAAATAAAAAGGCGACCACCTGATGCCTATAGTTTGCACACACCACAAATTGGGCGAGTCTCTCCATGCTATCCACTTATTTGGCGACGCTTAATTGGAACAATGCCTCACTTGGCAAGTAAAGCCCAATCTGGGCAGTCTTTTTGTCTTCAGAAATAAGGAGACATCCAATTTGGCACACACACCAAGGGCTACCTCTGTTCTAAGTTAGATATTTAAAATGGGCGACACCGAAGAGAGGACCTCCATCCATTTGGGCGACATCCACTTTTGTGTATGAAACATGGGGGCAACTACGTAAATGCATGAAGGAGAGTACCATTTTGTTTGCATCCCACTTGGATGACTACCTCCTCACACACAAGACAATTTTTGGCCTCTACTCTTTTTTCCTCCTCGTGTTTCATCTAGGCAACTTATTTTGGCAAGGAAATTGAGTGGCTACTGACTTATGATGGGCTCCACCATGGGCTCTCGGGAAGCAAATCATGGGTGGAACATAATTTTGTCAGTAAAGTGTCAGAGTGAGAGTTCATATAGGTAATATTGCTGTCAAGCTTTGGCAGTGTCACAAGTTATGCTTGGGGGCCTAATTGAAGTTGGCTACCAGAGCCATAACTAACCCACTCCTCGACCACTTTGGCCACCATTTTGGCATGTGTGATAGTTAAGATCTATACAAAATCTAATAGGAGAGAATGACAAACTAAGAGAAGACAACCATCAATTAACACCTAAAATAACATTGGATGCACCATTTCTATGAGAGATTCAACCAAGAACCTTCTCGATATAGTTGACCAAAGTTCACCAAGATCTTGAGTAGCTAGAACAAGAAATGGCCAAAATTATTTTACCATCGCAACATTACAGGTTCAAGTTTAAGAATTGAAAGAGAGAGCAACTACAAGAATAAGTTCCCAACCAAAAGATACATGTGAGGAAGATATCTAAGACACAACTCCTTCTCACCTCCACTAGTGCTTGAACAAGAGATAGACCTAATAGAAAGGATTTTGTCAACTACCACGGTTCTAGAAGGTTAAAATTAGATTGATGAGATAGCAACAACAAGCATGGGTCAGGAAATCGGATATCAACTTATTTAAGATTTGTGTATAGAGCTTGAAAGATCAATAATTGACTATCACCTACTCAAGGACATCAAGAACGAGACTCAATAGGATCTACCTACTATACCTTCCACCATTGACCCCTATCAGGGAAAGTACCATAAAAGAATATGAGTTCTTACCACTCGACAAAATCACACTATAGCTTGAGAAGGAATATCTAAATTCTGTTGGTCCATATCAAGAATCATTTGCATTCATAGTGGAGAAGATATTTCTTACTGGATAACCCACATCAGACAAATTCTTCAAAAAAGTACCAAAACATTTGCAATAGGTCCATCTACACACTCTCTACATGTAAGAGAATGGATGCACAATATCATTTCATGTGAGCCAACAACTGAATTATCCATTTATAGCACAAACTCCTCAAAGATTAGCACCAAATGAAGAATACATGCTTATCATCTTTGATCATTGGACTAAATCCCATATCCCACTTGCATAATGTTACGAATTATTTTTATTATGATGCACACATATTTCATAACCTTCAAAGGGAAGCCTACACCTTACTTAAACAAAAAAGATTTTAGGCATGGCAATCAATCAATGGTCTATGATCTCAAAGAGACACCAAACCTCGAGATTTTCATGGCCTTCTATAAGATATTGAACCTTTACAAAAGTTCCAACTTTGTTTTCATAAAACAATGATTGTTATCACTACACCTCATTGTAAATACCTATTTTTGGAAGTTTCAACTTGATTCTATGCAATTCAAGGAGTCCCCAAGCTTGAGGATATTAGAAGAGCTTACATTTCAATTTTCATAATTTTTGGGGCTCATTTGAGTTATTAAACTAGCATAGGAACCTAATTTTTAATTAGGCCAAAAACTAGGTCTCAAGTAGGCCACTAGCTAGTCCAAAACTATAAAAAGAGCTAGATAGCTCATTTTTGGGGTTGGCTAGTTGGAATTTAAGCTTCTTCTTGGAGATTGTAATCATTTCTTGAGTTAATCAGTAAATAATTCCATTGTTCTACACTTTGTTCTACCTTGTGTGCATGAGTGTGTGTATGTGTGTGCATTCTCTAGTGCTTCTTGTTGATATATTTTGGTAGTGATGTGTGTAAACACACTTAGGACTATCAGGGCATGTTTTTCCCTCTTTAGGAGTTTTTTTCCCTCGGTTTCTATATATGCATATAACCCTAATGGGTTACTTATCTTTGTACATTCGCTTGGTAATACATTCTATATTGTGTGTTGTGCTCCAAGCTTCTTCTTCTTCTTCTTCTTCTTCTTTGTGCTATTTGTGTGCTTCCCTAGACCTCAAACTCCAACATTTGACATGAGAGTGAGTCACTGCTTCATCTAGGGTGTCATCATACCCCTCTGGTCATAGTCTTAGAATCACATGAAATTTGGTGAGCATACTCATGGTGATCTGAGATCACTTAGCCTCCACTATCGCAATGTCTATGTAGGCAATTTCATCTTTTTGTGTCGAACATATATATAGGTTTTGGTTCTCCAATACAAGAATCTTGAATTTTGCTACATGTTTAGCAGAACTCGATAGGGTAATTCTACTCAACTTTTTGAGATACAATCATTTTTTGGCATTAGGGTATCTTAGTCAATGGCCATGTCTGAAAGCAATGATGTATGTTAGGGTGTCTTAGTCAATGGCCAAGTCAATGGCTATTGCAGATATGTTGGATGGTACCAATTACCCATTATGGGAATATATGATGCTTCATGTACTGGTTGCAAAAGGAATGTGGAATATTTTGCACGGTGTTGAAAAACGACCCACTACACTTGCAAATACAGTTATTGAAGGTGATATAGATGGCATTAAAGATGATGATCTTCAAGTTCCTATTCATGTTGTGATTTCTACTACACCTATTGCAGTGCAACTTTGTTGGGATGGTAGAGATGCTCAGGCACATGCATTGATAGCCTTGTCTATCGAATGTGCCATTATCCCTCATATTTGCTCTTGCAAAATAACAAAAGACGCTTGGGATACACTTACCACTTTGTACCAAGAAAGAAATAAGGCTCGTGTTGCTTACCTTGGCAAATAGTTGGAGAGTGAGCATATGAACGAAGGAGATTCTATGGATAGTTTTTTCACAAAGATCAAAGATTTGAAGGAGCAGTTGATTTTTGATGATGAAGTATTGCCAGACAGGTTACTTGTGCAAACTACTCTGAATGGTCTTTTGTATTCATATTAGAGTTTTGATTCTACTCTTTGGTTGATGATGAAAGGAAATCCAAATGCCTTAACATTTGATTTAAGGAGTTAGTCTTTGTTTGGTTGTAGGAATATCAATCCAAGCAAAATAGGTCCATCATGCGTGTAGCAAATCAAGCTTTCTTAGCTAGTCAGAGGGGCAAAGGTAAATGGAGCTCATCTACTAACAAGAAAAAATTTGCTAATTTTGCACAGTCAAAAAAGGAAGACAAAGACTAGAAGAAGACTAAAAAATAGAAATTGTTTTGCAAATAATATAATGGAAATGATAATGTCATAAAGAGTTGTCCAAAACTAGCTCCAAAAGAGACAAAGAAAAAAGAGGTTAGAATGGTTGTTGCAAAGGCCTCTACACCTAAAATAGAATTTGCTAATCTTGTGTAGAATGAAGAATGGGCATTTACTACTGTTTATAGTTATGACCATTCTTCTCATGAATAGTTTATGTCTGTAGTAGACTCAAATGTTTGGTACTTTGACAGTGGGGCAACCAAACATATTACCTCACATCGTAGTTTCTTCAGTTCACTTGAGCCCACCCCTACAGGGAATACTATCACATGTGCTAACAACTCCTCTTATCCTATAATAAGAGTTGGTAAGATCATTTCGACTAGTACTGATGGTAGTTCTTTCACATTATGAGATGCTTCGTTTGTGCCAAGGATCAATAAAGATCTATTATCAATTTCAGCATTAACGAAGATCAGCTTGGTCGTGAAATTTGTTGATGACAAATTTGTTGATTATCAATTTGTAGAGTTCATGGTCTTTCAAATGACGATGTTCTTATTGCTTCTTCCATTTTATGTCTTCGGTTGTATAAGATCATAGATTCACACATTTTATGTCTTGGGTTGTATAAGCTCATATGTCTTGGGCTGTATAAGCTCAATGATTGAGCATGTACAGTGCATGATTCTTAGGCTATGTCAGATGCAAATCTTTGGCATGCACGCTTTGGTCATTTGAATTATGTAGTTTGCTAACCCGACACAATTTTGAAATGACGTCCTCTATGCCCAAACTTGAGGAACCTTGTAAAAATGTTTGTGAAGGCTCTATTTTCGCTAAAATGTAGCATTCCTCCTTCCCAAAAGATGGTTCAAAGCAAGCGCCACGTGCTTGGTATGAAAAGATACATGCCTACTTGATTGCACATGGTTTTCAGAATATTCGAGCTGAGAGCACCTTATATGTTAAGCTTGAAAAATGATGTGCTTCTGATCATTGTTGCCTATGTTGATGACATGCTTCTCATTGGTCCTAATGAGAAGCACATTGCTGATTTTAAGGCTGATTTGCATGCCTCTTTTGAGATGTCAGATTTGGGGCATTTGCATTATTATTTGGGCATCTAGTCTATGCAAGTTGATGGAAGAATAACTTTGTGTCAAACAAAATATATTGACACATTATTGGAATGTTTTGGCCTTGAAGAATGCAAACCTATTGCCACTCCTATGGAAATAGGTTTATGATTGAGTCTTCATGATGCCAAGATGCATTTGATGTCGTTCTCTATCAGTAGGCTATTGGATGCTTGATTTACTTATGTATTGCTTGGCTTGATATTCAGTTTGTTGTCTCTTAGATGAGCAAGTTTATGCTTTCCCCAGGTGTCAAGTATTGGCAGGCGGTTAAGCACATCTTTTGCTACTTGAGTGGTACCCGAATACTTGGATTGTTTTATCCCAAGGGGGATCACTATCACAAATTTACATGCTTTTTCTGACTCTAACTGGGCTGCTTGTTATGACACTTGTGTTCCCACCAATGGTTTTTGGTTCATGCTTAGTAGCTCATGCATATCTTGGTTGAGAAAGAAGCAATATATTGGAAGCAATCTATTGTGGCCACTTCTAGTTGTGAGGCTGAGTATAGGGCAACTTTCACAACAACTGTTGCATGTGCGTGGCTCGGATGCCTTTTGGCTGATTTGGGTGTTGGTCAGTCTTCTACCACCACCATCTTCACTAACAATCAGAGCACATTGGTAGTTGGGAGGAACCTTGTGTTCCATGCTTGCACTAAGAACATTGAGGTGCACTATCATTATGTCAGGGAGAGCTCTCTATTGGAGAGATCAGTTTGGCATATGTGACCACACAGGAGTACATTGCAAATCTTTTCACAAAGGCTCTACCTAGGGAGAATTTTGAAGCTTTTTGCAAAGCTTTGGGCTTACTTCATTTTGTGGATTGATTCCACATAGCTTGATACTTCCTTATAAATGAGTGCCAGCTCCTTGTTCACCACATCACTCCCAGGGGGATTTGTTGATATATTTTGGTAGTGATGTGTGTGAACATACTTAAGACTATCGGGGCACTTTTTTCCCTCTTTAGGAGGTTTTTTCTCTCAATTTGCATATACATCTATAATCCTAATGGGTTAGTTATCTTGGTACATTCACTTGCTAATACATTCTGTATTGTGTGTTGTGCTCCAAGATTCTTCTTCTTCTTTATGATGTTCGTGTGCTTCCGTAGACCTTAAACTCCAATACTTCTCACTCACTCACTTGTGTACTCCTATAACTCATGGTCATCATACCATCCTCACATCTCCATTTCCAGACAAGCAATTTGACATTTTGTATCTACAAATTAATTTTTTGCCAATTTGAGCCTAGTTTTGTGATTTTAAGGGTCTTTGCAGGTAATTGAGTAGTAAGCTGGGTGTAAGTGCAAAACAGATTTTGGTGGAGCGTCTTGAGCACAGAGCAATTTCAAGTGTGAGACTTGAGGTTGGAAGATCTCTCAACCCCTCAATGAATTTTTAGCTTAGGCTAAGTGCACTTAGGTGATATTGATTAATTAGGACAACAATAGGAATGGCTTAAGTTCAAGAGAACGCTAATTTCCTCAAGTTCAAGCTAAAACTAGAGTTAAGCATGAAAACTTAAAGGAAACAAACATAATTTGAGGAATCAAACGAGAAATTTTGATAAATAAAAAATCGTTCCTAATGATGAGGCTATCAAAACAAGAGTTCACACAAAAAAGGAACAAGTAGTTGATACCTAAGGAACCCTGCAACATGGTTGTACTATGACATGGGAATCTATGAGGATCATATGAACCTTAGGTCAGGTAGACACATAGGAAAAGCAGATATATAAAGCATCAAATCATCTCAGCTATTGTCAACCATATTGCTAGAGCGAGGGCTCAACAATTGAGTGATTATCCCAACATTGTGAAGTTAGAGACTAGTGATTCTAAAATGTCTTTTAGCATGGAAAGACGTCCAAAAATTTCAAGGCTAGCATATCTAGAAACCCTAGAGCATCCGTATAAAACCTAGCTAGAATATATCTGAACCAACTGCTTAGGTGCTCGTATCTATGAGGATGGTTTGAGAAGATCTTTGGTCCAACTTAGCAATGTAGAGTATCCAACTTTCGCTTTGGTGACTCTATGGTCAAGTCCGAATAGAGAGCCTACATAGATTCGTAGGAGCTCTCTATTAACAAAATGGAAAAAGTCTCCAAAATTGAGCTTTAGTAAATCTTTATACAAAAATTAGTGGCTTTTTCCACATGCAAAATTGGACACTCTAGTTAAAAATATTCCTAAAGTACTTGTATTCCAACTAGTTTATTGAGCTTTCTAGCCTATGGTAAATGAGGTATTTACATTGCTGATCTTTCTCAAACACTTGGTAATTACAAAATCAATTACATTTGTAAGATTCTAAGGTTCTAAGCTAAGCTGGACTATTACAAAAACTTTGAGGGATTCCAAAACTTGTGTCCGAGTCCTTTGCATTGCTTTTCTTCATCTTGCACTCTTGTTCTTGCTTATCTGCTACCTAATCTTTAACCTACCTTTAATTTATACAACTCCCCCCCTTCCTAGATATTTTCATCCCTAAGAATGCCTCTAGGGGTTGTGTCCTTGTGCTTCTCGTAAGCTATCAAGTTGCTACTATAGTTCTTGTATGTGAGCTTGTAGCTCTTCAATGGTTATAGTTTGAGCTTCATTAGCCTCTTGAAGCTACATGTCATTTCATGTTAGTTATTTATTTGAAGGCTACCTTGGCGGTTGCAATCTCTCTAGAAAGGGATTGTTTGATTTTAATGATCATAGAGAAGTCTTCTTATCCTCCCTTACAATTTCATACTCTTCATTCAAACTATGAATGGTTTTCTTGAAGCCATCCATGTGTCTATCAAAGATGTATTTTTGAATCTTATACTGGTCGAGTTCTTGTTGTAGTTGAGAAATGCTAGCATCTTTTATAGCATTGAACTATCTTAATATTTGTATGTCTCTCATCATGAGCCCTCAAATGCCTTTTAGAGCATCAAGTTCAAATTTTAAATCCTCATTCTAATTTTGGACTGACTCATTTTTGTTAGTTGCTTCTAGTAGCTTTGTTCATAAGTGCAAAAACCTAAGGGACTTCTTCAATGTTGCAATGGATGCCTAAGAAGAGGTTGCAATTAGGAAAATTAGTATATTGTGTTTCTACTTGAGTAGTGACGGTCTACTTCCTCATTTCTACCTCTATTAGCATGATCATGGTGGTGGGCAATTGATGTAGTGGTTGGAAAAATTTCCATGGCAATGGAAAGGTCTATTGTGCCAAACTTCAATAGGTCCTTTGTGAGTAGATATGATAGTTGAAGAAAGGCAAAGGCTCAAGTAGAAATAGGTCAAGAATCAAGGACTAATGGATTGAATAAAGACAAAGAGATATCTGAAGACAAAGCCACCACATGTGCATATACAAAAAGGAGATCTCACATGTACCAGTGATGCCATTGGGCATGCATTCAACGGGGCTCATGAGGAGTTTGATAAGTCCATTGGAGCCCATGATCTTAAGGAATCAGAAGCTTCATGACTACTCAAGTTGATGAAAAAGGAGATTAGTATTTTTGATTTAATAAAGATGGATGGGAAATTTAGGTCAGAACTCTTGCAGATAATTGATGAGGCTTCCACAACAAGTTTAGTGGCAAAGGCCGCTATTACGCATAAAGATAAAATTGTAGGGGAAGCACCCCTCACAGATTACAAGAGCCCTCGGCTAACAGTCTCTATCAAAGGTCATGAGTTTCAAGGAGTTATTGTGGATGGTGGTTCTGGCATTAACTTGATGCCTGAACATACCGTGAAAAAGATTGGACTACACCCTTGAAGACCTGCAAACTTCATTGTAACACTGGTAGACCAAAGCATAGTAAGGCCTATGCGAGTGGTCCTTGGAGTCCCATTCAAGATACAAGGTACCATCTTTAACTTGGATTTTGTTGTTTTAAGGCTGCCACAGGTAGAAGGAAGTTTCCCCCTGTTAATTGGGAGACCTTTGGTTAAGGCATGCCAATGTGTTGCATGACTACGACAAGGACACAATGTGGGTAAAGCAAGAGGGAAAAGAGTTGCAACAGATAATTTTAGAAGAAGGACCAGACAATCAGAGAAATACCAGCATGATGTAGACAATTGGTATTTGTATGGAAGAAGAATTGTTGGACAAACCAGACGCAGATCTATTGGAAGAAGCAAATTTATATGAAGAAGAAAACATGTTGGCTTGGCTCCACGCAGAAGATACATTTGCCTGCTATGGGATTTTTCCAAAGTCAAGTAGAGAGGAAGCATATGAAGAAAAAGAGGAAAAAATTCAAGCAGCTGGGCTGGGAGAGCCAGCAAAAGACCACAGAAGGGGAAAGAAATCTCCTTTATACAACCATATAGAGGAAGCTAATTCTGTGGATTGCAACCAAAAGGAAGGTTCAGAGTTAAAAGGTAAGAATAAGAATATAGAAAGGATTCATTACCACTTCATGAGATCCCTCTAGGATGGATTCAAGAGGAAGAAGTACAAATAGACATCCAAGATGTTCCTGCTTATGATATCGAAGCTATGTGGGACAATGTAACTAAGGATGCTACTCAGGAAGGACTTACAGATAGCATTGTAAACAAGCATCCAGTGAAGGAGGTTCAGTTGGGCAATGAGGATCAGTCGCGTCCCATTTTACTAGCCACATGGATAGGGAATCATCCAAAGGTGCTCTTAAAGGTAAAATCTTTCATGAAGTCATTTGCAGACATCTTTGCTTGGCACTACAAGGATTTGGAAGGAGTACCACCTAGTGATGGAGAGCACATAATCCCTCTCATTGAAGAAGCAAAACCAGTGAGAGCTAAGAGTTATAGGCTAAATCCTAAATATGTTGAAGTTGTTTATTTGGAGATTCAGAAACTTGAAGATGCAGGAATTATCATCCCTGTAGAGCATTCAGAGTGGCTCTCTCCTATGGTAATTGTTCCAAAGAAAAACACTAACAAGATTAGAATCTATGTGGACTTTAGAGCATTAAACAAGGTCACCATCGCAGATGGATTTCCAATGCCATTTGCTGAATAGGTCATAGAAAAAGTAGCTGGGCATACTCTTTACAACTTCATGGATGGATTCACTGGATATAATCAAATATCCATCCACCCGAAGGATCGAGAGAAGGCTGCGTTCATTACACCTTAGGGAACTTATGTATATTTAAAGATGCCATTTGGACTGAGAAATGCCCCAGCTACTTTCAATCGAACATTTAATCACTTTTTGGACCATTGATGCTAGAGTCTCTCAGAATTTTCATGGATGATTTTTCATCCTTTTCAGGTAGTCTTGCAGAGACTCCATCAGATTGTTTCAAAAAGCATCTATTTCAATTACAACAATTTTTTAAGAGGTGCAGAGCAACAAAGTTGAAATTGAACCCAAATAAATGCCATTTTCTAGTGACTGAAGGTACCCTAGTGGGACATGTGGTCTCCTCCAAAGGTATGGCACCTGAACCAGACAAAATTATAGCTATATTAAAGTTACCTAGACCTAAATCTCCAAAAGAAATTCAGAGTTTTCTAGGATATACAGGGTACCACTGGAGGTTTATTAAGATGTATGCAGAAATAGCCCGGCCATTGCCTAGGCTTACAGGCAAGGAAGTACCTTTTAAATGGGAGGAAGAAGAGGAAAAAGCATATCAAACATTAAGGTCAAGGTTAGTAGCTGCTCCCATTCTGATCACACCTGAGTGGTCAAAAAATTTTCATATACCTGTAGATGCCAGTGCATATGCAGTGGGGGTAGTTTTGACTCAACATAGTGAAGAATATAAAGTGGACAGACCAATTCAATATACAAGTTGAATTTTGACCAAAGCTGAAATGAATTATAGCACCATAGAAAGGGAGGCCTTAGCCATGGTTTTTGTTGTCCAAAAGTTTCATCATTACTTACTGTGAGTGAAATTTGTAATTATCACTGATCACCAACCACTCAGATACTTACTCAACAAACCACAAGCGACTAGTAGGATATGGAGCTGGTTACTGCTATTCCAAGAATTTGATTTTTCTGTAGTCCATAGACAAGGTAAAGAAAATGTTATGACAGACCACTTATCCAGGATCAACATGATGGATCAAGCAATTGGAGTAAATGATGATTTTCCAAATGCTAATCTGTTTGCAATACAAGCTCAAGGTTGGTATGAGGACATCAAGAATTTTATTAAAATAGGATTGTATCCATAGAAGGCAAGCGTTGTGCGAAGAAAGAGACTGCTAATCAAAAGTAGACCTTTTTTCTTCATTGAAGGAAAATTATATAGACAAGGAAAAGATAACAAGATTAGGAAGTGCATGGAAGAAGAAGAAGTGAGGGGAGTCCTTACATCTACACATGAAGGAATAGGTGGTGGGCACCTTCGAGGACACATTATGCGTCAGAGGATCCTTGATGCTGGCTTATGGTGGCCTACATTATTCAAAGATGCAGAGGAATGGGGAAAGGCGTGTGATGTTTGTCAGAGGTGTGGACCCAAGCCAACAAAGCAGAGGCATAGCCCCTTGATTATTTCCACTTCTTGGCAACCATTTGAGAAGTGGGGGACTAGATTTTGTAGGGCCTATCTACCCTCTGTCGATTCCAAAAAGAGAGAAGTATCTATTGATTGCCATAGACTATGCGACAAAGTGGACTGAAGCTATTGCTTCCCCTGACTGCACCGCTCAAACTGTTGCTGATTTCATTTACAGTAGCATCATTTGCAAGTTTGGATGTCCACTTGAAATTTGTACAGACCAAGGTACTAATTTTGTGAATAAGGTCCTACAAGAATTTTTCAACAAGTACAAAATTCTACATAGGATCTCTTGTGCCTATTATCCAAGAGCTAATGGACAGGTAGAATCCACCAACAAGGTATTAATTGCCATGTTAAGGAAGGAATGTATGTTACAACCCAGTTACTGGGGCATTGCTTATCAAGGTACCCTATGGGCATACATGTTAGCTTACAAAGAGGCTACTGGATATTCTCCATTCCAACTCGTTTATGCAAAATTTGTCCAGGTTTTACATAGACTTCTCATGTCATTTTTGCTTAAGTTTTAGTAGCTTTTATCCATTTTCATGCTTGTTCTTTGCCTTTTTAGAAAAATTTAGCAACCCTTTCATAGCCTTTGCATAAGTACAATTTTTGGAAATTTTTGGGAATTTTTCAAACATTTTTAGATTTTTTTCTAGCACTTTTCCATCTTTTTCAATGACTTTTTCTTAATTAGATGGACATATAAAGGAAGATCTCTATGGTTTTGAGTGGAAAATTGGCTTAAAAGTGTCTGAGTTATTTTTTGGGAAATTTTCCTGCTTTTTTTCATTTTTTTTAAATTTTTTTAAAGATTTTCTTAGCATTTTTCTTTTTAATTTTAGGGCTTTTTTTTACCCCCAAAAAAAAAACATCCCTTAGAGGCGAAATTTATTTTTCGAGAAAAAAAAATCCTCCCCTCTCTCTCTCTCTCTCTCTCTCTCTCTCTCTCCCCCCCCCCTTTTCTTCTATATAAACCCCCTGTAGCTCAAGCGTAAGCACCACCTCCTTTACTTGTCAATCCGCGGAGACGTGAGGACCGGTATGAAGACCACGAGCAAGTGAAGGCACAAGTGCGTGAGTGAAAGCACACAAACATGCACACACATACACACATACACGCACACAAGGCAAGATCAAAGAGAGGAACAATGGAAGGACTTTGATTACAAAGAAATCTATTACAAAACTGAAATCTACAAGAAGCTCACCTAAAAAATGAGCTCTCAAGCTCTTTTTATAGTTTTTGGACTAGTTTTGGCCCTGTCTAGACCTAGTGTCCGGCCTAGTTAAAAATTAGGTTCTAGGGCTTATTTGAAGGCTCAAACGGAGTCTAAAAATTATGAAAATTGGTAGGATGATACTTCTAATGCTCCTCAAGCTCGAGGACTCCTCGGCTTGCACAAAATGGAGCTACAAAAATAGAAAATGGTATTTACAAAGGTTTTAGTGATGGAAATCACTATTTTTGTAGGGGATTCTTCTGAAAAGTTGACATGTACTTCTTGGCGCTCCCTACTTGCTCCTTCTTCTTGTGTGTCCACCTCTTAGATGTGCTTCCATGCTTGTGCTTGACCTTGAGTTCCGACACTCCCCCCCCTCTCGAGTCTGTCGTCCCTGACAGACCCTTGTTGTAGTGGTTGTTCCATGTAGTGCTTTGAGAGGTAGTATCCATTCTATATGAACAAGAGCCGTCTATCTTCCAAATTTGGTAGTGTTGGTTGTCCGGTTCTTCATTTGTCACTGCAAGCCTTTGCAAGTTGTAGTCCCTTGGTATGTGCTTCTTTTGTGGATTCCGCATGAATGCGTCGTTGTGAGCTTTCAAAGATTGTGAGTTGCTCAAAAGAGGTTATCAAGATTGAATTGGAGCAACTGCTAGCTTCGAATTGCTTCCTAGGTATTGATGTTGCCCCTAGGATGTCCTCTAGCTCTTCTAAAGATTATGTTCAGAGTAGTCATGCCAAGTACTCATAACCCATAGTGAATGATGGGTAAGTGTGTTAGTGCATGGGTTGAAAAAATTATGTGCCTTGTGCACGGCCTTGTAATGTAGCCCTATCCATGCTTACTTGGAAAATGCATTGGAAGAAGTATGGTGCAAACATTTGGGGTTTTGAGCTAAGTGCTCAAGGATATGCTGATGAAGAGGTTTCCTACTCTATCATGGTTATAATGTGGCCCAAGTAGGAGATTCTTACCATAAGGAAAGGTCAGTCGATGTGGATCTCTTCGTGTTGTACACCTTTCATCGTGATGGACCATTGGTTGGTTTATCAATGTCGATGAATTCCTTGGTTGATGGTCCACATAAGCTTGACTCATTCATGTTCCATAAGCCAAACCTAGGAACAAGCTCTCTCTCGCTTTTCTTCTCTCTCTCTTTTTTTTTGTGGGAAAAAATATCACAAAACAAGAACACAAAAGTTAGTATCAATAGAAAAAATTTGACATATGTCAATGTGCTCTTGTGCTTGGGATTCTCAAGTGTGTCTATGCACGGCCGTGTAATGTGGCCCTATAATAATGAATACTTTGGAAATGCATGACCTGAATGGTGCATAAGACAGGGTTGTGCAAGGAGCACATGGTTGTCGCTCGTCGAGGCTTTCGATGTTATTTGCAGATGCTATGGCAACCTTTGTTAGAAGTATCCATTGGATCCCCGAATGACAATTGATACTTCCTCCTTATAGGGATCCATTTGAGATTGGTCTTCGCTTGTTTAGTGATCTCCTTTGGTGGCTCCATGTTTGGATGCTTTCCTGCGTGGTTGGCACTGTGGTTGTGTGGGGCCTACCGATGCTTTTGGTTTCCATACCCATATCCTTGTAGAAGAATTTCTTTGATCTTTTTTGGAGCTCTATGCTTGATTTAGTCCCTTACCTCGCCTTGGTGTCTTTGTTGTGCAGGTTGTTGCCTTGAAGTCCCCCCCCTGGATTCTTTCTGAGTTTTGGCTTGATTGCTTTGTGTCCTTCGATCGGAAGTGGTCTTCTTGAAGATAAGTCATGGTAGGCCTAGACCATAGATTTTGAAGTCTAGTGTGAGGGGGTTGATTTTGTACAAGGGCTTTCTTTGGTACCCATATCATAGTGCGATCTGGTTGGGCTCTAAGTAATTTCTTGGCCACCCAAATTTGCTTGACATTACCAAGAAAATGTGATTTGTGTTTCTTGATGTAAGGGTCTTTTGGGCCTTCGATGTGAGTTTTTTGAGAAAACTCATCTTTACATGGGAAATGCAACAAGGGTTGATCTTCTATACATACATCAAGCTTATGCAAGGGATCAATGGGTTGTGTGGTTTGAGATTGATCTAGAGATTCATCGAGACATTTATCCTTATTACACATAGAATTCCTAGGTGTACAAATGGGTGATGGATTGTCATGATTCACCCTAGAGTCGACATCATTTTCCAGATCAGTGATACAAAGCATTGGTTGATCATCTCCTTCTTGATCATATGAGTGTAGATCATCCCTGCTTATGGTTTCATGATGGGAATCCAAATTTATAGGAAGAGAGGGTCCTTCCACATCCCCCAAACACTTGGAGTCCTCCATTTCTCCATTCTCTAAGGTTTCCTGTGATTTACTCAAAGAAGGATTAGATTCAAAAACATGAGTAGAAAGAATTTTTTTTTCATGAAAAGCACACTCTTTGGAAAGATGATTTTGCCCCCAATTATCATGAGGCGGATAGTCATTAGGATTTTCCATTGACAAATATGTAGAAGCACGGGTAATAGGTGGAGAAGACTCCTCAAATTCTTGATGATTTTGTGTAATGAACCTTTGGGTGCCAATGATCAAGTCTTCATCTATACAATCCATGACAAAGAATGTTTCCGAAAATTGCATATCATCCACCATAACAAGCAACACAACTTGACCCATGCATTCATAATGTTCATCATCCATGAGGATAGAAGAATGAGTTGTTGGTTGAATGTTCTAAAAAATAATGGTCAATAGGTCAATATGAATTAAATTCCACTCACAATGAGGATTGATATATGCACTCAACCTTCTATAGTCATATCCTATCCTGATATCCACAAAAGTATTATCATATTCTCTTGTTGCAAATAAGGATCCCACCCCCCTAGACATTTCCTCCGTTTCCTTGACTCCTTGCAATTTTTCTCTAGATGTTTCACACTCATGTGAGATTATTTCATGCACTTCATGTTTATCTCCCTTCTCTTTTCCCATCTTAGCCCCCTTTCTTCTCTCTTTTGCTTTTTTCTTTCCCATGATACAATTTTTATCCCCCTTGGTATTGCTAAAAAATCCTTTGGAGCCCCCTTGGTTTCCTAGTCCCACATGAGGCCCAACTTCAAATTATCCTATCTAAAAATCAACACATTATTCTTATAAAAAACATTTGAGGCCATGTAGGATTCGAAACGAGCTTTCCAACAAGCTATAGAGCTCAAAAAATGGACTTTGGATGAAAAAGTTATATCAAATCAGGCTCCTGGGGGTCAAAACAAGCAAACAGGACCTTTTGGAGAAAATCACAATTTTGTGAAATCAGGGAATCGCGATTGTGTGAAATTAGAGAATCGCGATGTTGTGAAGTCAAAGAATCGCGATGTTGAGCACAGAATCGTGTTTTTGAAAATCGCGATTTTGAGCACAGAATCGTGTTTCAGAGAATCGTGGTTCACAGGATCGTGATTCACAAAATCGTGTCTTCACAGAATCATGTTTTAAAGAATCGTGTTCTAGAGAATCGCGATTTTGTCTTAGAGAATCGTGGTTTTCAAAATTTAGAGAATCGCAATTTTGAGTACAAGCACAGAATCGTGTTTTTTTTGAAAATCGCGATTTTGAGCACAGAATCGTGTTTTAGAGAATCGCGATTTTGTCTCAGAGAATCGTGATTCACAAAATCGTGTTTTTCACAAAATCATGGTTCTCAGAATCGTGTTTTTTTGACATGAAAATCGCGATTTTGTCTCAGAGAATCGTGTTTTCACAAAATCGTGTTTTAGAGAATCATGTTCTCACAGAATCGTGTTTTTGGCTGAAAATCGTGATTTGTGAGAATCGCGATTTTGAGCACAACCACATAATCGTGTTTTCTCAGAATCGTGTTCTAGAGAATCGCGATTTTGTCCCAGAGAATCGTGTTTTTACAAAATCGTCTTTTTGGCTAAAAATCGTGATTTGGGAGAATCGCGATTTTGAGCACAACCACAAAATCGTATTTTCTCAGAATCGTGTTCTAGAGAAGCGCGATTTTGTCCCAGAGAATCGTGTTTTTACAAAATCGTCTTTTTGGCTAAAAATCGTGATTTGGGAGAATCGCGATTTTGAGCACAACCACAGAATCGTATTTTTTGGCGGAAAATCGTGATTTGTGAGAATCGTGATTTTGAACACAACCACAGAATCGTATTTTTTGGATGAAAATCGTGATTTGTGAGAATCGCGATTTTAAGCACAAACAGAGAATCGCGATTCTGAGAATGACCACAGAATCGTGTTCTTTTCAAAAGGCTTTTAGGCGGGAAACAGATAATCGTGATTTTCAAAAAAAATTTGAATTTTCACAGAATCGTGTTTTTTGGCGGGAACTTCGAATTTCTGAGCACCGAGCAATGGCGAGCTCCGTATGAGCAGAAAATCATGAAAAAACACAGCGCTTGCACTCTCTTGCACTTCCTAACTCCTCCTCGCAAGATGGTATGAAAATGATGAAAATGCACTAAAAAACAAGAAATTTCTATGAAGAAGAAGATGGAAGAAGATGGAGATGATGATGATGAAGAAGATGAAGAAGAAAAATCAGAAAATGAACAAAAATGACAATTTTTTTACCTTCCAACGTCGCAAATCTATGATCTTACCATCACAACGCTCGTCCTTGAAGCTCTCTCCCCGGCAACGGCGCCAAAATTTAGTGTAGCTCAAGCGTAAGCACCACCTCCTTTACTTGTCAATCCGCGGAGATGTGAGGACCGGTATGAAGACCACGAGCAAGTGAAGGCACAAGTGCGTGAGTGAAAGCACACAAACATGCACACACATACACACACACGCACACAAGGCAAGATCAAAGAGAGGAACAATGGAAGGACTTTGATTACAAAGAAATCTATTACAAAACTGAAATCTACAAGAAGCTCACCTCAAAAATGAGCTCTCAAGCTCTTTTTATAGTTTTTGGACTAGTTTTGGCCCTGTCTAGACCTAGTGTCCGGCCTAGTTAAAAATTAGGTTCTAGGGCTTATTTGAAGGCTCAAACAGAGTCTAAAAATTATGAAAATTGGTAGGATGATACTTCTAATGCTCCTCAAGCTCGAGGAATCCTCGGCTTGCACAAAATGGAGCTACAAAAATAGAAAATGGTATTTACAAAGGTTTTAGTGATGGAAATCACTATTTTTGTAGGGGATTCTTCTGAGTTGACATGTACTTCTTGGAGCTCCCTACTTGCTCCTTCTTCTTGTGTGTCCACCTCTTAGATGTGCTTCCATGCTTGTGTTTGACCTTGAGTTCCAACACCCCCCAAATAACCTTTATTCCTACCGGCGTTCAAGCATCTTTTCAGGTACGATTTTGTTTCTTATATTATTTTTGTTTATTTATTTTAATTTTCTTTTTATTATTTTAATTTTTTATTCTTTTTTATTTATTTTCATTATTTTATTTTCTTCATACTATTTTATTTTCTACCCCCTTCTTTTTTTTCTTCTTTTCCCTTTTTTTATGTGTATATTTTACCTGTTTCGTTCCTCATCTTGTAGTACTCCGATTTTCGCAAATTTTGGGTCATTTTTAGGGTTTTCTGCCATGCTGAATCCGATTTTTGGGTTCATTTGCCCGGATTGTGATGTTTTCTAGGTGTTTTACTCTGTCCACTTTGGTGTTGACTTCATAGATATCTATCTTATATGCCCTGTTGGCCCTCCCCTCTTGTCCGCCTGCTCCCATAGTATCGTAGTCTTTAATAGTTGTCTCTGTGTTTTCAACACTCGCTTGTAGAACACATTCTTGCACTACATCCATGGCTTCTACAGCTCCCCAGCAGGCTTCATCCATGGCCATCGAGGCGTACTCAGAGCTTCCACCTTCGGCTTTGGATTTAGCCAGCATCCCTACTGAGGTAGGCCTTACCCTTCCTATGGCCCCGACCCACACCGCCCCTGTGGCAACCACCCCCACCTTCCTTGTCGCCCCCATCCATCCCGCACATATGGCCCCCCCACCTTCTATCATCGCCACCTCGGTCCCTTCCGTTCCTCATGCCACATTCCCATGCCCTCATCCTCTTTCAAGCCCTCCCCACATCCATGGTAGCCACCCCTTTGCGGCTTCCCTTCCTTGTTTCTCCCTCTCTAGATCCTCTCTGTACAGCCCGGGGGCTCCCCCACCGGGCCTCCACCTTCCCACTGCAGCTTCGACACACTCCGCTGGTTCCAATGGTCATCCCGTACCCAGCTCGGATAGCCATTCCACTTCTCTTGTTCCACGCCCACCATTGTCATCCATTGTTGATCATCGGGTCTCATCTTCGTCCCTCTCCATCCACCTCCACTTAGCCTTGCCACCAATTTCGCTCATTGACCTACTTCCCGAGGGATGCTTCGTCAGGCTGGTCTTTGGCGTCTAGCCTCCCTCTTATTATCTGAGGCTGAGGGTGATGGTATTCACGCAACGCTTCTCGATTTTCCGCACTTTCCATCCGGTTCACTGACCCCTGCAATCATCATCGCGGGCATCAATTCCAACATCTCTTCGTATTGCGCCCGGCCCTTCCTCTACTCTGGGTTGTCTCGAGAAGAGACAATCATGTACTGTATATCGTTATATGGCATTGATGCCATGCCTACCCCGTACCAACTAGCCATCCTACATTCTTTCATTTTCTACTTCTTATTCCATAGCCCATCCTCTGACATTCCGCTACATGACATCCATATTGAAGACCCCCTATTTTGCTTTCTGCATGTCCGCCCTTATCCATATTGCTCACTTATGTTTTAGTCCTTCCTCCTTTGTTCTCGACGATTCCATGATGCCCTCCACCGCGGAACGCATTTCGTTCTCTGTGTACTCCACCCCAGTATTGGCATGGATCTTTCATCTTCCTAGTACACAATCCATTACACCCAACCCCAACATTGCCCCATCCCACCGTGCACACTCTATAGCCCATTCCCCTCGTCCACCTCCCCCACCAGCCATCGTATTGCCTACACCCCCTAGCTCCCCTCCTTAGGAGTACACTCCCATCGCAACCTCCACTCCACCACCTGCACGGAGAGTATGGGCACGTTTGATGGATTCTTTTCCGATTAGTGGCTTATAGTCTCCTTCCCCTATTCCTCCCACGTCCCTACCATCACCCTCGTCGAGTGGTGCCACTCAGCCTCTTCCATCTCTGGCCATCTCCATTGAGTCTGCCTCCACCTCCCCTCATCAGCACACACCTCCTGCTTCTCCCACTTACCTCTAGCCTATCCCGGCCCCCCCACCTACCTCGCCACCTTCCATCCTTGATAGCCTCGCCGACGATCCCCCCTTCCCGGGCCTTCTTCGCGATGCGAGCCTCGTCGCAAGCGATGGAACTGATGCTCTGCGTCTCTCTCTCTTGACTCTATCTCTACGACAACGACACTCCACCAGCAGTACGCTTTGACGATCGAACATATTCGTGCTTCCGCGGTCGCACAGCGGCAGATGTCTCAGGCTGCATTGCGGACCCTTTAGCAGGAGAGAGACAGATTCCGAAATGAGGCTGATGTTGCGACTAGAGCTCTTTTGGAGATACGACAGCATGCGTTATTGGGCATCTATGATAGTCCTACGTGTAGGCTGGTCCGCCGGGAGCACGATCATCTGTGTAGGTATAGGAGCAGGATTGTTGCTTGGATTGAGGAGGCCGCTATCATTCCACCCACCTCCCCTGACTTACCTCCGCCTCATGGAGATGCTCCACATGTGGTAGGGTCTCCTTCTCCGACGGTGACAAAGATGAGAAGAAATAAAAAACGCAAAAATTGTTTTGCAAATACGACAAAGCAAATGATCATGTCATTAAGAGTTGTCCAAAACTGGCTGCTAATGAGGTAAAGAAGAAAGAGGACATAATGGTTGTTGCAGAGGCCTCTACACTAAAAATAGATTTTGCTAATCTTGTGTAGAATGAAGAATGGGTGTTTCCTACTATTTGCAGTTTTGACCCATCTTCTCATGAGCAGTGTATGTCTGTAGTAGAATCAAATGTTTGGTATTTTGATAGTGGGGCAAGCAAACATATTACCTCGTGGCATAGTTTCTTCACTTCACTCGAGCCTGAACTCCTCTTATCCTATCATGGGAGTTGGTAAGATCATTCTGACTACTACTGAAGGTAGTTCTTTCACCTTATCAGATGATTTATTTGTGCTAGGGATCAAGAAAAATCTGTGATAAATTTCAACATTAGCCAAGATTGGATTAGTTGTGAAATTTGTTGATGATCGATGTACAATTCATGATATGTCTAATGGCGACATGATTATTGCTTCTAGCATTTTATGTGGTGGGTTGTATAAGCTCATAGACTATGAAAGATCTGTGAATGATTCGGCATGTGCAGTACATGATTCTCAGGCTATGTCAGATGCAAAGCTTTGGCATGTGTGCTTTGTTCATCTGAATTTTGCTAGTTTGCTACGCCTACAGAAATCTAAAATGGTGTCCTCTTTGCCCAAACTTGAGGCACCCAAAAAACATGTCTGTATAAGCTGTATTTTGGGAAAAATGTAGCATTCCTCCTTCCAAAAGATGGTTCAGTTTGGGATACTCAGAAATTGTAGCTTGTACATAGTGATGTATGTGGTCCTATGCAAACACCTTCTTTTGGAAATTATCTTTACTTCGTGACTTTCATTGATGATTTTTCCAGACATGCATGGGTATATCCACTCAAAGAAAAGTCCAAAGTGTTTATGTGCTTCAAACAATTTCTGCTTTTGGCCGAAAATCTGTCATGTAAAATGGGCATCCTCCATTCTAATCGAGGGGGGAAATATATGTCTTCTGACTTTAATGCATTTTTGGCTGAACGTGGGATAAAACATCACTGTACAGTGCCATATAGACCTCAACAGAATGGAGTTGATGAATGTAAGAATAGGTCACTCATGGACATGGCGAGGTGTATGGTCAAGAGTCAAGTTATTACCACATAGTTTCTGGCTTGAAGTTGTTATGTGTGTAGCATGTGTACTTGATAGGTGTCCCACTAAAGCTCTGTAATCTATCACTCCATATGAATCCTGGCATGGTCGCAAGCCATGTGTTGCTCATCTGCATGTTTTTGGTTGTTTGGCATATGCATTAGTGCCTGGACAACATCACAAAAAATTGGATGATAAAGCAATAAAATGTATTTTTGTTGGGTACAGTTCTGAAATCGAAGGCTGTCGCCTGTATCATCCATAGACTAAATGCATTCTAGTTAGCCATGATGTTGTTTTTGTGGAAGATGCTATTCAGACCTTACTTTCATGTATGAAGGAGACATATCTTAGCTCCAAAGACATGTATGATACTTTTCTGTCTCTTTTTACAAGTGGAACGTCTAGTGCTGGTCCTAATGAGGCAACTTCTTAGCCATTGCAATTTTCATGTGATGATGTAGATCATTCCATTTTTTATGCAGAGATATTATTTGTAGCATTTTGGCCTTGAAGACTGTAATCCTATTGCCATTCCTATGGAGATAGGTTTACAATTGAGTCTTCATGATGCTGGAGATGTATTTGATGTTTGTTCTCTATCAGCAGGCTATTGGATGCGTGATTTACTTATGCATTACTCGGCTAGATATTTAGTTTGTTGTCTCACATATGAGCAGGTTTATGCATTGCCCAGGTGTCAAGCATTGGCTAAGCGCATCTTTCGCTACTTGAGTGGTACCCAACTACTTGGATTGTTTTATCCCAAGGGGGGATCACTACCTCCAAATTTGCATGCTTTTTTAGATAGTGATTGGGCTGGTTGCTATGACACTCGTTGTCCACTAATGGTTTTTGCTTCATGCTTGGTAGCTCATGCATATCTTGGTTGAGCAAGAAGCAGCCTACTATGGCCACTTCCAATTGTGAGGCTGAGTATAGGGCAACTTTCACAACAACTATTGAGTGTGTGTGGCTCAGATGCCTTATGGCTGATTTGGGTGTTGGTCAGTCTTCTGCCACCACCATCTTCACTGACAATCATAGCGCATTGGCAGTTGCAAGGAACCCTGTGTTCCATGCTCACACTAAGAACATTGAGGTGCATTATCATTATGTCAGGGAGAGGATCTTTGCTGGAAAGATTAGCTTGGCGTATATACCCATGCAGGAGAAAATTGCAGATCTTTTTACGAAGGCTCTGCCTAGGGAGAAGTTTGAAGCTTTCCGCAAAGCTTTGGGCTTAATTCCTTTTGTGGATTGATTCCACATAGTTTGACACTTCCTTATACATGAGTGCCAGGTCCTTGTTCAATGCATCACTCCCAGGGGGGATTTGTTGATATATTTAGGTAGTGATATGTGTGAACACACTAGGACCATTGAGGCACTTTTTTCCCTCTTTAGGAGGTTTTTTTCCCTCGGCTTGTATATACGCCTCTAGCCCTAACATGCTACTTATCTTTGTACATTCTAGTGGTAATACATTCAATATTGTTTGTTATGCTCCAAGCTTCTTCTTCTTCCTTGTGCTATTCGCATGCTTCTGTAGACGTCTAACTCCAACATGATTTTTTCATGCACCAACAACTACTGTTGAAGCCTAGGATGCTTGAGTCTTCAGACCTTCAATACTCTATGATGTCCAATCATAGCTTTGAACCTGTTTAACTTTACTCCATCCAATGGTTTGGTCATCATATTTGCACATTGTCGTTGAGTGGATACATATGATAATTCATTATCCTTGCTTCTGATTTTCTCCCTAACATAGTGATAGTTGACCTCTATGTGTTTGGACCTTGCATGATAAATTAGATTTGTTGCAAGATGAAGTGAGCTTATGTTATCCCCAAAAATGTGAGGAGTAGAAAACTTGAGACCTAAATCTAAGTATAAGGCCTTGATCCACATGGCTTCCTGAGTTGCATTGGCTAATCCTCTACATTAAGATTTTGTTGATGAAAGAGCAACAATGGCTTGATTCTTAGATGACCATGAAGTGAGCTTTGTACCTACAAAAGTAACATATCATGAATTACTTCTTCTATCATCTTTAGAACCTGCCCAATCTACATCAGCGAATAGCTTTATGTCTATATCAGATGTATATGGATAATATATTACTTCATTTATGGTTCCCTTCAAATACTTGAGTATTCTCTTAGCTACTTCCATGTGTGGTTTTGTAGGAGTATGCATGAACTGACTCAAAACACTTACACTATAGCAAATATCTACTCTGGTCAATGTGGCATAGTTCAAACTACCCACTAAAATTCGATAGCTTGTTATGTCTTCAATTGGGTCTCCTTCATAAGCACTTAGATTCAAGTTCATCCCCATGGGTGTACCTGCAACCTTAGCATTATCCATCTTGAACTTGGCTAGCATAACCTTGATGTATTTCCTTTGAGTGAGATACATACCCTTTTCTATATACCCAACTTCTAAGCCTAGCAAGTATGTGAGTTGATTTAGATCACTGATCTTGAATTCCTCCTTCATTTGTAGTTTGATCCTCCTAATACCTTTAGCATCATTGTCTTTGAGTGTTATATCATCTACATATAGGAAAAGGTATATGAATTCTCCATGATTCCTCTTAATGAAGAGTGAAGGATCTACTTTGCTAATCATAAAACCCTCATCCTACAAATAGGTAACAAGTTTATGACTCCAATCTCTTGTAGATTTCTTTAAACCATATGGGGCACCTGCATACATGTTTAAGAACATGTGAATCTTCAAACCCAAGAGGTTGATCCATATATACATCTTCAAATATTCATTCATTCATAAATGCATTCTTCACATCCATTTGATAGAGCTTCCAATTCTTGCATCTTGAAGTGCTCATAAGCACTCTGATTGTTGGCATCTTTGCTATAGGTGAGAAGGTCTCCTCACAATCAATTCCTTGGGTCTGAACATACCCTTTAGCCACAAGTCTAGTTTTATATGTGTTGATGGTTCCATAATATTTCTTCTTCACTTTGTATATCCATCTAGATCCAATGATCTTCATGATTGGAGTCTTGGGAACCAATTCCCAAGTGTGACTCTCCAACAAGCCTTCAATTTCTTCTTCCATAGCATTCCCCTTTACCTCCTCATAAGATGAGGGCACCTCAAAAACTTTCCTCAGCTAAATAGATAGTGTTTAGTTACTAGTGATGTATCATAGCCATACCTTTTTGGCTTCTTCTGCTCCTCGTGGATCTTTTGATGGTTTGTTGAGAGGATTCTGCTACATCCCTCAACTCTTGTATCTTGATCTTGCCTTTGGAGTTCCATGAGTTGACTTCTCTTCTTTGTGTCTTTTGATCATCTTCAAAATCACTTGATGATTCAAGTGTATGTGTATTCTTGCTTGAGAGAGTTGGGAAGTCTTCCTCTAGATCATATGGTATCTTGATCTTCCTACAATCATATTCAAACCATGATTTCTTCTCATTAGGCACAACATCTTGACTAACAATAAAACCTTTATTGCTATGGTTATATATTCTATAACCTTTTTTATTAAGGTCATAGCGTATAAGCACGCACTTCTCTCCTTAGGGTCCAATTTAGCCAAATATCCTGCAATGGTTGAAGCTTGGCCTTCTTCCATTCCACACTTCATATGGATTCATATAATCCATGCCTTTGAAGGTAATCTATTTATCAAATTTGTGGTAGTAGATATTTCATTTACCCACAAATAATTTGGTAGCTTCTTCTCATTCAACATGGACCTTGTTGCCTCCACAACAGTCCTATTCCTTCCCTCTACCAGTCCATTCTACTTAGGATTGTAGCTAATAGTGATTTCTCTTTTGATTCCTCTATCTTGGAGATAGGAATCAAATTTATGGGAGAATTATTCTCCCCCTTCATCAAACCTTAGTCTTTTTAGCATTATACCTATTTGATTCTCCACAAGAGCTAAATATTTCTTAGAAACGTGAAAACGCTTCATCTTTATGCTTCATGAAGTACAAAAAAATCCATTCATTACAATCATTTGTAAATGAAACATAAATTCTTGATCCTAAGATTGATAGTTCTTTGCTAGGTCCCCAAACATCTGTGTGAACAAGCTTCAAAAGGTCTCCATGTATGTATCCTTTCTTGGTGAATGGTTGCCTGTGTGAATTTCCAAATTGACATGCTCTACACTTGTATATCATGTGTTGCTTTAAGATATTGGGTAGTCCAAGCACACTTTGATCTCTATTGATTTGTTTGAGGCTCTTTCTTCAATGGGAGCTAACCTCTTATGCCAAAACTCAAGTTCTTATAGGGTTTGGGTGCCATAGTTGAACAAAGCAATGTTCTTGGTGTCTTGGAGTTCAAATATGAACAACCTACCTATCTTCTCTCCCTCTTTTATCTTCTTGAAACCTTGTTGTGGATCTTCTACGTAGGCTTCATGCTTGGTGAAACTCAACTGCAACCCTTTCTCCACAATATATCCTACACTTGTAATATTCTTCATAATGGTTGGCACTTGTAATATTCTTTATAATGGTTCTCCAATGCTTCCAAGTTGACCTGCAATGTCCATCTTCGTGACATTAAATCTTCTTGAGTGTTGTAAACTCCATCCATAATTGAATCTTCCTAGCTTTGGTACTTGAAGAGAAGAATGATTCCAATGCATTCCATGTCTCTTGAGATTTCTTATAGTTCCTAATATGAGGGAATAAGAAATCAGAGATAGAGTTGGGAATATATGACCTTGCCAAAGCATCCTTTGCACACAATGTATTCAACTTTTCTTGCCCCTCTTGAGTTGGTTGGCACTTGTTTCCAGGTACTCGCATCATCTCATATCCTAAGATATATCCTTAAATCTTCCTTGAAAGGAAGCCTCCATTCTTACAAACCATGTTGAGTACTTGGTTTGATTCAATTTGTCATAGGTGAGGGAAATCCATCACCCATAATGCCTAATCGTTGACCATGATCTGATACCAATGTGAGAAAATGATGGATAGTGTATAGAGATGAGATGGTCTTGTCAAAATCCTACTATAGACTAGCCTTGATAACTTCCTAGCCTTGATAACTTCAGAGAACCTTAATAGACTCCCTAAGATTCCAATGTATGCATTTAGACCACTATCTTTGAAGCATTATTCTCAAAACTCTATGCCAAAATAGATAAGTTGTGAGTACAAAGCACCTTGAGAAAACCTTTTATTTATGGAAGAAGGCTCTCAGTGTTTTACTCAGAGCTCACAACTTGGTAGCAATTGACCTGTGATATTTATCACACTTTGAAATGACGTTTCAAGCAAGCTATACCAAGTTATTTCATGAATTTAGGATGACTAAACACAGAGCAATGCGCATAAGAGGCCAGGGGGTAGTCGTGACTTTTCACAAAGAAGATGATACACAAACCTTGTCACATAGATTTTATCATAACTCAAGATCTACGCAACCATAGAGAAATGACTCAGAGAACTTGAGAGAGTTGCACAATGTATCGTAATAGTAAATAGATATTCAAATATCAATGAGAATGAATTATAAAATGTATTGCTAATGGACATATGATACAAAGAGAGTCTGGAGGACTTCTCTAGCTTTGGGGTAAGACTAAGATTACTCAAAATGAGTATGATAATCAGCTCTCTTACCTGTGACTCAAAAGCATAATGTATATATACACTTTTTTGACTTGATGACTGTAAGAGTTTTCACCTAAAAGTGATCCTAGCTTTTAGGGGATAATTTGAGATTTTAATTCAAATGGATTTGTGGCTTTTGGCTCATGATATGTTCATGAGAATCTCTCCAATAATTCCATTTGTTTTTTTCTAAGTTAAAATACATATTTAACTTTTGAAACTTTCAAAGCATATACTACAATGGATGTACATTTATGCCTCATAAATCAAGGGAGGTCCAATGTGCATTAGTCAAACACTTAAGCTTGCTTCATGCACCAACATATAGAATGTTACATAATGAAGAGGAAGAGAAGAAGCTCAACAAGAGGAGGAAGGGGTAGAACTGAGGAACAAAAGGGCCTCATAGAGTATAGCTAAAGAAATCTCACAAGGCCTACATTTTGTCACATTCTTATTAGAAAATACTCCACGAGACTCATGAAGATGTCGGCAAGCAAGAGAGGTAGTAAATCCAACACAGTTAGGGCGATTGAATCATACCACGAGTGCAAGAGAAACTATCATCAATGTTGCAGCAAACATGGAATCCCTCCACATATCTCACAAGGAAGAAATTCAAGAGATGTTAGCACAAACTCAAAGAGAACTACATGAGCTACAGTAAAGGACACCACCAATATTAACTCATCCTATAACCCGTTGTTGGAAAGACATTTTTTGTAAAAGCAAAAATGGAAAATATTGTAATATAATAGTTTGGATTACTCCAATTGTTGTAAAAATGAGGAAGAGTGTCTTCCTCATGATGGTATGTAAATTATGTATTTTTTTGTAGCATTTTTAGAGCTCTCAAGTGAGTAGAATTTTAGGGAAGACATTTAGAGGACCTACTTCAAGTGTGAAAGGGGACACTTGAAAAATTATATAAGTCATTTATGCCTCATTTGTAAGGAGATCTTGATCTTTTTGTATTTTTGATGATTAATGAGAACTTGAGAGGTCTACCTTCTTCCTAATCTCATCATCAAGCTTTCATGACGATTTCAAGTTGATTTTCTAAGAGTTTTTCATGGATTTATCTTTGTGATCAGTAGTTCTTTGAGAGTTTCAAGATTTCATAAGTTTATATCAATTTTCTAAGTCTCCATAACCTTCCAACGTACTATTCCATCTTGACTATGTGGTTCTATCAGAATCATGATTGTCTTATCACTAGGGTACAAGTATTCAAATTCACATTTGATGTTAGAAATGTCTTTATTATGAAAAATAGCATACTTTAGGCACAAAAATCACTGAAAACTCTTATTATTCCTAGATCAATCTATAAGAAATCATAGAATTATCCATAAATTTTATGAAACCTCTGATGAAACTGATCTTCTTTTGATAAATCTTGGATTCCATTGATGAACAAGGGGTTCTGGTCTTAGTATACTTCTCAGATTGACAATTTTAAGTATTTGAGGTTGTTGTTCCTACATACTATGATGATTGGAGAGGACAACTCCAAAGTATAACAAACATTTTTGGCACTGTTGCCGGGAAGAAAGAAAAGCTTTCAACCATTGGAGCTTTGGACCGTGCTGGATCTTCCAAGTTGATGGTAACAAATACTTGTTCAAAATTAATTTGAATCATCAAGTGTTACAAAGATGAAAAGGTGAGTATGTTTATCTATGAAAGATATTTCTTCATTCATCTTATTGAGAAAAGGGAGAGAGGATTTGTATGTTGTTCTTTCACTTCAAAAATTTGAGATCATAATCTTTCTTTATCAGCTTTTTAACTTTATTTTCATAAAACCCTAGACAAATTGTTTACTTTTGTTTGAAAAAAAAACAAAAAAGAGGTAAAAAAAAGTGGTTGAACTTTCTATGAACAAATGGTAACATCAGTGAATCATCAATTTTGAGAATAGGAAAAAAGGGGTGGAGAAAATGAAAAGTAATTGTTGAAAGATTATTTGTTAGTTGTGAACATATATTTCTTTTTGTAAAATTACAATTTATTTTTGATTTGCAAGTAAAAAGGGAAGTAGGAGTATTCTTGGATCTAAGGAAAAGACATCACATCAAGAGAAATGACAAAACATGTAAAGACAAAGGTAAAAGCAAAAAACCAAATTCTCTGTGGAAGGTAGGGTCATAAAAAATTTGAGCAAATTGTAAATATTCTTTGGTAAAGAATGAAAGAGAGAATACCAAGGCTTATTCCATGGTAAATTTTGAAATTTCATGAAAAAGAGTGAAATTTGCGATTGTGAGAAGAGGCTATAAAAGCAGGACGTATAAAAAAATGTGTTCATCGTGTGAGAGAGCAACAAAGAGAGTGCTGAAAATCACGATTGTGTGAGCAAAATCAAAAAGAACTTTTTTTCAAGATTTTTAAGCAAGCAAATTCAAGGTACATCCTTTTCACACAATCATTATTGTTTTGATAATTTTTTTGCAAAAAAGTGAGAAAAACCAAGTACTGACAGAAGCGTGATTTTTTAATTTTGGTGTTTCAATTAGAAAAAAAAATAATTTTTGATGAAATTTCTTCATTGCATGCTAATGAAAAAAATAAGGCACTCCATATACATGTGAAAAAATAAAAAATAACCACATAAAATTCTTACTAGAAAATTCCACATAATTGCAATTTTGTGTAAAAAAACCATGATTCTCTAAAAATATGACTTTCAGGGGAAATCCCATATTTTCACGATTGTGACAAAGGATCACGATCTTCAGGTTCAATTTTTCACGATTTTGACCTCAGAACCGTAAAATATGTGAAAACATGATTGTGAGTAAAAAATACAATTTTGAGCACTTGAAAATCGCAATTTTCTCCTCTGTTTCAAAATCATGATTTGTCAGTGTGAGAATTGAGATTTCTCAAAATTAAAATTTTTGGCAAAAAACAGAACATGATCTTTTGTACAGAATCATGGTTTTTAAAATTTCAAGAACATGATTTTAAGGAAATTTCAAAATATCAAAAAAATATAAAATAAAAAAAAAGGAAAACTTTAAAAAAATCATAAACATTGAAAATTGTGATTCTTTGTGAAAAATCACGATTCTGAGCTCACAATTATGATTTTTCTAGTTTTGGAAACTTGAAAATTTTGACATACATACAAAGTCAACACATTGGCTCACACTTAGAGACACACTTGAGAAACAAATACCATAATTAAGCTAAAGAAAATTATAACCCTAGTTCTCCACTGGAATTTAGGATTTTTCTAGGGAAATATATAAAAATTGATGAGATTGAGATCAAGGCTTGTTGCCAAACATAACCAAGATCTAAGGAGTCTTGGGCACAACAAAACATAAGTAGGGAGGATCAAAGTACATACTTATCACAAGGAAATATGGAAAATAAAAATGGAGAAGCAAAAACATCTGATCAAGGAGATTATAAAAACATCTTGAAATACATGTATACGAATAGGTTTAGGGCCTATGTGTATTAGAATGGACTACGTAAGGAACTCATTAGGTTGAGAGACTTAGAAATTCCTTTAAACTTGATGCCAATGGCTGAGTTTAAAGATGGTAGATATGAAGATAGACAAGGATGTATATATGTCTTCACAAATAACCTAGATGAAACAAATGAATTGGGTCAGTGTTCATAGAAAGGAGATTGGGATCAAAATCTGGTTGGCATATATATGGATGGAGTTGTTTGGGTGGATACGTACCTTCACTCTCACATGATGGATATTATCCTCGAGCTTGGAGTTCTCATAACACCAAGCCCTATGCAGACTCCACAACTATATGCACACTAGTCCTCCAATTGAGCATGTTGCTTTTATCTTGGCGATGGTCATCTAAGTTCCCATTGGGCATGTACTCGTAAACAAATGCATTCAGCTATGTGATGCCATTGTTCCCCTCTATTCAAACTTGATAGGGTAGTTTCCCTAAATTGGCTATTGCATTTGTTATGATGAACCCACTGAGCCTTATGGTTTCTGTGCTCCATAAATATAAGTTATGTGTGGAAACAAAAATAAAAGAGACTGCATGCAATGACGTTAAGAGTTATGTACTAAGTGAAGAAGAAGCAATGTGAAGGACTGTGATGAGGTTATGCCTTTATGAAATGAGTGTAAGTTGAGATGATGAGGGTATCTGAGAAGATGAGATGGTTGTTGTAATGAAGTAATGTAAAGAGGTGGTGTAGTGAGGAAGCATATTGATGGCGTGATCGATGACTGGGAATAAGTAGATGGGTTGTGATAGGAGAATTCAATATGCGAAAAAGTGATGTGAAGGTAATAAATCAAGATTTAATGAAGTGGATGTGATGCGTATATTACAAATGAGTGATGATAATGGAGAAGTATGATACTTGCAATGAGGCATGGCGAGAGGAAGAATAGATGAACAAATTTTTTAGATGAACAGAAAACAATGAGCAATGAACACAAAGATCTATGAGGTATAGATTGTGGCTTAATGATGTAAGTGTATACTTGATGAAGGGAGACACTACAAGAAAATAGGGAGCATGGAGATGCCCCCAATTGAAAAAAAATACCATCGCTTATTTGCATAAGCGATGGCCCTAGAAAAAAAGGGGGCATCGTCACATAAGTGATGCATATCATCACTTATACGATGGTGCCTAAAGTGCATCGCATATTAGTGATGCTGGTAAACTACCTATGATTCTAGAGCATTGCTTATGTGATGCTCTACGAAAGACCAAAGAAAATGGAAATGTGTTGGGATTCAAAGTCAGAGAGATTGACAGAGAGAGAGAGAGAGATGGAGACGAAATGAAAATCGATACAGAGGGAGAGAGAGGCAAACATATACATACACTCACATGCATACATGCACACACATGCATATGCATACATACATACACACATGCATACACACACATACACATACACACACATATGCATACACACACATACACACATAAACATACACATGCATACACACACATACACATACACAGACATACACACGTACACATACACACACATAGATAAACACGCAAACACATATACACATGCACACATACACACACATATACACTCACATGCATACATACACACATGCATACATACATACACACACATGCATACATACATACACACACATATACATCACACATATACACATATACACACATATACTCACATACACATGCATACACACACATACACATACACACATATACATACACACACATAGACACACACACATACACATATACACACACATGCATACATACACAGACATGTGTGCACATGCATATGCATGCATACATGCACATATGCATACACACACATACACATACACACACATATGCATGCACACACATACACATATACACACACATACAATCACATACAAAAATATACATACACATGCATACACACACATACACACACATACACACACATACACACATATACATACACAGACATACACATACACATACACATACACATGCAACCACATATACATACACACACATACACACACATGCATATGCATACATACATACAAACACATACACATACACATATGCATACACACACATCCACACACATACACATATACACACACACATACACATACACATACACATGCATACACACACATACACACACACACATACACACACACACCTACACACATACACAAACATATACATACAAAGACATAGACATACACATATACACTTACATGCATACATACACACACATGCATATGCATATATACATACACACATGCAAGCACACAAATACATAGATAAACATACACACACATGCATATGCATTATATACATACAAACATGCAAATACACACATACACATACACACACATATACATACACATGCACACTCACCAATACACATACACACATACACACATACACATACACACACATATACATATGCACATATAGACACACACACACACATACACATACACATACACATACACATACACATAGATAAACTCATATGCATATATACACAAACATGCTTACACGTACATATGATACATACATACACACATGCATACACACACATACACATACACACATGTTCATACAAACACATACACATACACACACACACACTTACACATATATACATACACATACATACACACACATACACACACATACACACACACATATAGAGACACACATGCATGTTGAAAGTTTTGTATTTCAAGCTTTAAGGGTGTGGGAACATGCCCCAAATTGAAACTTCCACATCATCCACAATCAAAGGAGGATGATTTCCACAATTTGGAGGCATAAAATCATGTCTATAATGGAAAGAAGTTGATTAGAAAAGATTTAGGTCACCTCTTGATGCGATTGGACCTCACCTTTTGACATGTATATGCTTTTGATTGGTTAAAGATGTTGGTATGGAGATGTATATGCTTTTGATTGGTTAAAGATGTTGGTATGTGATTGTGAAAGCCTCTAATGAGCTATATTATGACTTAGATTCATGTAAATACATGCCCGAGTGGGCCTCTCTCTTAAACACACCCCCTACTAGCTGTTCTGTGCATATTTTGCATAGATTTCACTTTTACATAGATGATTGTCACAAACCTCCTCATCTTGTAATTATTGTTTCTCCTTCATTATGAATCTATTTCTAATGATTTTTGTCTTTTTGGAAAGCTTTATAAGTTTTACATTGAGTCTTGGCATCTATGGTATAAGTCTCAGGATCAGTGCCTGCACGAGTTTAGAGAAATGTCCAGAACAGTGTCAGTGTAATTAGCTAATACTCTATGAAGAGATCAAGTTACCTATTTTGTTGTAGCTAGTTGAGGCATCATCTAGTGTCCAAATGGAGTGATTTTACTCTCATTGGGAATTTCTTAAATTCTAGTGTTACCTTACAAATTTTCATTTTCATTCTCTACATGTACTCTGAGAAACTCAAAAAACACAGAGCCTATGTTTGAAAAAATTCAAGGTCCTAGGAGGATTCATTTGCTTTTGTTGTGGACATAGGAGTGTTTATCCTCTAACAATGGTATCAGAGCTATCCGTGGAGTATCAAAGAGACAAGAAGGAGCTACTGAACTGAAGTAAATACCTTATCAAATTTTGAATGAAAGAAGCAAAGAATGGGCACTTCAACAAGGGGAAGCAAACAAGTCATTGAATCAAAGATGAAACTTCATCAAGAGGAGTAGCTCTATTTTTTGAGGTAAAAGCCATCTTTTTCAACCTCATTGCATCAAGGGGAAGGTTCTAAAGAGCTAGAAGGAATGATGGCTGATTTCAATGCTCAAATTGAGAAGCTCAAAAAGGGAAACTACCAACCATGGTGATTTAAAATAAGCAATTTTTTTTACTGGGGAAAGGTTTCTAAGGACTTTGTGACTTGTGGAGAGCCAAAACCCAATTCAATCCAACCAATGACCATAGAAGAGCAGCAAGAGAGTGGTATGAAATGAACAAAAGAGTCATTTTTATTTTATCTCAGCATATTAAAAACTCCATGATAGGACATATTCAAGATTTGGATACATCAAAGAAGGTGTGGGAGTGCTTGGAGAGATTGTACTCAACCTCCACAAAATCTAGAAAAATTCAGCTCAAGAATGAGCTAAATAATCTTAGGAAACACCCCTCTAAAGGTGCTAATGATTACATAGTAAAGCTTAAAGATCTTGCAAATGCACTAGGGTCAATCGATTATGCCCTAGATGATGACGATCTTGTAGCCCACAACCTAAATGGACTTAGGGATTATGAAAAATGGAGAGCCTTCACAACTTCAATGTATGTAATGGATTCTCTTCCTTATTTTGATCAATTAACCACTCTCATTATGATAGAGGAGATGAACCTTGGTGGTCATAATGCCAAAGATAGCCAAGGGAAATTATTGTATGCAGGTAGAGGAAGAGGAAGGAACAATTGAGGTGTTATAAGAGGAAGAGCAAGATATCAAAGCAACCAAGGAGGTCAAGGACAACAAGAAAATGTAGTTCAAAGAGGTGGAAGAGCAACAAATAGAGGAAGAGGTGGAAAATTTGGTGGAAGAGGACAACCCACTTCAAATGGATGCTTTATATGCAGTAAGCCACATCATTTTGCTGATGAATGCTATTATAGAGCTCAAAGACCAGGGAATCAAAGCAACACCAACAATTATAGAGGGCACGATAATTATGCAAACACATCATCCAACCAAAAGAATGATTATTTACTTATCATGAGGTATGGTGAAGATACAAATCAAGCTAGTGAAGATGTATGATATGTAGATAACGGATGTAGCAATCATATGTCATGTCGAAGGGATGTTTTTAGTATTTTTCAGTTCCCAAAGCATCAAGGACATGTGGAATAGGTGAGAACTTACAACATACCATTCAGCATGTCGAAGATATCAGTTTGGAAGGGAATCAAAAGGCAAAGTGCTTATCAGGGGTATTACATGTCCCTACTATTACCAAAAACTTGATTTCAATAGGCCAAATGGTAGAAAAAGGTTATCAAGGTAGGTTCAATGAAAGAGGATGTTCTGTTTAGGATCCAAGGGTAGATTTCAAGCTCATAGCAAAAGGAAAAAAGCAAGGGATAATGTTCACAATGGACATAAATTAGCCACACCATTCAATGTATGTCACATATGGAGACAAGAGGATAGCATAGTTGGACCTATGGCATAAATGAATAGGTCACATCAACCTAAAAAAGCTTGAGGAGATGCAAAAGAGGATCTTGGTAAGAGGCCTACCAAATTTTACATCTAAAATGTTGCATGCAATTTGTGTAGCTTGGCAACAAGGAAAACAATCAAGGATGCCCTTCAAGAAGAGTACCTACGTGAGTGCAAATGTTTTAGACCTCATTCACATGGATGTTTGGGGTCCAATGAGAGAAGCATCCCTTGCTAGAAATAGGTATTTTGTAACCTTCATTGGTGATTTTTCAAGAAAAGTATGGTTGTATTGCATTAGAAACAAATTAGATGTATTCCACTACTTCAAGCAATTCAAGGCATAGGTGGAGAAGGAGTCTGGCAAGTTTATCCAAACCTTGAGATCCAATGGTAGGGGAGATTACTTCTCCCATGAATTTTCTAAATTTTTGCAGGTCAATGGCATCAAAAGACAATTTACATGTAGGTATATCCCTCAAGAAAATAGGGTAGGAGAGAGAAAGAATAGACACATAGCAAAGGTAGCAAGGTGTATGGTCAATGAAATGAATATGCCACATTGTTATTGGGGAGAGGCTACAATACATCCACATACATCATGAATAGATGTTCTACATCAGGTATACATCATCTAACCCTTGAGGAAGCATGGAGTGGAAGAAAACCTTGCATTTCACATCTTAGAATCTTTGGTTGTATATGCTATGTACCTGTACCTCAAGAGTTGAGGTCAAAGTTAGATGCAAAAATTGGAAGGTGTATTTTTTTGGGATATTCTATGGAACAAAAGGGGTATAAATGCTATAATCCCATCAACAAGGAATTGAAGGTAATTAGGGATGTTGTCTTTGACGAGTTCAAGTCTTGTTATGCATGCTCAAGTCCATTGCAGATTGAAGAAACAAGTGAGACCTATAAGAAGAATGATGATAGAGTTCAAGAAAACATGGATTTGAGTGGTCCAAGAAACTCATCCAACACAAGGACACCCTCATCATGGAGTGGAAGACTTAGGGAAAGAGAGACCAGCTCTAAAGAAAGCAAAGTCAAAGGTGATGAGAAGATTGGAATTGAACAAGGAAGCTATGTGGATGAGAGTATGTTGGAAGATGAAGAGATTGAAGAAATTCAAACTCCAAGAGTCACAAAACAAATAAAGAAGATGGAAACCACACTAAAGGAAGTGAAAAAAGTTCCTCAAGATTAAGATATACAGGTCAATGGTTAACATATGATAATTTCATTGCAAAGCATTGTGCATACATGACTCAGGTAATCAAGGACAAAGAACCCACTAGTTATGAAGAAGTTAAGGATTGCAAGCAATGGCAAGAGGCAATGAAGGAAGAGCTCAAGGCAATTGATGAGAGCCATACTTGGAGCTTGGTACCAACTCAATAAGGCATGAAGGTGATAGGTAATAACTAGGTTTAGAAATTTAAAAAAAAATTGAGATGGTTCCATTGCTAGCTACAAAGCAAGGTTGGTGCCGAAAGGCTTCTCCCAAAGCTATGTGATAGATTATGATGAAACTTTCAGCCCCATAGCCAAGATGCCAACAATTAGGACTTTGATTGCAGTTGCCACATCAAAGAAATGGAGCTTATATCAGTCGGATGTGAACAATGCCTTCCTCAATGGAGAGCTTGAAGAAGTAGTTACATGAGCCAACCTCAAGGATTTGCTAGTACAAGGTACCCAAATCATGTTTGTAAGCTAAGGAAAGCATTATAGTGTCTAAAAGAATTAGCAGTTAGTGGACTATTTATCAAGTTGTGGATACAAATAAAGTGTTGTAGATCCATCACTTTACATGAAGAAGCAAGGAGACAAGATGATATACATATGCATCTATGTGGATGATTTGGTCATCACAGGAAGTGATATTGTATGTATTAAAGAGATAAAATCAAAGCTAGGAAAACAGTTCAAGATATCTAATATTGGAACACTAAAATACTTCTTGGGAATAGAGGTAATCTATGCACACAATGGCATCTTCTTGATTCAAAGTAAATACGTGTTGGATGTGCTATAGAAGTTTGGTATGAGTGGTTGTAAGCCACTTTCTCAGCCCATGAAGACCAATACAAAGTTTTTTGCAGGTCGAGGAGAGGCTATACAAGATATTACACTATATACAAGCATAATTTGTTTTCATTGGTTTATGATACATTCACTAGACCCAATCTCGCATATGTAGTAGGTGTACTCTCTCAATTTTTGCATGCACCCACTCATCATCATCTTATGGCAGCAAGAAAAGTTCTTAGATACATCAAGCACGCCATCAACCAAGGTCTATTTTACTCTTATGATGATGACCTAAGTGTCAAAGGTTATAGTGATTGGGCAGGTAGCAAAGATGATCAAATGAGTACATCAAGTTATGTTTTCATGCTAGGTACAAAAGTGATCTCATGGAGCTCTAAGAAGCAACCCACTGTTGCTCTTTCATCCATAGAGGTTAAGTACATAGGTTTAGCATTGGCTACATGTGAGCTACTATGGCTTAAGAAGATACTTAAGGATCGTGAAGTGAAAGCAGAGGAGTTTCCTCTTTATGGAGACAACATTTCAAGCATTTACCTAGCTAACAATCACATGTTTCATGCAAGGAGCAAGCACATAGAGGTTCATTACCACTTCATTAGAGAAAAGGTGATGGCAAAGGATCTAGATATAAGGTATGTAAACACTAACGTGCAGGTTGCAGACATGATGACAAAGTTTCTTGAAGGTATAAATCTTGGAGGATTCAAGGAAGCAATCAACACAAGAGACATAGGATGAATAAATGAAGGAAAAAGACTTGAGCTTGAGGGGGTGTTGAAAGTTTTGTATTTCAAGGTCCACAGTGTGGGAACATGCCCGAAATTGAACCTTCAACATCATCCACAATCAAAGGAGAATTATTTCCACGATTTGGAGTCATCAAATGATGCCCATAATAGAAAGAACTTGATTAGAGAAGATTTAGGTCACCTCTTGATGTGATTGGACCTCACCTTTTGACATGTATATGCTTTTCATTGGTTAAAGACGTTGATATGTGACCTTTAAAGAATCTAATGAGTTTTATTATGACTTAGAGTTGTGGAAATACATGCCCAAGTTATGCCCTTGCTTAAACACACCCCCTACTAGCTATTTTCTACATATTTTGCATAGATTTCACTTTTAAAAGCTCTATCTCTCTAAGTGATTGTTATAGACCCCCTTATCTTGTAATTCTTGTTTCTCCTTAATTAGGAATCCATTTCTAATGATTTTTTGTCTTTTTAGAAAGCTTATAAGTTCTACTTTGAGTATTGTAAGTCTAATGATCAATGACTGCACACGTTTAGAGAAATGTCTAGAATAGTATCTATGTAGTTAGCTAATACTCTGTGAAGGGATCAAGTTATCTATTTTGTTGCAGCTAATTGATGCATCATCAAATGTCAAATGGAGTGATTTTACTCTCATTAGAAATATTTTTAAGTCTACTCTCAGCTTGACAATTTTCATTTTCATTCTTTGCATGTACGCAAAGAAACTTTGAAAACATAGAGCCTATCTTTGAAAAAATTCAGGGTCCTAGGAGGGTTCATTTGCTTTCATTGTGCACATAGGAGTGTTTATCCTCCAACAATACATACAAACATGCATAAAAAACACACATACACATATACACACACATACACTCACATACACACATATACATACACACATATACATACACACACATACACACACATACACATAGATATACATACACATACACACATATACACACACATAGACAAATACATAACATGCACACATACACATACGCACATATGCACACACATAAACATACATAGACAATTACACAAACATATACATACACACATACACATAGATACACACATACACATACACATACACACACATACACATACACATATACACATACACATACATACACATACATGCATACACACATGCACACACACATATACATACACATGCATTCACATATGCACACACATACACATACATGCATACACACATAACCATGCATACACACATGCACATACACACATGCACATACACACATACATGCATACACATACACACACATACACATGCACACACATACACATACATGCATACACACATACACATACACACACATACATAACAAACACAAACATACACATACACACACATACACATATACACCCACACATACACATGCATACACTCACATGTACATGCATACACACATGCACACACATGCACACACACATACACACACATACATGACTAATGCAAACATACACATACACACATATACACCTACACATACACACACACATACAATCACATACACACATATGCATACATGCACATACACACATGCACATGCACACATACACATATATGCAGACACACATACACATGCATACACACATACACATACATGCTTACACATACACATGCATACACACATACACATACATGCATACACTCATAAACATGTATACACACATACGCATACATGCATACACATACACATACACATACATGTGCATACACATACACAGACATGTGCATACACATACACATACATGTGCATACACATACACATACATGCATACACATAAGTACACACACACATACACATACATGCATACACATACACACACATACTCATACATGCATACACACACATACACATGCATATACACATACACATACACCTACACACATACACATCCACACACATACACATGCATACACACATGCACACACATACACATACATGCATGCACACATGCATACACATACACATACATACACATATACATGTACATGCATGCACACATACACATACACATATATAGTACACATACACATATATAGTACACATAAAAACCCAATGCTGATTAAGTAATCAACAATCCTTGCATGCCATGCACGAGGGGCTTGCGTCAGCCCATACAAAGCCTTTTGCAACCTGTAAACATATTTTGGATGCTTTGAATCTTCATATCCTTGTGGTTGGTCCACATATAATTCTTCCTGTAACTCACCATGTAGGAAAGCATTCTTCACATCCATCTGATGCAAAGTCCATCCTTTTGTTGTAGCTAATGCAACAAGTGTCTTGACAGTAGACATTTTAGCTACAAGGCTGAATGTTTCCTCATAATCAATGCCATATGTCTGTGCATATCCTTTAGCTACCAGTCATGCTTTATACCTGCTTATGCTACCATCAGCATAATGCTTTACCTAGTAAACCCATTTGGAGCCTATGGGTTTGTTTCCTTGCGGCAATGGAACTAGCTTCCATGTATCATTTCCATAAAGTGCAGCCATCTCCTCATCCATAGATTTTTCTCAATCTCCAATTCCAATCGCATCTTCAAAGCAAGAAGTGTTTCAGCATCTTGTATTACCTTTGTCATGTAGGCACAATGACAAGCCATATAACTGTCATACGTCAATCGTTGCACTGAATTTCGCATCCTCCCAGATCTTCTTGGTCCTGGGCCACTTCTCCTCGTATAATCTGCATGTGCCCTTCTTACTCCTAGAGTCTTCACAGAGGGCAATCCAAGTTCCTCATCAAGACTCTTTTCTGAACCGCTTGAATCTCCATCAACGTCTTCAAAGCCTACCCATGTTTTATGACCTGCAGAAAGCTTTTCTTTACCTTTCTTGGATGTATTTGATGAATTTGTTGGACTGAAATTTCCATGCAATCTTCCACTCCATGCATTTGAGTTGGAACTATTGCTTGGTGATGCATCCAGACCACTCAAAACTTGAGATTTTGCACTTGATTTTTCAACATTTTCTTTATCATTTGGTTCAAGATTCAGTCCTTCTTTGGAATATGCATAGAAGCTTGACATTTCATCAAATACCACATCTCTGCTCACCTTTACCTGTCCTGTGAGTGGGTTATAACATTTCATCAAATACCACATCTCTGCTCACCTTTACCTGTCCTGTGAGTGGGTTATAACATTTACATCTCTTTTGCTCAAGCGAGTATCCAATGAAGATACACTTTTCTGCTTTTGGATCAAGCTTCATCCTCAATTCATCTGGGCCATGTGCATATGCAATACAATCAAAAACTTCCAGATGTGATAAGTTTGGCTTTTTACCTGTAAACTTCTCTTCATGTGTAACTTGATGTACAACAGCAATTGGAGTTCTGTTCATGATGTATACATCGGTATGCACAGCTTCTGCCCAATAACATTGAGGCATATTCTTCTAAGCCATCAAGGCTCTTGCTATTTCTGTAATATGTTTATTTTTGCATTCAGCAATGCCATTCTATTGTGGTGTGTACCTGCATGAAAATTGACGCCGAATTCCATGATTTTTTAGAAAACTGTTGAACTCATTTGACATGTATTCACCTCCTCCATCAAATCTTAATGTCTGAATGTACTTCCCTATCTGCTTTTCCACCATAGCTTTAAAATTATGGAAGTGAGTGAACACCTCGCTCTTCTCTTTCATGAAATATACCCATACTTTGCATGTATGGTCATCAATGAAAACAACATAAAACCTACAACCGCCCTAGATGTGGTCTTTGCAAGACCCCAAACATATGTATGTACTACTTCTAGTACATTCTCACTAACATGCTTGTCATGTGGAAATGATGCTCTTGATTGTTTACCAAATTGTCATGTTGCACATACCTTTTGCATTTCTGCAACTTTGAAATTCGGTAATCCATGGACAATCTCCTTTGATTGCATCAATTTTAGCCTTTGCAAGTTTGCATGTCCAATCCATTTGTGCCACATCTTTATATCTGCAATAACTCCTGCACCTTTTGCAAACACGGCTGCATTCATTTTAGGGATCTTCACATTTAAGGTGAATATACTACCCACTTTGTTTCCTTTGGCAACCATTCGTCCATCCTGCTTGTACTCTTCTACATATAATGCATCAGCATTGAACCTGACTTATAAACCCTGGTCAACCATTTGTCCAACAGAAACCAGATTCTTTGTTATATTTGGAACATGCAACACATCAGCAAGATGTTTTACCTTTCCATCCTCCATCGATAGTGCTATGTTTCCTATATGCTCAATAGGATGTGATGTGTCATCACCTGTTTCAACATATCCAAGAACTGGCAATTTTTGCAAAGTACTAAACCATTCCGCATTGCTGATCATGTGATTTGAGGCACCTGAATCAACATACCAGCCATTATCATTTGATTTTGAAACACCAGCAGACATCATATTCATCATATGATGTTGAACCATGAACAACTTCTCAAAATCATCTGCACTTGTGGATGCATAATTATTATGCTGCCTTCTATTATTTTGATTCTTCAAACTGCAATCATGTTCAAAGTGTCTAGGTTTACCATAATTCCAGCATCCTTTACTGACATTACCTGAATCATTTCTTTGGAAATTTCTGCAGCCTCTTTGGCTCCCCCTGCCTTGAAACTGTCCTCTTCCTCTTGCATGATTCTGTTGTTGACTTTGATCTTGGTTATTATTTCCTCTTCCACTTCCAAAACCTCTACCTCTGACTCTTCCTCTACCAGAGTAGAATACTTGCTCAGAACTGCTCACAAAGATTCTCAATAATTAGCATAGATACCAGATCAACAAAATTCGGAATATTTCCCTTGGTCTAGAAGTTCTGAACTACTTATATGCACCTCCTAAACCATGAAGACACACTTGCACCTTATCATCATCATCTACATTCACACCAATAGATGCAATTGACTCACATATGCTTTTGATTTTCAAGGTGTAGTCACTTACCGACATGCTCTTCTTCTCCAATGTATGTAGCTGGTTCTTGAGTTGCAATTTCCGTGCCTTTGTATTGGTCTCATACAATGTGACCAAACTATTCCAAGCCTCTTTTGGAGTCTTGGCATCCTCGATGTGTCCAATCATGCTATCCTATATGCTAACAGATAGCTAGTACATTAGCTTTCGTGCTCCTTGATTCCATTCCTCATATGCTCTTAACTGATCTGTAGCCTGATTCCTTTCTAGTAAGTCCGGAGCATTTTCATTCTCTCCTTTGATGTACTTCTAGTAGCCTTTTCCCATCTGGAAATTCATCATTTTGAATCTCCAAGCATGGAAGCTGTTCTTGTCCAGCTTATCGCTCATAAGCTGACTCATTCCATTTGCGTTTTCCACTTCTACAGCAATTCACAACAGTGCAAAACACCACAAGCAGCACTTTTGCTTGAACACTGTTGCACTATGATGTGACAGTTCTATCTCATAAAAACACAGTTTTCATGTATCAACAGTACACGGGATCACTTGAAATTCTGGATCTGGAATATATGAGTGTTGCCAAACACAACACAAGTTATAGTTTTTTGAAAACTGACATGGTTTTTTTGTGGGCCTCACCTTGCAGGCTACGAAACGGAGGTGGAGATGGCTCCGAAACTTTGATCTGACAAAGTTAAGTGATCCTAAAGTTTTTAATATCATTTCTCATCATATACTCACTCTAAAGTGATCCTGAAAAGTCGGGATTACACCCATGACTTCTTAATATCATTTCTCATCATATACTCACTCTAAATTAGTGGAATAACTTGTGATAGTTAGATAACATCATCAATTATATTTCTAGAATCTCTTGGGTCAATTGGTATCAAAGAGTGAGAATTGAGCATTTCTCTGAGAGGTTCAAGTCCAAAAATAGCAAGTTTTCAAAATTTTTCCTCTATCTTGAAAGTTATTTGTTTTGGCACAATTGTTTGGCAATGATGCTCCAAGGTACATAGTGGGTCTAAATGCATATTTGAGAAGCTAAACATGTCTATTAAGGTAATCTGAAGTCACATTGGCGGGTGTAAAGTAGGATTATTGCAACACCACATCATTTTTGGAGTATACCCAACCATCTCTTCATAGTGGTATCAGAGCTACATCAACTCAACATGGAGATGGATTTCCTTCATCCATTGATGGTCACTTAGAATGGAAGCATATTTTCAAGGTAGAAATCTCTATGGTTACATTTCTCGAGATGAGATGCTGCCAATCCTCAGAAGCAAAGGGCAACCAACTCAAGAAGAACAAGAAAGGTTAACAACATGGTGCTCAAAGGATGCTCTAGCAGGACTTATATTCTCAACTCAGTCTCTGATTTTTTTACTTCCACACATTAGGAGCTGCAAGACCTTGTAAGAGACATGGAATGCCCTTGAAGCATTCTTCTCATCAAGCACTAGAGCTAGGAAGAATCAACTCTAGATGGAATTCACCACACTCAAGAAGATGCCCAAGCAAAGTGTGATTGACTTTGTCACAAAAATGGACTTAGTAGATCAACTTGGAAGCATTGGAGAATTCATTGAAGAGGAGCAGATAGTGAGACAAGTAATCAATGGAATCAAGTCAGATGATAAATGGGAAGCTTTCACCACACTTTTGGCCTACTTAATATATCCAAGGTGGGGAGCGGTCCTTTTTGCCTCTCCCTAACTCTCAGGGTCCTTCTGAGGGGAACAGAAAAAAGAAACGAAAAGAAAAAAAAACAAACAAAACAAAAAGAAAAGAAAAAACATCGTATCTATACGTGTGCCAGCACACTATGCCGGGCTAGTAGGCGAGCAGAGTCCACCTAGCCGGGTGGTCAAGACTGCAAACCGACGCTAGTTTCACCATAGGTGCTGGAGTTTGTGTGTGATTTGGTGCTTCGCACCATAGTGGGTCGATAGGTGAGTGGAGCCATCTTGGTCGGGTGGACGAGACCACAAGCTACACTCGGCTTTGCAATGGGCAAGCCCTTCCATGTGCATTTATACATCGTGTACCTATGTCGTTGTGTGCTATGTTGCATCGGTAGATGGGTGGAATGAACCTAGCCGGGCGGTTAGGACCACGAGTTGCATCCGGTTGCCGCATAGGCCAACCTATGTGTAAATAAATATATATAAGAAAAAGAAAAGAAAGATTTTGTGTTCCTATCCCTGAGGGGGAGAGAAACATATGATATACAAGTGCAGTGCTTGTCAACTTGGAAAATCACATAGACAACCCTTTATGAAGAAAGGATACATCCATGATGACTTGTTGGAGCTAGTCCACACAGATCTTTGGGGACCTAGCAAAGAGCCATCAATTTCAAGATCCAGGTACTATGTATCTTTTATTGATGATTGTAGCAGATGGACCATCATATAGTTTATGAAGCATAAGGATAAAGTATTCAATTATTTCTAGAAGTACCTTGCTCTTGTTGAAAATCAAACAAGTAAAGAGGCTAAGGTCAGATGGGGGAGGGGGGAAAATATTTCTCCCATGAGTTTGATGCCTATCTCCAAGATAAAGGCATCAAGGGAGAAATCACAACTAGATACACTCCAGAACAGAATGGAGTAATAGAGAGGAGGAATAGGACCATCTTTGAAGTTGCAAGGTCCATGCCAAATGAGAAAAAATTACCCAATTATTTGTGGGCAGAGACTGTATCTACAGCCACCTATCTCATTTATAGACTCTCATAAAAGGCATTGGATGGGTGACACCATATGAAGAATGGTTATTTGTGGGCAGAGACTATATCTATAGCCACCTATCTCATTTATAGACTCTCATCAAAGGCATTGGATGGGTGACACCATATGAAGAATGGAATGGAAGAAGACCTAGCCTTGATCATTGTAGGATATTTGGATGCATAGCCTATGCACATATTCCATCACAAATCAGAGGTAAAATGGATCCTAAAGCAGGGAAATGTGTGTTTATTGGGTATGAAGTAAATAAAAAATTAAATAGGTTATATAATCCAAGTACTAAAGGTTTTATTATTAGCAAAGATGTTGTCTTTGATGAGAACAACTCTTGGTTTGAAGATGATTGTAGGAAAGTCAAACTACCTTATTACCTAGAAGAGGATTTTCCAACATTATAGAAGGTAAATGATCACCTACATGAAGACTCAAGTGATTTTGATGATCATGAAAAGACACCATGGAGGAATATCAAGGCTATCAATTGAATCTATATTGCTCAGGATATCAATTCAGAAGAACCATCAACCTTTGAAGAGGCTAAGAAAAAATCAGTGTGGAGAGAAGTAATGGAAGAAGAGATAGAAGCCCTTCAAGAGAATCAGACATGGGACTTGGTTCCTAAGAAGCCATCCATGAAGATCATTGGATCTAGATGCATATATAAGGTAAAGAAAAACTCGGATGGATCAATAAATAGGTATAAAGCAAGGCATGTGGCAAAAGGGTTTGCTCAAACCCAAGGCATAGATTATGAGGAGACTCTCTCCTGTGGCAAAGATGCCTACAATCATATTACTAATGAGTATAGCTACTTCAAAGAATTGGAACATCTATCAGATGGATGTAAAAAATGCATTCTTGAATGGTTAGATTTTAGAGGAAGTGTACATGGCACAACCTCCTGGATTTGTAGATGAATCACACCTTGAGTATGTTTGTAAACTCAGGAAAGAACTATATGGACTGAAGCAAGCTCCTAGAGCTTGGAACCATAGATTAGTACCATTCTTGCAGGACAAACGATTTCAATTGAGCAAGGTTGATTCATCAATTTTCATTAAGAAAAGTAAGTTTGAAGTAATACACTTATGTGTGCATGTAGATGATATCATTCTTACAGGTGATGATGCTAATGGAATCAAAAAGATCAAAGCCCAAATGAAGGAAGAATTCAAGATAAGTGATCTTGGGTTGCTCACTTACTTCCTTGGCTTGGAAGTAGTCTACACAGATCAAGGAATGTTCCTTACACAAAGGAAATATATTAAAGATATGCTTGCAAAGTTCAAAATGCAAGATACTAAGGTTGTAGGTACTCCTATGGAGGTCAACCACAAGTTAAGTGCTCATGAAGGAAAACTTACTGAAGACATCACAAGTTACCAAAGTCTAGTTGGAAGCTTGAACTATGCTATCCTAACTAGGGTGGATATTTGATATGGAGTAAGTGTGCTTAGCCAATTCATGCAGACTCCTAGGAAACCTCACATGGATGTTGTTGAAAATCAAGTCTCAATCATGCAAAAGCGCTCAACCATGAGTTTTTCAAGTAGACCAATCAAAAAGGAGGACCCAAAATCTTGGAATAAAGTTAGAAGCTCCACCAAACTCAATCAAATTCAAATCTCATCAAATCATCCATCAAAAGTGCACCTACACTGATTGGTGGGTGGTTAGCTAGATTGTAGGAAAAGTAAAAATCTATATAAGCATCATCCCACCTTTTTTTCTTGAGTTCTATGCATTCCATGAGTTTCCCACTGATTTTAGTGAATTCATAAACTCCATCAAGCAGCCCCCTTGTTTTCTTACCTCATTTTCACATGATTTTGCTCCTCTCTATCTAGAGGTGTAGTTAGGCTTTTCCAAATCTAATTATACCAGATTGTAGAGGATTGTTTGCTCTCTCATTATACTTATTTTCATTCATTTCAAGCTTCATTTTGTGTCTCATATAGTTCTCTGAACGTTGCCAAATTTTCAAGTTATTTGACTGAGTGAGTTGTGAGAAATTTCCAACTTTGTGAAGGTATATCTCTACACATAGGCAGAGAGTGTTACAAACAGATAGCTTGTTTTGCAGAGGGTGCTTCTCCCACTTGGAATGTCCATTTGTGATTATTTAAATCTTTTTTGCTAGCTCTTATAGTCTTTTGTAAGTTTGCAAAATTTCAATTTAAGTCTCTATACTGGTGTAGAGAAAAGCTTAGGATAGTGAGCATATATCACTGTTTGTGGACCTAGTGGAGGGAAGCCATCTTCCATTGTTGCATTGGGGTGTTAGAATCATCCCCCATCAGTGGTATCAGAGCCATTTTGGAGGCTTGGTGACATCAATGGGCATCATATTGAAGACTTGAAGGGATCAAGACAACTCGTGGAAGCACAAGGAGGAATTATCAAAGCAAGAAGACATCGGAAGGGGGCTATGTCGATCGAGATCTCAACTAGTCAAAGGTTAGCAATCAAAATCTAATATCCACACCTTCAAAAGCATACAAACACTTGAGGAGAAGCTAGAGAAGCATCCTAGAGCTAAGTATGGTTGAGCATAATGCACAAATAGAGAAGTTAGAGAAAGGCAATTATCAACCATGGAAATTTAGAGTTAACAACTACCTTATGGGCAAAGGATTGTGGGGATTAGTGAGTGACACGGAGCCAATGCCAATGTACATGATCCACCTTTCCAAGGGCATGTCAAGGCACTTAATGAATGGATATAAAGGGATAGGAGAGGCATATTCATTCTTTTCCAACACATAATCAATAGCATGATATGGCATATACAAGACTTGGACACATCCAAGAAGGTTTGGGAGACCTTGGAGAGATTGTACTCTTCATCAACCAAGGCAAGTAAGATTTAGCTCAAGAATGAGCTAAATAATCTTAGGAAAGCACCAAGTACTAACAAAAATGAGTACATTTTGAAGGTTAAGGAGCTTGCAGATGCCCTAGGCTCAATTGGGAGCCCAATCCAAGATGATGATCTTGTTGCCCACACTCTCGATGGCTTGAGAGAGGATGAAAGGTGGAAAGCATTCACCACATCAGTTTATGTGAGGGATTCCCTACCAGAATTTGATCAATTAGTCACCTTGATGGTGACCGAGGAGATGAATCAAGGAGGTTCACAATCAAAGGGCAACCAAGCCCAAGTTTTCTATGCAGGTAGAGGCAAAGGCAAAAGAGGTGGACAGAACTCCCAAGTCACAGGGAGAGGAAGGTCACAAAGCTCAAGCAACCAAGAAGGCTTCAACCAAAGCTATGGATTAAGAGGAAAAGGAAGGAGTAGAGGAAGAGGAGGAAGATCACATGGAAGAGAAGCAGCGAATGGAGATTGCTACAACTGTGGAAAACTGGGCCATTATGCAAGAGATTGTTGGTCCAAAGGAGGAGGCAATCAAGGATACAAAAGGAACCAAGGTAATTATGCTAGTACTTCATAAAAATCAAAAAATGAGAACTTGTTTATGATGTATGGTTCAAGTGAAAGAGTCAATTCAGATTTTACATGGTACATTGATAGTGGTTGTAACAACCATATAAGTTGCAATAAAGATGTTTTCTTTAATTTACACTCACCCATCACTCAAGGACATTTAGAGATAGGGGATGAAACTGAGCACAAGATTACACATGTGGGAGATGTTGCATTGAATGGATCTCAAAGCTCCAAGGTGTTGAAGGATGTGTTGCATGTGCCAACCATCACAAAGAACTTGGTTTCGGTAGGTCAAATGGTTGAAAGAGGTTATGAGGTGAGGTTCAATGATCAAGGATGTTTTGTTGAAGACCCCATGCAGTACCACAAGCTCATAGCAAAAGGAAAGAAGCAAGCAAGACCCTTCACCATGGAGGTAAAGCCATCAACCCCTCACATTGTCTACTTGTCAATTGGAAAGAAACAGATTGCAAAAATCGACTTATGGCATGAAAGAATTGGACACATAAACTTACAAAGGATGAAGGACATCAAAAGGAAGGGCTTGGTGATTATTCTACCTGATCTTACATCTTAGAATATGCAACATTTGTGCCATGCATGTCAATTAGGGAAACAAACCAGATTGCCATTCAAGAAGGGAGCACATGTAAGCAATGAAGTGTTGAATCTCATACACACAGATGTATGCGGACCTACAAGGGAGCCATCCATTGGAGGTAATAGATATTTTGTCACATTTATAGATGATCATTCACGGTTTGTTTGGATGTATTGCATGAAGTCAAAGTCAGAAGTATTTTACCACTTCAAGAGGTTAGAAAAACCTAGTGGAGAAGGAAACATGAAAGTATTGAAAGACTCTCAGATCGGGTGGAGGGGGAGAGTATGTTTCAAATGAATTTTCAGATTTTCTACATGAACATGACATCATTCACCTGTAGGTATACACCTCAACAAAATGGGGTGGCAGAGACAAAGAATAGATACATAGTAGAAGTGGCTAGAGCTTTGTTAAATGAAATGAATGTCCCTAACTCTTATTGGGCTGATGCAACAAATACAACCATATACATTATGAATAGGTGTCCAACCTCAAGATTACATGGATTTACACCTTAGTAAAGCTTGGTGTGGTAAGAATTTGGTTGTGTGTGTTATGTTCACATACCTCAAGAATTGAGACACAAGTTAGACCCAAAGGCAGATAGGTGTATATTTCTTGGATATTCTTCATAGAAAAAGGGTTTTAGATGCTATAATCCTTGCACCAAAGATCTTAACGTGACTATGGATGTAGTATTTGATGATTTGTTGCCTTGATATGGTAGCAAAGATGTGTTACAGGTTGATGATGCATATAACGCCATGAAAAGTTCAAAGAGCAACAACAAAGCATGGAGATGAGTGGTCCAACCACTTCAAGCACACCATCAGAGGAGAGTACTACATTAGCTTGGCATGGAAGGACGAGGAATGAATCTCATTCAAGTGAAGGAAGTACCAAAGGAAAGGAAAAGGCAAATGACAAAGACCATCGATGGGTAGACATGGAATCTACAAGTGACGAAGATATGGAAAAATGAGAAAATCCAGGATTTAAAGCATCTAAACCAAGGAGGAGGAAATTCCTACCACCTAATGGTGAGATAAGGTCATCCAATAGGGTTAAATACCCTATTCAAAGGTTAACTTATGATTCATTCATTGCAAGACACTATGCCTACATGAGTCAAGTTATAGCTTGTGAAGAACCTAACTTTTTTGAAGAAGCAAATAAGCAAAGGAAATGGATTGAAGCAATGGAGGAGGTATTCAAGGCACTTGAAGAAAATGATACTTAGCCATTGGTGCCAAGAACAAAGAACATGAAAGTCATTGGCAACAAATGGGTGTACAAGGTAAAAGGGCATGCAAATGGGATCATCTCTAGGTATAAATCAAGGCTGGTTTCCAAAGGTTTTGCTCAAATCTATGGCATACACTTTGAGGAAACATTCAATCTAGTAGCTAAGATTTCCACCATTATAAGTTTGGTTGCAATTTCAGCCTCAAAAGGTTGGAAGATGTACGAATTGGATGTGAAGAATGCTTTCCTAAATGGAGAGCTTGAAGAGGTAGTGTTCATGGAGGAGCCCCAAGGCTTTGAATATGAGAGGTTTACACATCATGTATGCATGCTAAAGAAGGCTTTTTATGGACTCAAGCAAGCCCCAAGAGCTTGTAACCAAAGACTTGTGGACTACTTGGTAAAATGTGCATACAATCAGAGTCATGCAAACCCGTCACTCTTTGTGAAGAAGGAAGGTAGCAAAATTTTCATTTGTATATATGTTGATGATTTGATCATTACAGGGGATGACAAAACCAACATCAAGGAAATAAAGAGGAAGCTTTGATGTGATTTTAAAATCTCATATTTAGGGATTTTAAAATCTCATATTTAGGGATTTTAAAATCTCATATTTAGGGATTTTAAGGTACTTCCTTGGGATTGAAGTACTATATAAAGGGGAAGGTATATACTTGATGCAAAGGAACTACATTCTAGATATTTTGAAGAAGTTTGGCTTGTGTGATTGCAAGTCCCTTTCAAATCCATTAGAAGTAAATGTTAAACTAAGTGCTCATGAAGGTGAAGAAGTGAAGGATGTCACCATGTATAGGTCAATAATTGGCTCTCTCTTGTATGCTACTATAACAAGACCAGATATTGCAAGCACCAAGAGTACCTCATCTTGTTGCATCCAAAAGGGTACTTAGGTACCTCAAAGGATCATTGAATGAAGGTCTATATTATCCATTGATGATGGATTAAATGTAAAATCTTATTGTGATGTTGATTGGGCAGGTTCCAAAGATGATGAGGAGCACTAGTGGATATGTTATCATCTTAGGGAAGAAGATCATCTCATGGATGTCAAAGAAACAACCAACAGTGGCTCTCTCATTGATCAAAGCTGAGTATAGAGGCATAGCATAAGTCCCATGTGATCTTATGTGGCTCAAGAAGTTGTTTGTTGATCTTGATTTGCACGTTAAGCAAGTACCTATTTTTTGTGACAACATAAGTAGCATATGCTTGGCTCAAAATCCGGTGTTCCATGCAAGGTCGAAGCATATAGAACTACATTACCACTTTATTAGAGAGAAGATCATGTCTAAGGATGTCAAGTTGGATCATGTCAATACAAAGGACCAATATGCAGATATGTTTACCAAATCATTGGATGGAGTAAAGCTACAACACTTCAAGGCATGCATTGGAATGAAGGACCTAGGCATTGAGACTTAAGGGGGAGTGTTGAAAATCAAGTCTCAATCGTCCAAAAGGGCTCAACCATGAGTTTTGCAAGTGGGCCAATCAAAAAGGAGGACCCAAAGTCATGGAATAAAGTTAGAAGCTCGGCCAAAATCAATCAAATTCAAATCTCATCAAATCAGCCACCAAAAAGTGCACCTACATTGATTGGTGGGTGGTTAACTAGAGTGTACGAAAACTAAAACTCTATATAGGCATCATCCCACCATTTTTTCTTGATTTCTATGCATTCCATGAGTTTTTCACTTAGTTTAGTTCATAAACTTCAGCAAGAAGCCCCCTTGGTTGTTTACCTCATTTTCTCATGACTTTGCTCCTCTCTATCTAGAGGTGTAGTTAAGTTTTTTGGAATTTGATTGTACCAAATTGCAGAGCATTGTTTTCTCTCTCATTGTATTCATTTTCATTCATTTCAAGCTTCATTTGGTCTCTCATATAGTGCCCTGAACTCTGCCAAAGTTTCAACTTATTTGACTAAGTGAGTTGTGAGAAATCACCCACTTTGTGAAGGTATATCTCTGCACATAGGCAAAGAGTGTTGCAAACAAGTAGCCTATCTTGCAGAGGGTGGTTCTCCCAGCTTGAATATCCATTTGGGTGTTAAAGCTTGTTGGGTAGATCTTATAGTCTTTATAAGGCATCAAAATTTCAATTTAAGTATTTGTATTAGTGCAGAGAAAAGCTCAGAACAGTGAGAATATATCACTACTTGTGGACCAAGTGGAGGTCAACCATCTTCCTTTGTGGCATTGGGGTGTTAGAATCATCCCCCATCAGATGCATCCAAGAGGATATTGAAATACTTGAAAGGAACAATTAATGAAGGTCTATATTACCCTTACACATCTGATTTGAATGTAAAGATATTCACTTATGCAGATTGGGTACGTTCCAAAGATGATAAAAGAAGCACATCAGGATATTTATCATTTGTAGGCATAAAGCTCATATCTTGGTCTTCAAAGAAGCAGCCTAGAGTTGCTCTTTCCTCAACTAAAGCTGAATACAGAGGGCTAGCAAATGCAACATAAGACGCTATGTGGATCAAGACCCTATACACAAATATAGGACTGGATTGTGGTACTCCATTTATATTTGGAGATAACATGAGATCACTTCATTTAGCTACTAATATTATCTTTCATGCCAAGACTAAGCATATACAATTCCATTATCATTTTGTTAGGGAAAATATTGTGAGTAAGGAGATACAACTCTCCTATGTATCCACTCACATGCAATGTGCAGATATGATGACCAAATCATTGGATGGAAGCAAGCTAAACAGGTTTAAATCTATGATTGGATTGTAGGAGATACCAAAGGATTGAAGACTCAAGCATCATAGTCTTGAGGGGAGCTATTGGTACATTTGGAAAGCCTTGATGCTTGAACAAACAGGCAAGGACTTACCACATATCCATTTTATGATCACTCTTAAAGTGTACACGAACACTATTGACCTCCTAATTCACCCACAAACTGCTAATTTGGTGCACATGATCGTTGCAATTAGCCCTTAATTCGATTGTATTTTGGCCATGTAATTACCCACTTTGGAAAGGGATTTTGATGATGTACCTTGTATTTATATTCATGAGCTATTCACCACCTAATATGCCCTTGTATCCCTTTCACAATGGAACTCGTTGCCACACAATGATTTGCAAGGCATGTGCCTTTTTTACCTTGGCCTTGAAGCACATGCAAAATATGTAAAATTATGTTGCAATTAATGAAAATTAGACATGCGGGCTGTGTCAAAGGCATATGGAGAGTATTTATCCCTTGCATGCATCTGGGTAGACTCTCAAGGGAGATTTGAGCTTCACTCTTCGTGTCTAAATTATCGTGTCTCCCTCATCTCCCGTCCTCTCACTGTTGCTCACTGTATGAGCTATAGTGAGAGGTGAAGGAGGAGAGAGGGGTGGCTTTTTTAAATGTGTTATAGATCATACTTAAGAAAAACAGGCTTCTGCATAGCTCAAGGACTACGATTGTAGATTTTCCTTTTTTATTCTTCTTCGTTCTGAGGCATTCTTCTCTCTCCTCTAGTGGTTCTAGGTACGCTTCTGATCAAGGAGGAGGAGTGGTGATAGAAGTCGCATCTATTGGTTGTACTTAGGTTGCTCTCGGAATTGACATAAGAGGAGCTCATGCATTGCACAAAGGAGTAGGGAGGGTAGGAAAGATGCTATTTGCTCGGCATGGGAAAAACTTTGATTGTGATATGAAACCGCTGCGATTCATGGGTGACCTCTTGACGGAGTTTGCAGCTGCTATTGAGCTTGCTACTGCAGCTGTCCCCACTTTGCTCTTACCATCAGCATGCCTAGCTAACGTTGCAAAGAAGGTTGCAGCAATAACTTCAACATCAACTCCAGCCCCCATCTACAAGACCTTTTTCCCACATGATAACATTGGTGATGTGACAGCTAAGGGTGAATGTGTTAGCAACATTGCTAATCTGCTAGGGACAGGGCTAGGCATCTACATTTTGAGAAGGAATCCATCATTGATGGCTACTTTCATTGTATTATCTTGTGTGTATTTGTGTTGTTCCTACCAAGAGGTCAAGTCAATTATGCTTCCCACTGAGGACAGAGCTAGGTTTGGAGTTGCACTTCAATCCTTCCTTTACATAGGAATAGTGCCATCACTATCTGTTGGCAACAAAATGGAGAAGATATTCTCATCTCCCTTGTCTAAGGACATTCCCATTATTCTTGGGGCCCGAGTGAATGAAGCTTTTGATAATACAAACAGTTATTTAGTAGTTTAGCAGTCCGTCCAATCTTTAAGAGAGAAAATTATCTCCTAACCCATGACTAGAAAAAGAGGCAAATTTATGTTATCCTAAAGGAGGGAGCAAATTCAGAGGATGTATCACGAGCTACTTTTCATGCCCGGTTGCTAGGAAATATCTTGCAGAAGCCATCACCTTTAGTCTTCAATCTTAGTGGTTCTCAAAGCAACATAGAGATTCACCTAAGTTTGTTTAGGAGCATTTGTCAGCAAGACATGAGTGTAGAAGCAATCATCAGAGAGAGTTGCAAACATGTGCTTGAATTCTTTGACTCGTTTAAGCTTCAAGCTAATTCTCGGGGATGGATGCTATAAGGATCCCTCTCAATCCTAGAATTGCACGTTTACGATCCTGTAGAGGGTATTGAGGTCATATACATGGTGCATGATGTAAAAAGCCTTCTACGTTTTTGTTTCAAAAGGGATTTTAAGCTACAAGGCCTATAACAAGGCTAAGCTTGTGAAGTCCAAGCCATTGTATCAAACCATGGCACTTGAACTTGAGGTATGGCTTGGTATTTTTAGAGTTGTTGAGCTCAAATCAGAGATATTTTTTTTAAGATGGCAATTTTGTACGAGTTTTCAAGCAGCTATATTGGCAACTCAAAGAAATCATTGATGATTTTGGTTGCTCAGCTACACCACTTGCGTATAACAAAGTGGAGAATGTGGGGGAATTAAGGTGTTACAGCATCATATCAGTCGCAAACATGTTTCATTTTGCGATCCTACTGGGGATGCAACCTCAGCACATCCTATCTAGGAGTGTTGTGGGTTTGCCTAGTGCCCCACAGTGTGGCATAGCTTGTGATGAAGTCTATGGAGGAAACAAAGAAAGGAAAGTACAAAGTCAAATTTTGAATGTGGATGAAGTATCAAGAAAGGATGACCTACCATATCATTTAGAATAGGTCTCCAAAGATGTTGATGATGGATTTTTGCAAGAATTTACAAGTAAGTGTTCCTTGAATGGGAAAGTATTTTCATTTTGTAGCTAAGAAAGAACATTGGATGAAGGCATTGAAAAAGCCCACCCTATATGTAAGGAATTGAACTCACAACCTCTTGGTTAGGAATGTGATGGGCTAACCACTTGCCCCAAAAGCCATGGTTGAGGATTACTTCCTAATCCTCTCTCTTAGAGCGTGGTTCAACCATCTCCTACTAGGATTATGTAACATTCTTCCCCCCTTGGTCGATCATTGTCCTCAATGATCTACTCTTGTATCCCTCTAGCCTCGGTGATCAGTCCCTTGAACCCCTAGGTGCCCTTGAATTGATGTCCCTCAACCTCGCACATTTTCTTGAACCTTGTTCGCAACCTTGGTCTCTTGAACCCTTGCTCTCAACCTTGGTGTCTTGAACCTTCTTGTTCGCAATCTTGGTGTCTCGAGCCCTTGTTCTCAACCTCAGTCTTGAACCTTGTTCTCACCCATGCTTGGTATCTTGAACACTCAATCAAGTGCCACCCAAGGATTCCCAAGGAATTCACACTTCCAAGCTAGCTCATTGGAAAGTTCGTTCCGAGAGCTTTCCAACGGTATATTACACGCCTCAATCCGACCTACGGATTGAGAGATACACCCCAATCATTGTAAGGTCCATCCTTGAAACCGACGCGCGCGCCTTCCACGATTCCTACCTTTTCACATAGAGGATGCCCAAGCGCCTTTTTTAGAGGCCATTGGATCATTCCACTTTGCCCAAGCCTACTTCCTAGGCTCTGATACCAATGTAAGGAATTGAACTCACAACCTCTTGGTTAGGAATGTGATGGGCTAACCACTTGCCCCAAAAGCCATGGTTGAGGATTACTTCCTAATCCTCTCTCTTAGAGCGTGGTTCAACCATCTCCTACTAGGATTATGTAACACTATACTTCCTATCTCTATGAATGAAAGAGCTTGGAGAAGCTTGTAGGAGGTAGAAAAGTGAGTTTCGAAGCGACGAAGTTTGGTCCAACCAACCGGCACAAGACCAGCACTTGAGCTTATGGAGACTCAAATAGACCTTATTGGCATGCAATAAGTGCAAAGAAATGCACTATGTACTTTGCAGCATCAAGGAGAAGGAGTCGATACAAAACAGATAGGTTCTCGCATCGACTAGCTCAAAAAACTTACTATCTATGGAAGAGACAATGAACTTCAAATGCCCATAGAGACTAGTGTGATTACAATTAGAAAAAATCCTTTTATGGAAGTGATACACATAGGGTTGAGTGTAGAGAATGCATAAAAGTATAAGGAATAAGCAAAATATGCTATAGGAATGAATCAGACACTCTACGGTGGTACCTCCTATTTTTCAGGAATATGCAAAGATTGACCCCAAGATAGAAAAACTCAGATTTCTCCCAATCTACTAAACCAAATGCTATGAAAATTTTTAGGCAAAAACTAGACACTAATATCATTGCAATGAGACATCTCACATGAATGCATCTTCTCTTAGTGAAATACATTCCTTCATCTATGTATATCACTTGCATACCTAGGAAATATGTGAGCTCACCTAGGTCACTAATTTTGAACTCCTCTTGCATGTGTCTCTTGATCCTTTGAATGCCATTTAGATCATCGCCTGTCTCAATAATATCATCTACATATACACATAGATAACCTCACCGTGATCCCTTTTGATGAATAGAGAAGGATCTGAGCTGCTAAATTGAGCCTTTGATCTTGAAGATATGTAACCAACCTATAATTCCAAGCTCTAGGAGCTTGTTTCAATCCATACAATGTTTTCTTTTAAGTCTACAAACATAAGATGGATTATTATGGTTTTCAAAACCTAGTAGTTGTGACATGTATACCTCTTCACTTATCCAACCATTTAAGAATGCATTTTTCACATCAAGTTGGAGGAGTCTCCAATTCCTTGCAGCAGCTACACTTATCAATGTCCTGATTGTAGTTATCTTTGCAACTGATGAGAATGTTTCCTCATAGTCTATACCATGAGTTTGTGAGCATCCTTTGGCAGCTAATCTTTCCTTGTACCTGCAAACTGATCCATCTAAATTTCTTTTAACTTTATATACCCATATGCAACCAATTACCTTTTGATTTGGTGACATTGGAACCAAATCCCAAGTGTCCGTCTCCTTCAATGCATCTATTTCTTCTTTCATGGCCTTTTCCCACTTAGGTTTTTCCTTTGCCTCTTCATAGGTTGAGGGTTCCTCTAAAATAGAGTCTTTTGCCAAGTAGATTTAATGCTTCATAACAAATGTGGAATCATATCCATACCTTTCTGGTTGTTTCTACTCTCTTGTTGATCTTCTAAGTGCTTGTTTGGAGCATTCTCCAACCTCTTGCATCTTTTCTTTTCCTCTTGACTTCCATAGCTTGTAATCCTTTTCCCTTTCATCTTTGGCATCGTCTGTATCACTTCTTAGATCTTGGACCTGTGTATCATACTTGCTTCCTAATTGATGAGAATCAGAATCAAGATCATATGGTAAAGTTACCTTTTGTTTGTCTTCATCATACCAAGACCTGTGTTCTTCAAACACAACATCTCTACTTGTAGTGAGTTGCTTGGTTGAAGGATTATAGAACCTGTAACCCATCTGAGTTGAATCGTATCCAATAAACACTACCTTTGTTGCCCTTTCATCTAGCTTACCTCTTATTTGTGATGGTACATGAACATAAGCTAAACAACCAAAAACCTTGCAATGTCCAAGACTAGGTTTTCTTCCATGCCATGCTTCATAAGGATTCATACCTTGAAGTGATTTGGATGGTAGTCAAGGTACATGGCAATTGAAATAGCTTCTGCCCATAGATAATGTGGCAACTTCTTATCTTCAAGCATTGTTCTGGCTGATCCAACCAATGTCTTGTTTATCCTCTCTGCAATTCCATATAGTTGAGGGGAGTACCTGGTAGTCACTTCCCTTTTGATACCTTTTCTTTGCAAGAACTCATCAAACTCTTTGGAGAAGTATTCTCCCCCTCCATCAGATATGAGCTTCTTGAGTGATCTACTTGTATGATTCTCCACATGTGCTAGATATTTTTTGAAGCAATCAAACACTTCATTCTTACTCTTAATAGTATAGAATAGTCCATCTACTATGGTCATCAATAAATGAGACATAATACCTTGATCCTGCCAATAAAGGTTCTTAACTTGATCCCCATACATCTGTATGTACTAAGTCCAATAAGTTGTTGTGGATGTAGCCTTTGTGGTTGAATGGCTATCTTTGTGCCTTCCTAATCTGACATGCATCACACTTGTTGATCATGTGTTGCTTTGATATGTTCGGCAGTTTTAGAACACTTTGATCCCTACATATATCCTTCAAGGTTCTTTCATTCACATGAGCAAGTCTCTTATGCCACACTTCAAGATCACTTAGGGTTTGAGACCCAAAAGTGAATAGAGCTATGTTCCTAGTTTCTCCTACTTCAAAAGTAAAGAGCCTACCATGCTTCTTACCTTTGGCTATCTTCTTGAATCCTTGACATGGATCTTCCACAAAAGCTCCATGTTGGGTGAACCTAACTTGCAAGCCTTTTTCAACTATTTGGCCTACACTTATTAGGTTTTTAGTGATAGTGGGTACATAGAGAACCTTACTCAGAATGTTTGACCTGCCATTGGAAGCTTTGACATTACCAATGTTCTCCACACTGTGCTTTGTGTCATCCCCTGTTTGCACTTCATCTCTATGCTTTGGACTTTCCAAATCAGATCGAAGAGCAATGTTGCCTGCAACATGATTCGAACATCCTAAATCTATGTAGAACAAATGATCATCTTCTTTAACTTCTTTTTGTCTTAGATTCATGAGAAGCAATGAGTCTTCATGTGGTTGATCTTCTGAATAATTGTTGTAGTCCCTTCTATTATAGCCTCTATTGTTATTGTTGAATTTGTGTCCACCTCTACCTCTATTGCTTCCATATCCACCTCTTACACTTCCGTCCTAGGTCTTCCCATTGAACCAAAGAATGTTGTAGCAATAACTTCAACATCAACTTGAGCCCCCATCTACAAGTCCTTTTCCTAGCGTGATAACATTGGTGATATGGCAGTTAAGGGGTGAATGTGTTAGCAACATTGCTAATCTACTAGGGACAGGGTTGGGCATCTACATTTTGAGAAGGAATCCATCATTGATGGCTACCTTCATTGTATTATCTTGTGGGTATTTGTGTTGTTCCTACAAAGAGGTCAAGTTAGTTGTACTTCCCAGTGAGGACAGAGCTAGGTTTGGAGATGTAGTTCAATCCTTCCTTTACACACGAACAATGCCATTGCTATCTATTGGCAACAAAACGAAGAAGATATTCTCATCTCCCTTGTCTAAGGACATGCCTATTGTTCTTGGGGCCCAAGTGAATGAAGCCTTTGATAATCCAAACAGTTATTTAGCAGTTTAGCAGTCCTATCAATCTTTAAGAGAGAAAATATCAGGTAACCCATGACCATAAAAAGAGGCAAAATTATGTTATCCTAAAGGAGGGAGCAAATCCAGAGGATGTATCGTGAGCTATTTTTCATGCCCGGGTGCTAGCAAATATCCTGCAAAAGCCATTACCTTTATTCTTCAATCTTAGTGGTTCTAAAAGAAACACAAAGAATCACTTGAGTTTGTTTAGGAGCATTTGTTAGCAGGACATGAGTGTAGAAGCAATCATCAAAGAGAGTTGCAAACATGTACCTGAACTCTTTGACTCATTTAAGTTTCAGGCTAATTCTCAGGGATGGATGCCGGGAAGATCCCTTCTCAATCCTAGAATCACACGTTTACGAACTTGCAGAGGGTTTTGAGGTCATATACATGGTGCATGATGTAAAAATCCCTCTACGTTTTTTGTGCCGGAAGGGATTTTAAGTTGCAAGGCCTATAACAAGGCTAAGCTTGTGAAGTCTAGGCTTTTGTATCAAACCATGGCACTTGAACTTCAGGTATGGCTTGGTATCTTTGGAGTTGCTGAGATCAAATCAAAGAATTTTTTTTTAGGATGGCAATTTTGTACGAGTTTTCAAGCAGCTATCTTGGCAACTCGAAGAAATCATTGATGATTTTGGTTGCTCAGCTACACCACTTGCATAGAACAAAGTGGAGAATTTGGGGAAAGTAAGGCGTTATAGCATCATATTAGTCGCAAACATGTTTCAAAAACCCCTTGTAAAAGTCATAGACTAACTCTTGAGATAAAACTAACAGGAAAAGGATTGAGGGAATCTCATGAAATTATGAGTCATGCCATCACAACTACTTAGTGGTTGGAATCAAATCAATCACCACGAAAAGAATAAGAACACTTTAGGTGGAAAATTTTCAAATTCAAATTCATTTATGGATATAAATAGGAGTGATTCTTAGTCACAAGGAATGACAGAGAAAGATGAGCCATTGAGCCTCATGGTTAAGCTTACACTTAGCTCACATATGAATGAGTAAGTCCACTTCATATCCTTTGTATCATACTTTCATAATCATATACATTTTGAGTCATTAGTGGCAAGTTAATCTCTATCTACTATTGTCTGTTGCTATCTCATCATCTTAGTGAATTTGATTAATGAATGTCTTTGCATGTACTTAATCTCTTGACTTAATTTAACTTGGGAAATGTAGCATGATCATTCTAGGTGCTTTATCTCAATTTTTATTTCATTTGGGTCATTAGATCATAAGTTATGATCTCTGCAAGCTACCCATGTCAAATATTGTCATACTCCTAAAAAGCTGGGATTACACCCATGACTTCTTAATATCATTTCTCATCATATACTCAATCTAAATTAGTGAAATAACTTGTGATAGTTAGCTAGGATCATCAATCAGATGTTTCTATAACCTCTCGAGTGAATTTCCATCAAAGAATGAGAACTGAGCATTTCTCTAAGAGGCTCAAGTCCAAAAACGACAAGTTTTGAAAACTTCCTCTATCTTGAAAATTCTTTGTTTTGGCACAACTATTTGGCAATGATTTGCAGGTGTAGAGCACGATTATTGCAACACCACCTCATCTTTGGACTATATCCAACCATCTCCTCACAATACATATATGTATATGTGTATATGTATGTAGAAGAATATGTGCACATAAACATATACATGTCATTTTATATGTATATATACATGTATATGGATACGTATATATAGACATATATGTATATGTAGACATAAATGTATACATATAGGAATACATATAGGTATGTGTATACGTATATGTATATGTATATGTATATTTATATGCATAGGTATACATATATGTATACATATATGTATACACATATGTATATGTATACATTTACGCATAGGTATACACATACGTATACATATACGTTTATATGTAGGTATACACATACATATATGTAAACGTTCATGCATAGGTATATGTATACATATATGTATATGTATACCTATACGTATAGGTATATGTAGATGTGTATATGTATATGTATATGTATATGTATATGTATATGTATATGTATATGTATATGTATATGTATATGTATATGTATATGTATATGTATATGTATATGTATATGTATA
>CM035443.1:93765955-93768455 GCA_020310875.1 Ceratopteris richardii
TATGTATATGTATATGTATATGTATATGTATATGTATATGTATATGTATATGTATATGTATATGTCTATGTCTATGTATATGTATATGTATATGCATATGTATATCTATATGTATATGTATATGTATATGTATATGTATATGTATATGTATATGTATATGTATATGTATATGTATATGTATATGTATATGTATATGTATATGTATATGTATATGTATATGTATATGTATATGTATATGTATATGTATATGTATATGTATATGTATATGTATTTGTATATGTATATGTATATGTATATGTATATGTATATGTATATGTATATGTATATGTATATGTATATGTATATGTATATGTATGTGTATATGTATATGTATGTTGGAGCAAGTCTATGACAAGCCTAAGTATTGGCTTGGGTCTCACAAAGTGATAGAAGAAGCCTTAAAGTGAAGACAATGTAAAGTTCACTTGTGAACTACCTCTTGTATGTATATGTATATGTATATGTATATGTATATGTATATGTATATGTATATGTATATGTATATGTATATGTATATGTATATGTATATGATATGTATATGTATATGTATATGTATATGTATATGTATATGTATATGTATATGTATATGTATATGTATATGTATATGTATATGTATATGTATATGTATATGTATATGTATATGTATATGTATATGTATATGTATATGTATATGTATATGTATATGTATATGTATATGTATATGTATATGTATATGTATATGTATATGTATGTATATGTATGTTGGAGCAAGTCTAAGCCAGAAATGCATTAAAATCAGAAGCCATATATTCCCACCCTCGATTTGAATGGAGGGTGCCCATTTTACATGTTGACAAATATTCAGCCAAAACCAAAAACTCTTTGAAGCACATGAAGACTTCGGACTTTGCCTTCAATGGATATACCCATGCATGCCTAGAAAAATCATCAATGAAAGTCACGAAGTAAAGATAATTTCCAAAGGAAGGTGTCTGCATAGGACCATAGACTATGTACAAGCTGCAATTTCTGAGTAGCCTGAATTGAACCATCTTTTGGAAATGAGGAACGCTACATTTTGCCCAAAATACAGCCTTCACAAACATGTTTTCTAGGCGCCTCAAGTTTGGGCAAAGAGGACACCATTTCAGATTTTTGTAGGCATAATAAACTAGCAAAATTCAGATGACCAAAGCGTGCATGCCAAAGCTTTGCATCTGACATAGCCTGAGAATCATGTACTACACATGCCAAATCATCCATAGATCTTTCATAGTCTATGAGCTTATACAACCCACGACATAAAATGCCAGAAGCAATAATCACATCGCCATTTGACAGATCATGAATTGTACACCTGTCATCAACAAATTTCACAACCAAGCCAATCTTGGCTAATGCAGAAACTGATAACAGGTTCTTCTTGATCCTTGGCACAAATAAAGCATCTGAAAAAGTGAAAGAACTACCATCAGTAGTAGTCAAAATGATCTTATCAACTCCCATAACAGGATAAGAGGAGTTGTTGGCACATGTAACAGTATTCCCTGTAGGGGTAGGCTCGAGTGAAGAGAAGAAACTGCACTGTGAGGTAATATGTTTGGTCGCCCCACTGTCAAAATACCAAACACCTGAGTCTACTGCAGACATGCACTACTCATGAGAAGATGGGTCAAAACTACAGACAGTAGTAAACACCCATTCTTCTTCCTGCACAAGATTAGCAGACTCTGTTTTTGGTGTAGAGGCCTTTGCAACAACCATTCTAGTCTCTTTTTTCTTTGCCTCTTTAGCAGCTAGTTTTGGACAGTTCTTTATGATATGATCATTACCTTTATAGTACTTACAAAACAATTTCTTCTTTTCTGATTTCTTCCCATCTTTATCTTCCTTCTTCGAATGTGCAGCATTTGCAGATTTCTGCTTACTAGTTGAAGAGCTCCATTTTCCTTTGCCCTTCTGACGAGCCAGGAAAGCTTGATCTGCAACACGCATAATGGACCTGTTCTACCTGGATTGATCTTCCTGCAATAGAACAGAGACTAACTCCTCAAATGACAAGGCATTTGGATTGCCTTTCATCATTAACCGAAGAGTAGAAGCAAAACTCTAATATGAATCAGGAAGACCATTCAGAACGGTCTGCACAAGTGAGCTATCTGGTATAACCTCATCAGTAGAAATCAAATGTTCCTTCAAGTCTTTGATCTTTGTTAGAAAACTGTCCATAGAATCACCTTCATTCATGTGCTCACTCTCCAATTGTTTTCAGAGGTAAGCAACACGAGCCTCATTCCTAGCTTGGTACAACGTGGTAAGTGTATCCCAAGCATTCTTAGTTGTTCTGCAAGAGCAAATGTGAGGAATAATGGCACGTTTGACAGACAAAGCTTCAATGCATGTGCTTGGGCATCTTTGCCATCCCAATGAATCTGCTCTGGAGTAGGTGCAGCAGAAACTATAGCACAAACAGGAATATGCA
>CM035443.1:93773455-93801830 GCA_020310875.1 Ceratopteris richardii
ATATTGAAAGAGAGCCTTGCTGATCCTCTAGCATCACCGCTACCTATTTGGACAATTATTAGTTTGTCTTGTGTAAGGAGATTGATATATCTCACTTTATTCAAATTCAATGCTCTATGGATTCTTCAAAATTCTATAGAGGTTGAGTCATCTGCTAAGTAGAGAAATTGAAGTTTTTTGTGACTATAGTAGCAAATAGATTGGTCCTAGGAAGGGTCCATTGTTCTTCTGCTACAATTAGGAGGTGATATAATCCATCAATGGTATTAAATTGGAAATTTTGTTATTGAGGAAATAAAGAGGAGGCCTTGAAGTTGATTGGATCCAAGGTTTGAAGCAAATATTAGGGAGACTTGGAGCAGGATTTGAAGCAAGGGGAAGCGTCTATCATCACCAAAGGTTCAAGGCAAGTGGAGTCTCTTTTGAGAAGGTAACATCTCATTCATTCTCACATCTAACACAATCAAATGAGGGATTAGGAGCCATTATATAGTCTCATACACAATATAACACTCAAACCAAGAAACTTGAGAAGAGTAACTAGAAACCTTGAAAGTTTAGAATCTCTAACTTCCTTATGTGAAAGGGCCTATGGGGGTTGATTAGTGGTACTAAAGTGAAGCCATACATAGATCCACATACACCTACTTAAAATCAAATGAGAGACACTAGAGAGTGGGAAGAAAGGGATAGGATAGTGATATTCATTCTATCTAAACACATAAACAATTTCATGATAATTCATATCCAAGGGCTAGATACATCTAATGGGTTTGGGAGTGTTTAGAAAGGTTGTAATCTAGCTCTAAAAAGGTTAGCAAAGCTTAGCTTAAGAATGATCTCAACAACCTTCAGACATCATCAAATCGGAGCATTAATGACTTAATACTTAAAGTTAAAAATATTTTTGATGTACTTTGTTCAATAGGGTGTGTCATAGATGATGATTACCTAGTTTCCCACACATTTAATGTCCTTAGGGAAGATGATAGATGGAATGCATTTACAATCTTTGTGTAAGTAAGGGACTCTGTTGCAGAGTAAAGAGACACAAAAGAGGAGCCCCAAAATTTTCAAATTAATGGGCACATTTTTCTTCTTCAAAGTCTTAGGAAATTCCCTCAAGCCATGTAAATGCACTAGAGGAGTCCTCTAGATGCATAATTCCAAACCATTGTAATATATTCCTTGTAAATTAGTAGGAAATTCACTTTTTAGTAATAAAGTGCCGGTCTCTTGTGTGAAAGGACCAATTTTAGGGCACATGTATATAAGTCACTTTGTGACTCTTTGTAGAGACTTTTTGCCATTGTGAAGAACGAGAGCTCCTGATTTTCGAATTTGCTTCTTTCTTGTAGATTTTCATCTTCTCTTTTATCTTCTATGTGTGTGTAATGCTTATAATGTGTGTGTAGGACTGTTGTCTACCCCTCCCCACTGGTTTTGAGCTACTGTAGTGTGTGTGTGTGAGCTTGTAGGAGTTGTGGAGTGAGTGTGGGTGTTTCTCGCCATTCATTATTTTGGTCATAACTTGAAGCATGGTTATCAGAATCGAGTGAAACCAATAGAAGCGTCTCGTCGAGAGCTTCCAAACGAACCCGCTATTGGCCATATTCGGAGTTCGAAGCTGAGAGAAATCCTCGATTTAGTGAAAACTGTTGTAAGTGGTATCGTGACAGACATTTTCAGTATTTTAGAGAGTTAGAGAGGCGGATTAGTCTTTTCTCATGCATATAAGCTGAACCACTTCATTTCCCATCATGTGTGCACATGTCCTCATACACTTGGTTAGGTCGTTTCATTGGATTGACAAATAAGTGTGTGTCAATTCCCCACTATACACAATTGTGTGGCAAATGAGATTTAGTCTCTTTGGCACAAGTCCTTAAGTCTTCTTGACTTAGGTACACATGTTTTTGGCGCCGTTGCCGGGGAACACTCAACCAAGGTTCCTTCGTGATGTTTATAGCTCGAGAGTGATGAAATCGTACTTGTAGAAGTGAACTCGTTCAGTGGCAAGTAGTCTACCACTTCAGCACTTGTTACGTCACATCCCGAAGGTGTGTGTAATGAGTTTTTAGGTTTAGGGTTAGTAGGAAGGGAGAGAAGGGAGAGTTAGGGTTAGGTTATGAGAAGAGGAGAAGAGGAGTGAAATAGGAGTAAGCCAAGACCACCAAGAAAAATCCCAAAAAAATTGCCAAATTAGTGTAGTTCAGTTTCAGTCACCAAAAAGTATAAAAACCAAAAATTTTAGTTCATTTCTCAATTGTTCAAAACGCAGTATTGTTTGAGCACAGTGATTGGTATCGTGGGTGTGGTATCGTGCTTTTGAGGCTATCAAAGCTAGTTATTGAGCTCAAGGTGCAAGCAAGACATCACAGAGGTAAGATTCCATAAGATTTGATTGACAAAAACACTTTAGAAGTGCACAAAAACGTGATCACTTGCGCATCTGGTATCGCGGGGCGGGACAAAGTGTTTTTTGAGCTTCTTTGGGAGAGACAATAGGCTAGTGAAGAGGGGTGAGAGAAGAGTAAGGGGAAACAAAATATTTGGAGATATTTTGGCTTGAGTATCGCGATCGGTTGAGTTTTTGGTACCGCGATACCAAAAATTCCCTTGTATCGCGATACTCGCCAAAGTATCGTATCGTCGGTTACCAGCCTTGGTATCGCGATACCACTAGTGGTATCGTATCCCCGGGTTGGTATCGCGATCGCACTTTACCAAAGTGTTATCGTATCGCGGTCCACTTTTGGTATCGTATCGTGTCTTGTCCCAGTTTTGTATCGCGATACCATACTAGTATCGTATCATGTAGTTATGTGGTATCGTATCACCTAACTGCTAGTATCGAATCGTGCCCTACTCGCCAGAGCATCGAGTATCGTATCGCGCAGGACAGTGGTATCGTATCGCCACCTGTAGTAGTATTGTATTGTGCAGCCCTCAAGTATCGTTTCGTCTCTCATTCTGGTTTCGTATGGCAATACCATTTTGGTATCGTATCGCCACCTGTTGTGATATTGTATCGTGTGAAAAGGTAAGTATCGTATCATGCAATACTCAGGTATCGTATCGGGCAAATTCTAGTATCGTATCGTCCAAAAAGTGATATCGTATCATCTGGGTTTTCAGTATCCTATCGTCCCAGTGTTAGTATCGTATCACCAGAGTTTCTGATATTGTATCGGCCAGTGCATAGGTATCGTATCGCAACAGGATATTGGTATCGTATCGTCCACTCTGGTGGTATCGTATCGCCAGGGAAGCCAGTATCGTATCGTGCCAAACAGCGGTATCATATCGCCTGTTGCTACAGTATCATATCGCCTAGGCTTCAAGTAACATATCATGGACAATTTGGTATCACCTAGAGCAGTATCACCTAAAGTGGTATCGCCCAGAGCATTTGAAGCATTTTCAGAGACTAATTTGAGGCATTTGAGGAGCCACTTAGGTAGAGTTTCAGAGACCTAGAGAGTCCCAGGAGGGTGAATGAACTTGAGATCAGGTAGAGTGCTAAGTATCCGGAGAAGTGTCATATCTTCTGTTGCAAGTGCCGCTCAGGCAGTCACCACTCTGTCTATTCAGACACCTCCAGTGACTCAGAGGAGGAGATACCCATGGCTTCAAAAGACATGCAGGGCCCCACTCCTAGTAGAAACTTCATGACGACTGTAGAAGGGGAGTATCACACTTCCTTACAATACGTTTCTACTGATGCCCAGGATATTTCCATCTACCTGGATGGCTTAAATAGATATGTGGCTAGGATGGTGACTTCCATGGATGCAACAGTTGTGCCCACACCAGCTGTTAAGTATGAGGGAGGAGCATACGTGGACAAGTTGGGTCACATATACATAGTGACTGAATAGCCTGATTTGATCAATGAAAGGGGAGAGTTAGTGGGACAAGAAAACTCAGGGAGACCGAATCCTGAGGAGTTAGTGACGACTCCCAGAGGCAAGTCCCAGGTGACACGAGTCTTGAGAGGAGATTTGATACCTCAGGACGACTACCTATTGGAAGTCTATTTGATCCATGGAATGGACTTGTTGCTTCAAACAGACTCACCAGCCCAAGGAAGAGAAGAAAGCCCAATGACATTTTATGAGCTAAAGGATCCGGAAGACGAGACTAGAATAACATACCTAGATAAGAACCAGAGGAGATATTGGTTGGTAGATGCCATAGACAGGGCTCAACTAAAATACATGGGCTTGCCTGTATTCCCTCAGCGAGAGCAGGCAACCACCTCTTAAAACCCATTCGAAACCCAACAAGAGGCAGAGCACACCATGTCAGGACAAACTAGCCAACGGAGTGTTTCAAACAGTACTCATGTACAATTTGTGACTCCAGGAGTGCAACCCCACAATCAGACCCACCTTGGAGTAGGTAATCAATACCGACCACCAGTAAGACCACGACCACCAGTAGGAGGGCAGCCAGGAATACTCCAAGTTAGACCAGCGGTTCCTGCCTTCCCTGTAATGCCTAGACTGCCAGAACCAACGAGAAGATTGAGACCGATTCAGGTGGCCAAATGCGTGAGAAATCATTATGACGGATTGGGAGAACCTTATGATCACATTGCTTAATTTAAACAAGTTCTAAGAGCAGAACAAGTAGACGACTTCTTCGTGCAGTATGAGTCCTTCGGACTCACCCTCATAGGAACGGCTCTGACTTGGTTCCAACCATTAGACCCCAACAGAGTAGCCCAACAGTATGAATGGACAAGGCATGAATTATCCCAACAACTAGACCAAATAGAGAAGCTACATGAAACTAGGTTACAGGCTGTTGCAGAAATTTATGCGGCTAAGAGAAGGCAAAAGGCATATTATGATGCTCACATAAAAGACAAAGGACTAAAAGAAGGAGACCTAGTCCTAGTCTACACCTTGAAGCAACATGCCAAAAATTTACAAAAACACGGATATGGACCTCTAATCATTAATAGGATCTCGACGAGTGGAGCAGTTAATCTAGCCACTTTGGATGGAGACATTCTTCCTAACTACATAAGTGGATGTAGAGTGAAACGATTCATGGAGCCATTGAAGGATCAAATGTTAGCACGTCTCGTAGGTGCGCAAAATAGGAAGAAAGAGGAAGAACGGATTAGAGACGAGGCATGGCAAAAAGCCTTGAACGTATTAAGAAACGAAAAGAGTGGATTAGGCAAAGAGACAAACGGTATCTCCAAGGAGAAGAGCCTGTCCCCATGGCTAATTATCAAGTCCATAAGTCTAACATGACTAATGCCTACATGTCACAACCCTACCTAAACCTAGGGATTGGCAAGACAGAGTACAAATTGATAGATGCCTTGATAGACTTAGGAGCAGGAATCAGTTGCATACGAAATGCGGTCATACGAGATCTTCAAACGATTATGACTCCCATGAAAGCTCATATGATAGGTATCGAAGGTCAAATCATAGAATGCATGGGAGAAACTAATGTATCCCTCCACCTAGGAAATTCCTCCATGGAACAACGAGTCTTAGTGTGCAAGGATGAAGACTTAATAGAAGACTTGATTCTAGGATAGGATTGGATCATTGAGAATGAAGTAAGCATTAACCTATCGCAAGGATATATTTCAGCCAAGATAGGGCACAAGGAAATTTTTAGTCTATTAGGGGAGAAGCCCGCATAGAAACCGGAGGCCATCGAGAGTGTAGAAGACCTCAAGGAAGAGCACTTAGAACATGATTCCAGCCCCAATCCTTCAGAAGTAAGTTTGGAAGAAGCAGAAAGTTCAAACCCTAACTTGTCCAAGGAAGAAGTGAATTCATCCTATTCAATTGGTGAATGGCTAGACACTAGGGAAACCAACACTGAGAGTTTCTCACACGTCAGAAGGATCACCAATTTGGAAAACCACAATCAAATACTCGCATCCAGGAAAGTTCAGGTTCAAATGGGTACGCAAGGATCAAGTGCAGAAACCAGAGAACGCTACACCAACTCATGAGGAGAAAAAGGAGGACAAGAAGTCAGCTTCACCGAAATCTAAACCAACAAGACTCTTGCAAGTATGGCTCCCTAAGCCTTTGATTGAAGCTCAGAAGGCATGACAACAGATATGGATTCCCAAGAAGGTCAATCAAGAGATAAGCAAGCAGGAGGATACATTACGTCGAGACATTCGGACAATGAAGCCAAGAGAGACTCTTCATAGAAACATGCAGAGAAAAACCTCTATCGCTAGGACATCAGAAGAAACAAAAGAAACACATGAAGCTCGAAGGACCAGAGAGAAGACACGGCCTATCAATGCGACCACGAAATGGATTTGGAAACCAAAGCAACTGTGAGGAATGAACCACCAGAACCATGAAGATTCTAATTGCACTCATGAAGTATCGAATGCACCTAAAGTATGCATAATAGGGCCACATTACGAGGCCAGGCATTTGGCACATGATGTACATAATAAAATTAGTGGTGCACATTCTCCAACGGAGAATAGGTCATAGCTTCAACTTCCTTAGGAATGGACCTACTATGTAAATAAATAAATGCTTCAACTAAACTAATACTTGTTTTCTTTCAGAAAAGAAATAAAAAGATGTGGTAAGAGATCTCACTTATAGAAGCAAGGGAAACAGAGTGATGAAATGACAACATGTCATTGCCATGCACCGCACAATTACTATATTTTCTATTGAAGCTAATGCACTTTTCATTACAAGTGGAGATGGCTTCTGAAGATTCTGAAGCAACGATTCAAGAGGAAGTATTGGAATTTCCTCTACAGAGTGTAACCAAAGCAAAGGGACATTGGTTCAGAGAAGATCAATCGGTTGGGGAGTACCTCTTCCTGGTGAATATCAAAATCATGGATACAGATCATCAATTCCCGATTATGTATCAAGATTTTAAAGTGGTGCATGAGCTTTCGACTACCATTGACATCATGAAGAAAGCGGGTATACACAAATACTTTGAACTGCCGATCTACAAGTCGGACTTTCAAAGGTGCACACAAGTCATGAATACATTGCAGCCAGCACTACATGACCCATTGGTGCCAGAGGCTAGAGTCATGGACGGAGTAGGTGAATGGGTAGTCATCCAATTTACACATGACTTGATAAAGGAAGCTTTTGGATGGGAAAAAGATGGCAACACGGTATTGAAGGAAGAAAGCCAAGGGGCAAAGACCAGAACATTTGCTGACATCAATTGAGTGGATATTGAAGAAGAAGTCAGACTCATCCACCAGCACTTTTGCTTTCCTAATATGCATCGATACACTGCTCCTCAGAAGATTATTGTCCAGCTACTCTCACATGCTATCAAACAGATTGGCAATAAAATTAATCTGACTCCATACATACAGGAATGGCTATTTGAGGCGAAGAAGCAATGGAATAACAAGAAGTTCGTAAATGGCAGTGTAGCTCTGACAATATTGATCTACCATGCTTTAGGCATTAGAGAGCACCTACAAGAAATGCCATCATCGACTGCTATAGCTAAATATGCAAAAGTTTCCACAGTCCCCAAAAAGAAAAGAGGAGTCAAAATTGTTGAAGATGTAGAAACCAGCTCTCAATCCAAAATGAGAGAAACAAAGAGGTTAAGGGAAGTGAAGCAAGTAGAAGAAGAAGTTCCAGCCACGAAAAGGGCACACGTACTTCCAAAGACCAAGATTGAAGAGCAAAGACCTATTACGGAAGAAGACTTAACTAAAGCCCTGGAAGATACACACCAATATATAGAAGGGCAAGTTAATCTACCAGTGCAAGGGCACCATTACCAACAGGCCCACCAAGATATGGATGCAAGAAAGAAGCTCACCAAAGTACATTGATATAGAGAATTAGGGTTGGATAATTCAAGCTCATCTTCGGATGCACAAGAAGAACTCGACACATCCTTATTAAATGTGGATATTCAAAGTGCATCCAAGGATGATGGACAATGGGAGGAACTTAATGTCGTAAACTACACTGAAGCAGAAGAAAGTATGAAGGTGAATGACACCCCCATCAAACACACCCAAGACACCGCAAGCAAGGAGGCAACCCAAGAAGGGACACATGTCATCAAAATCAATGAGACTTCCACAATTCACATCAAGGAGACAACACTTACAGGAGAGGTGTCCATAAAGAATCCAAAGGAAGAACATAAAGAAGCTACAGTCGAAGACTCAGAACCCTTCACTCCTATAAAGGTTGTGGTAGAACCCTCCCCCATGGATGTTACTTTTCAAGGGAGTGCCACTAAAGATATTGATCTGGATGATGAACGAAAAGAACCGGCAATTCAACTACAAATCAGACAACCACATGAGACTATTGATGTAGAGCACGAAAAAGATGTAAAAACCGGAGAAGCTCCAAGCATACCGTGAACATGGTTGAATGTCAACATCGCTCAGCTCAAGCCCGTAGTGCAAGACATGATTAGAGCCGCAATGGATACACAACAGTTAATGCTTGAGGCTGATGAGGACTATGATCAATCGATGCAGGACAAGCATGAACTTCAAGAAATGGGTAAGAATCTTTCAGCAAAATTAAAGCTAGCAAGAGAGCAAATAGTACATAAAGAAAAAGAAGCTCAAGAGGTCAAACAGCAGTGCCAAACTTTAGAGATGGAAAATACAAAATTAAAAGAACAACTACAGGAATTATAGAAGAAATACGAGGTTAGCGAGGCTGAGAAGACTAGGATGAATGCAAGAAGTAAAATACTAGAATCACAAATAAAGGTATATATGGAGGAAGCAGAAAACCTACGGAACAGAAACAAGGAGCTCATGACAGCTCTTTTGAGTGACCAACCGTTTGAGGTGCAAGAAGAGACAGCCATAAACACAAAGGAAATGGAGGACAAGATAGCTAAGTATGAAGAGCAGCTCAAGCAAGAGCAGGCAGTCATTGCCGAATGGGAAAAGAGGTACATGGATGATACCGCAGCTCTAAGGACAAAGTGGAAAAAAGCAGAGAATTGATATTTAGTGCAATGTAAAGAAGACATTGATCACCTTGATGTTGTAGCTAAAGAAACTCTCAAAAACAAGGACACAATTGCTAAGGCCTAGGAAGAAATTAAGCAAAACAAGGAAATGATAAAGCAACTCCAAGATCAGCTCACACAAAAGGCAACGGAGGGGACACCAATAGTTCCAAAATCCACAGCTGCTACTGAGGAGATTGAGGTACGTCCTCTCTCTCCCCCCTTACATCATTCGCCAATAAGGGAGGAAACAGAGAACGTAATCATCGGGATATTGCAGAACTGAGCCGAGATGAGAGGGAACTACTGGTCTCCCAGCTTACCGCAGAATTTGAAGATCAAATCATTAAGATAATGAAGGAAGCTCAAATTGAGAGCAAGAACTTGGAACAAATCTTGAAGCCTTTTAATGTACCATATGGCCTCCTGAAAGAGAAAACACGGCAATATATAAGGACAACGACAAATAAGGAGCCGGACAACAACCTCCAATTCAGCATTAATTCATTCAGCTATACTCAAGAAGAATTCGAGAAAGTTGATCCTATATGGAGGCGCAAAGTTTTGGAAAAGAACCCTACACTGGGGTCCAGTGGGAAGCATTCCCATATGTCCTTCAGGTAAACCCATCTTTTTGTCCAGTACCCCGCAGACGCTCCTGGCCACAATTTTGGGAAGGACAGCGCCAGGGTAGCATAAATAGTCAGTGGCGAAATTATCCGCTATTACCAAGTCCACTGCATAATTACCTACCGACGGAGGAATACATGGTGAAAACCATGGAATTTTGGATTGTTAGATATGTAACTGTTCCGGATTTGGCCATCAAAATGACCAATAAAATTTTTAGCATGCTACTGACAGTCATTAAAGTCTTCCAACACACCAAATATACATTTTTGAACTTCATTGGCATTACACAAGGATCCAAAGCGCTTGTTTTTTATCTTTCCACCATTCTGAGCCGCTTAACACTCATGGCCTACTATTCATGACTTATGTTCCTACCGAGCACATACATGCAGACTTTTGAAGAAGCATTTTTCACTGGCTTCTTCGAAATTGATTATGAAATTTTTGTAAAGATGACTTCAAATCTTAACACAAGACTGGTGGCTTATGAAACAAGCTTTTTGCAGATCACCGACAAGCACCAGCGGATGGAGTGAATCAACACAGTGGAAAGAGTTTATGATATGTCACGCCAACCTGCTTAATCAAAGAGAGCAAACTGGCATCCAAACATACTCACGTTGCCACAAAAAGCATGTCGGGGACGATAGAGTTCAGGAGGAGGGACGTGTGGAAGGGGAATCAAGTAAGAAAAGAAGAAGAAGAAAATCAAAGACCAAAACTGCTCAATAAAGAATGAAGACCATAAAGCAAAAGAACCACCCTCTACCCAAAGCCCCACAGGGTAGAGCTCTACGAAAGCTTCCATGGTGAACTTAGTGGCTCATCGCACTCACATATTTCTCTCCCTTATTTTGGATTAATTTGTGAAGCAAAAACTAGAGTCAATGTCTTCATTTTGCAGGCACACTTGCCAGGTATCAAACACTAATGACCACTATAGGAGGGCTACGTGCTATTCAGTCACATGTAGGAGATTGACAATAAAACAATTCAGTTTTTAACACTTTGTTACATTTAAAGAAGAGCCAAATAAAAAACTCTGACCAAATTTAGAAGGCGAATGGCCTTCCTATCATGTCCTTCCATAGTTACCAGAAGTTTATGACATTTCTAATTTTGTCTTATAAGACAAAATAACTTTATAGCATAATTTTTGGGCTATAGAATAGAAGACTCGATCTCGGATGTCTAGAATTGGATAGATTATGCTATTTGTGAGAGCAATTGAGTCATTCTATCAAGCTTCACGAGAGATCTATATTAATCATTTGACAGCCAAAAACCAAATTGAAAATTGTTGAAAGATGATTTTGCAGATCCTTCCATATCTACCCAAGAGATGCAAAACAAATTTCACTTCGATCGATGATTGAAATCGATGTGAAGACCTCTCGCAAGAGAATAATGCTCTATCTAAGCCTACAATCACCATTAAATATAAACTGCTCTACTAAAATTAGATATGAGTGTTTTCTTGTATATTTATAGTGCAAAGTGAAGGCCAAAAGATTGAATTCAACAACACAGGGGTCGAGATTTAGCCTAGAAAGAACTTGCACTGAATGGAATGGTAGAATTTGAACCTGCACTAGCAAAGATCATGTGATCTTAAATTGTGCACAATAACCATGAGTTTCTATTGTGAAGGACTATAGATACCTTGAATGATAAATCTTATTCATCTATTTCATTTGTGGCATAGAGCAACATCTGAGGTGGCCAAAAAAGGGTAGTCTGTAGTTGATTTTGAACCATGACTACCCACAAAGGGATCCAATGAACCATAACCAAAAGTTTGTCCAAGAACATGTCTCACATGTGTAATGAGGGGAGGAATCCTTCTTCTCCTTCTCATGAGACCTTTGGATATTCAAACGAGACAACTATATTCTTTCTCTATTAAAAAACAAGGGAGTCTTCATTCATGCCATAGAAGTTGGTTACTTTATGTTCTAGGTTTCTTAAAAAGGATTACCATATTCATCTTCTTTCTTCAATCTTCAAAGGGAGGCAACAAGGAAGTTTGTTTTTTCATCAAGTTCAATGGAGGGAACTTTTTAAATTCAAGTCAAGGCTTTCGTGGAGTATCAAGGATGTATGCATATTAGTGGAAGTTGGCTCTTCCCCAGCACAAAGGATGGATGAAGCTTAAAGTTGCAGCTAAGTATTTTTCAAGTTTATGTTTTATTTCAAATATTTTCTTTGCTCTATGCTTTCATATATATTGCATCTAATTATCATTGAAACATGGTATAAGTCTTTGTTGGAGTTTAAGGTTTGTGGAAGCACGCGAACATCACAAGGCAGAAGAAGAAGCTTGGACCACAACACACAATACTGAATGTATTACCAAGAGAATGTACAAAGATAAGTGACCCATTGAGGTTATAGGCATATATACAATCCTAGGGAAAAAAATCTCCTAAAGCGGGAAAAAATTTCCCCGACGGTCCTAGTGTGTTGACACACATCACTACCAAAATATATCAACAAATCCCCCTTGGGAGTGATCCGGTGAACAAAGAGTTGGCACTCATGTATAAGGAAGTGCCAAGCTATGTGGAACCGATCCAAAAAAGGAAGTAAGCCCAAAGATTTGTAGAAAGTTTCAAACTTCTCCCTAGGCAAAGACTTTGTGAAAATGTCTGCATAATTCTCTTGTGTGGACACATATGCCAAATTGATCTCTCCAACAGAGAACCTCTCCCTGACATAATGATAGTGCACCTCAATGTGCTTAGCGCGAGCATGGAACACAGGGTTCCTTGCAACTGCCAATGTGCTCTGACTATTAGTGAAGATGGTGGTGGTAGAAGACTAACCAACAATACCCAAATCAGCCATAAGGTGTTTGGCCACACACACTCAACAGTCATTGTGAAAGGTGCCCTATACTCAGCCTCACAACTAGAAGTGGCCACAATAGGCTACCATAGCAATCTGATGCAAAAGAAGCACTACAAGAGTCTGAATGAGTACAACACGATAGAGGTACATCTATTTGCTATCTCACAAAGTCTGCACCAGCCATTTAGGCATAGTTTTTGCCTCCTCTATATCAGACCTCTCATCAACAAGTGCATCATGTAAATCTGCATAAAAAATGGAATGATCTACATCATCATGTGGAACCTGCAAAGGTTGAGAAATTGCCTCATTTGGACTAGCACTAGATTGTCCACCTGTTAAAAGATGCAACAAAGTCTCATACACATCTTTGGAGCTAACTGATGTCTCCTTAGTACATGAAAGTAATGGCTCAATTACATCTTCCACAAAAAACAACATCATGGCTAACCCAAATGCGTTAAGTTTATGGATGATACAAACGATAGCCTTTGCTTTCAGAACTATACCCAACAAAAAATACAATTCACTAATGTATCATCGAATTTCTTGTGTTGTTATTCATGCATTAATGCATATGTCAGACAACCAAAGCCACACAGATGAGAAACAGATGGCCTACGACCATGCCAAGCCTCATATGGAGTGATAGATTGCAATGCTTTAGTGGGACACTTGTTAAGTACATATGTTGCATACATAACAACCTCAAGCCAAAAACTATGTGGTACCCACGCATGCCTGGAAAAATCATCAATGAAAGTCATGAAGTAAAGGTAGTTCCCAAAAGAAGGTGCTTGCATAGGACCACAAATATCATTGTGAACAGGCTGCAATTTTTTAGTAGCTCATATTGAACCATCTTTTGGGAAGGAGGAATGCTAAATTTTGCCCAAAATATAGCCTTCATAGACATGTTTACCAGGTGCCTCAAATTTGGGTAGAGAGGACACAATTTCAGATTTCTGCAGGTATAGCAAACTAGCAAAATTCAGATGATCAAAGTGTGCATGCAAAAGCTTTGCATCTGACATAGCTTTAGAATCTTGAACTGCACATGCTGAATCATTCACAAATTTTTCATAATCTATGAGCTTATACAGCCCACGACATAAAATGCCAGAAGCAATAATGATGTCATCATGATCTGTACATCTGTCATCAACAAATTTCACAACCAAGCCGATCTTGGCTAATGCAAAAACTGATAACATATTTTTCTTGATCATTGACACACATAAAGCATCCGACAATGTAAAAGAACTACCATCAACAATAGTCATAATGATCTTACCAACTCCCATGACAAGATAAGAGGATTTGTTGGCACATGTGATAATACTCCTTCTAGGGATAGGCTCAAGTGAAGTGAAGAATTACGTTGTGAGATAATATGTTTCGTTCCCCCACTATCAAAGTACCAAACATTTGAGTCTACTGCAAACATACACTATTCATGAGAAGATGGGGCATAACTGTAAACAGTAGTAAATGCCCATTCTTCATTCTGCACAAGATTTGGAGACTCTGATTTGGGTGTAGAGGCCTCTACAACAACCATTCAAGCCTCTTTTTTCTTTGCCTCTTTTATGAAGTAGTAGATGCTATGAAAATTGAGTCTGATAAGGGTATTGACTTAGCTTCCTGGAACATTTAGAATGTAAAAGATAAGCACGCCCTATGACAATTATTTCTAGCATATGATGAGTTAATTGAAGGACACGTTAACTCTTGAAAGACTTCCCATAAGGCTTGGAAAATTCTTAAGGATCTTTATAAGGACCAGAATCCCTCTAGAATTTATGCCTTAAAAGCTAAATTCCATAATCTCACCATTAGACCCTAGGATCCCATCACCAAGAACATCACCATTATTGAAGATCACCAATGGAGGCTTGCATTGTGTGGCAGACAGATGTCAAGCAAGGATACGGTTACTATGCTTCTAAATAAGCTTCCTAGGTCATATGAAACTTTTATCACAACACTTTACAATCATGGCTAACTATTAACCTAGGAGGAAGTGCAGAGACTTTTGCTCTTGGACTTATGATCGAAGTCTTCAACATTGCAAGAAGCCACCATGAAAGCTAAGGTTCCTTTAAACAAGTCCAAGAACTCTAATCACTTCAGAAATGGTCCTAAACAAGGCTCTAGCAACTCGTCCAAGAAGTTTACTTGCACCCATTGTTGTAATTTAGGACATATCGAGAAGTTCTATTATAATAAGAAGAACAACTCTAAAGTCTCTATTTTCAAGAATCGAGAAAATTCCTCTCAGCATTGATCTCACTACTCAATTCAAGATCTGTTTATCTCCACAAAGGCAAGTTCAGAGAGTGGATCTACCATCACCATTTCAAAATATGTGATCTTTGATGAAGCTTCAAAGTACTTAACTAGAGATCCAAGTTTATTTTGATTCCATCCATCTACACTGCAGGGGGGGACACAATTATTTCTAAGAAAAACTTGAAAGCAAGCACTTTTCACCTAGATGATCTCAAAGGCTCATCAAGAAGCAAAAAGGTGAACAATTTAAGAGTTATTTTTGCCTTAAGTGCACACTTCAAATGGCCCATTTACCAACTCAACATCAAAAGTGATTTCCTCAATTGTGATCTTCAAGAAGAGGTATATCTATAATAATTCAACGGTTTCAAGATTCAAGGCAAAGACGTGTTGGTGCAAATGCCAAGCCTTCACACTTGGCTAAGCATTGGAAGTATCATGTGCAACTTCTTGAAGATCCACATGACCTATTGCTTATGGTTTTTATCATTAAATCTTTGTAAAAGTTTTAATGACTTGGAAGAATCTTGTAAAGCCTACAAACTTATGGATTTGGAGAGATATATCTAAGAATAATTTTGGTGTAATATCTCCTAACTTAGAGGAGAACTTTTAGGCAAGGCCAAGTTTGAATTTGAATTCAAACTTGGAGGCAAGGCATCTATAAAATATGTTTGTAAAACTCATGGTGTAAGCTCTCCATTCTAGAGCCTATAGTTGATCAATTCAAGAGATTTTTTGGCTCACACTATAGCCTACAACTCTCACTATCATTTGGCATTATTCTTTATGCCAATGATCATGTACAACATTTTCATATAATACAATATATCATTGATCATCTATGTTGGTCTCTTTGTCCTTGTCACTCAGAACAATGTACTTCTTTTGCTCATGTATCAGTGATCCCTCCATCATTTTCAATGTTCTATAGCTCATTGGAACGCTCTCAAAGTCTATTACAAGATATCAAAGTTTGAAGAAGTTTTATTCAGCCAATCAGGAGAAAATTGTCTCGAAGAGGTCACTCATCATTCTCTGCAAAGTTCCTAAAAAGTCGGGGGTAAGCTTCTACTTGCTAAAGACATTGTTAAGTGTGTAGTCTATCATTTTAAGTGATTTCACTTGGAATCATTAGCCCTCTAAGGTAATTAGATACCCTCAGAAGGAATTTTTCTAATTGCTACTGTAGTGTGAGTACTGAGCAAAACTTCTAGCAAGTATCAAGACAAAAAAGCAACTTTTTTATCATTAGCTAGTTGCAAATTCATATGTTTTGATCTTATTATTTGAAGCATCATCTACAAAGTACATAAGCACTTATTTAGTGCCATTGGAAAGCTGAAAGGGCCCACAACACAACTCTAAAGTGAAAGAGGGCAGGTACAAAGTAGGGTCTAGCAATACCAACTCATTTCTTGTGGTGTCCATCCATCTTTCCCAACAATGGTATCAGAGCAACTTGAGGTAAAATGGGGGATGGTTTTCCTTCTTTCATTCATAAATTGGAGAGGAACAACTACCAAGCATGTTCCTTGAGGATGAAGACATACTTGCAAGGAAGGAGTCTCTATGGATACATATCAGGAGATGAGGAGATGCCCATTTTCAGAAGCAAAGGACAACCTACAAGAGAGGAGCTTGGAATACATTGTCTTCATATTTTTCTTCCAACACAAGGGCTAGGAAGAACCAATTGTGGATTGAGTTTACCACTCAAAGAAAGCAACCCAAGCAAAGTGTTTTAGAATATGTGACCAAAGTCAAGGATGTGGTTGACCAATTGGCAAGCATAGGAGAGGAGATTGAATCGGAGCAAATTGTGTATCATACTTGTAAAGTTAGTTCACTTTAGTTCTAGAAGTTTTTTTCTAAATCACGGGAATGAGAAAATCTATATAAGTTAGTTAGTATTAACTGACGCGAAGAGAAGAAGAAGGAGGAAGACAATGAGAAAGTGAGAAGAACTCATTTTTGTATGACTGAGTATAGTCGGGCTTCTCTGAGTGAGAAAGCATTTGTAAAACTTCTGAGTTTTTTATAGTTATGAGAAGAACTGAGTAAAGTTCTGTGTATGAGCCTCTCTCCATTATCTCCATGATTACCTACTGTGTGATGAGTTACAAAGATCAAGTTTTCCAAGCAACTCGATGCCTGGCATCGAATCTCTGTTGATAAGTCATATTTTCTTTTATATTTTTCATTCAGTACTGAAGTGTTTGAAAAACATGATGTTGTTGGAGCAACTCGATGCCTAGCATCGAATTCCAGTTGATAAGTCATATTCTAAGTGTGCATGAAATCACCTATAGTTTTGGTGTCCAAAAGATCAAGATTTTATGCGGGAAGTCGATGCCTGGCATCGAATCCCTGCTGAAAAGTGGCCAAAAACACTCCAAGTCGATGCCCGACATCGAATTCTCGTTGCAAGTCGATGCTAGGCATCGAATTCTAATTTTAAACAGGCGCTCTTACTAAAACAGGTAAAATTTCCAGTTTCGGAAGGTCATACAGGGTCATCTTGTGAAGGCCATAACTTGAGTTCTAGAGGTCTGTTTGATGCGTATGATAGCTTGTTGGAAAGCTCTACTCTTCTAGTTTCAGCCTATAAATTTTCATGGAGAAATAATACTTGAGCTAGGAGAAATTAGCAAAATACTGAAGGTATGTCATTTCGGTGACTAGGAATTTCTGTAGAAGCAAAGTTCTCACTTTAGGCTATCATTTCTCAAAGTTTGGAGTGGCAATGAGTTAATGGTGACCATAGAGGTGTTCTAGTGTCACATTAATTCATTTCTTGTGGTGTTTCATACATCAACAAGTGGTATCAGAGCAGAAAGATTCTCGAGAGCAGAAGACGACAAAGGTACAAGAAGTTTTGTAAAGTTTTCCATTAAAGTTTGAAAGGTGAAGCATTTGAAGACACAAGGCATCAAAAGGTTACTTCAAAAGTATCCTCATACACAAATAACTTCAAAAGGTATTATCCTTTATCCTTTAAGCTCACAGGTTGCAGCAGAAGGAAAGAACTATGGCAGATCATATCTCCATTGACAAACTGGACAGAGATAATTACCCCGCATGGGTAATGAGAATGGAAGCCTTACTTATGAGTAAGGATCTCATGATATATGTTACAGGTGAAGAAGAGAAGCCAGTATTTGAAGATGAAAGCCGACCAAAGAAAGAAGAACTTGATGCTTTAAAGCATTGGCAGAAGAAGGATGCAAGTGCAAAAGCCTACATCTACAATACAATCTCTGATCATTTACTACCACACATCAGAGGATTGGAATCATCTGAAGATATATGGAATGCATTGGAGTATCATTTCCAAAGCACTACTAAAGCACGGAAAGCAAGTCTATGGTCAGAGTTTACAACATTCAAGAAGAAGCCAAGTCAAACCATTAGTGATTATGTCACTAAGATGAAGGATCTTGCAGATAGTCTTGGATCCATAGATGAAGATGTTGAAGATCACAGATTGATTGCTCAATTACTTGCAGGTTTGAGAGGGGATGAAAGGTGGAAACCTTTTGTCTTATCAACAGAACTTTCATTAAATCATTATGTTCCAGATTTGAACCAGTTGCTTGGTTTGATGCTCACATATGAGCAAGACTTGAAGGGAGATGGAGATAAAGGACAAAGTTCTGCAATGTACATGAAGAACAAGAAGAAAGGAGATAAAGGTAAAGCAAAGGATGAAGAGGAGTCTAGTTCTCAAGCTTATTATGCAAGAGGTAAAGGCACTGGTAGAGGAAGAGCAAGAGGTTTTGGAAGAGGTAGAGGTAATCAAAATAATAACAAGAAGGCTTGCTGGATCTGTGGATTGAGTAATCATTTGGCTCATGACTGTTGGCACAATCAACAAGGATCAAACCAGCAAAACAACAATAGCAGAGGTCGAGGTGGAAGATATCAAAGTAATTTTCAAAGAGGTAGACAAAGTCAAAGAGGAGGCTATGGTAGAGGTGGAGGAAGAAGTTGGGGACAGAATCAATCCTACAACACCACCTACTACAACTATGCAAATGACACACAGAATGAAATTCATACATCATTGATGATGAATTCAATCAGTACATCAGACAAAGAAGATCTAAAGGTATTTTACATTGACTCTGGATGTTCTAATCATTTGTCAGGAAACATAGAATTGATGTCAGAATTGGAAAAAGGCATTTCTAGTCATACAGTTCAAACTGGTGATAATACAAGACATAGTGTACATTCAATTGGAAAAGTGAAATGCAAGAGTGGAGCAGATTTGCTAACCAATGTTTTGTATGTTCCCACAATACCAAAAAACTTGATTACTGTGGGACAGATAGTTGAAAAAGGTTTTCAAGTCAGGTTTACAAATGAAGGAGTATTTGTGGAAGATCCAGAGAATGGATATAATCAGATTGTCTCTGGTAAGAAAGAAGGTAGACTCTTTACTTTAAGAGTGCAAGGGAACATTGGTCAAGCTTTGCTCACACATGGTGAAGCAGTGATTACAGAACTTGATCTCTGGCATAAGAGATTAGGTCATTTCAATGAAAGAGGAATTAAAGCTATGGTTGCTAATCAGTCTGTACTAGGATTACCAAATGTGCAAAGTCAACATATGGTTTATAAATGTGAAGCATGTCAAATGGGTAAAGCACACAGGTTACCATTTCAAAAGAAAGGATTCAAACATGATGGAGTACTTGAGCTCATTCATACAGATGTATGGGGACCAACAAAAGAAGGATCTATCAGTGGCTCAAGGTATTATGTTCTTTTCATTGATGATGCTACAAGATGGATAACATTATATGTTTTGAAGGAAAGATCAGAAGTGTTTGGAGCTTTCAAGCATTTTCATGCATATGCAGAGAGAGTCACAGGTCAAAAGCTTAAGAGACTGAGGTCTGATGGAGGGGAAGAATATTTCTCCCAAGAGTTCAATGATTATCTTTGGAATGCAGGTATTAAGAGAGAAATAACTTGCAGGTATACACCACAACAAAATGGTGTAGCAGAAAGAAGGAACAGGACTTTGGTTGAGTTTGCTAGAGCTATGCTAAAGGAGAAGAATTGTCCAAAATTATCTTTGGGCTGAGGCTGTAAATACAGCTACATATCTTGTGAATAGATTACCATGTGCAGCTCTCAATGGTATGACTCCATATGAAGCTTGGTGGGGTAAGAAACCAACACTAGATCATTGTAGAGTGTTTGGATCAATTGCATATGCTTATGTGCCATCACAGCTTAGGCATAAACTTGAACCAAAGGCAGAAAAATATGTGTTCATTGGTTATGATGAAAAGCAGATGGGTTACAGGTTGTGAAATCCTTTAACCAAACAATTTCTTATTTCTAGAGATGTTACATTTGATGAACAGAAAAGTTGGTATGCAGATCAAAGTAATACAGCTGAGGAATTTGAAGAAGAGGTAAGAAGATGCGAGAAAGGAAAATCAATTGTGCAGGTGAATAGAGATGAAGACTATATGCAAGCAAGTACATCCAGAAGTGGATTAACAAGAAGGAATGAAGAAGCTCCTATATTTGATGAAGAGGTGTATCCAAAAACTTATGAAGAATGTGAACCAAGAAGGTCAAGCAGGACTAGAAGACAACCAGAAAGGTATTCTTATGATACTTCTTACATAACTCAGAAGAACTATGCATATATGGTCAAAGATGATGAAGAACCTCAAAACTATGATGAAGCTAAAGGTAAGAAGCAATGGGAAGAAGCAATGAAGGAAGAATTCAATGCCCTAGAGGAGAACAAGACATGGGAACTTGTTCCTAAACCAAATGGTAAGAAAGTTATTGGAAATAAATGGGTTTATAAAGTGAAGAAGCTTGCAGATGAAAGTATAGCCAGATACAAAGCTAGACTGGTGGTGAAAGGCTATGCCCAGACCTATGGCATAGATTATGATGAGACATTCAGTCCTGTAGCCAAGATGTCAACTATAAGGACAATCATTGCTATTGCAGCTTCAAAAGGATGGACTCTAAGTCAATTGGATATAAAGAATGCATTCTTGAATGGATACATATCAGATGAGGTATACATGGAACAACCTCAAGGATTTATAGATTCCAGGTATCCAAATTTTGTTTGCAGGTTGAGAAGAGCATTGTATGGATTGAAGCAAGCTCCAAGAGCTTGGAACTATAGACTGGTGAAGTATCTCAATGATCTTGGATATCAAAGTTCAAAAGCAGATTCAAGTCTACTTATCAAAAGAACAGAGGAAGGTACAATCTACATTTGTATTTATGTAGATGACATTATAATCACAGTTACTTCAGATGAAGGAATCAAAGAGGTAAAGAGATTACTTGAAAAAGAATTCAAGATCAGTGATCTAGGAAAGTTATCATACTTTCTTGGAATGGAAGTCACTTATATAGATCATGGCATATATGTGTCACAAGAAAGGTATCTTCTGAACTTGTTGAAGAAGTTTCATATGGAAAATTGCAAAGAAGCTTCAACTCCACTTGAAGTTAATCACAAGCTCAGTAAATATGATGGTGCAGAATACAAAGATATGAGGAAGTATCAATCTCTTGTGGGTAGTTTGATTTATGCTACACTAACAAGACCTGATCTTAGTTATGCAGTGGGAGTTTTGTCACAATTCATGCATTGTCCAAAGGACCCACATTGGATTGCAGGTCAAAGAGTTCTCAGATATATCAAAGGAACTATAAAGGAAGGATTATATTATCCTTTTACATCAGATTTGAAGTTGAGAGCCTATAGTGATTCAGATTGGGCAGGTAACCAGGATTACAGAAGATCAACTCATGGTTACATGATATACATTGGTGATAAGCTTGTAAGTTGGTGTTCAAAGAAACAACATACAGTAGCATTATCATCAACTGAAGCAAAGTACAAAGGACTTGTGGAAGCAGCTAAGGAAGTCATATGGATGCAGACATTGTTCAAGAGCTTAGGCATTGATCAAGGTACACCTACAATACATGGAGATAATATGAGTTCACTTTATCTTGCAGCAAATCCAGTATTTCATGCAAGGACAAAGCACATAGAGATACAATATCATTTTCTCAGAGAAAAGGTAATGGAGAAGGAGATTGAAGTGGAGTACATTTCTACTAAAGATCAGTTAGCAGACATAATGACAAAGAGCTTGGATGGTGTGAAGACCAGCAGATTCAAAAGCATGGCAGGAGTAAAAGAAAAGAAGAAGATATGAAGAAACAGGGAATGTCAATTAGTGATTGAGGGGGAGCTGTTGGAGAAACAATCACTAATTAGACATATATTTGAAGGTCAAATCTTAGAAAGAAAACCCCATGCCTATGTGAAGGGACAAATTCACAAGTGTATCATACTTGTAAAGTTAGTTCCCTTTAGTTCTAGAAGTTTTTTTTAAAATCACGGGAATGAGAAAATCTATATAAGTTAGTTAGTATTAACTGACGCGAAGAGAAGAAGAAAGAGGAAGACAATGAGAAAGTGAGAAGAACTCATTTTTGTATGACTGAGTATAGTCGGGCTTCTCTGAGTGAGAAAGCATTTGTAAAACTTCTGAGTTTTTTATAGTTATGAGAAAAACTGAGTAAAGTTCTGTGTATGAGCCTCTCTCCATTATCTCCATGATTACCTACTGTATGATGAGTTACAAAGATCAAGTTTTCCAAGCAACTCGATGCCTGGCATCGAATCTCTGTTGATAAGTCATATTTTCTTTTATATTTTTCATTCAGTACTGAAGTGTTTGAAAAACATGATGTTGTTGGAGCAACTCGATGCCTGGCATCGAATTCCAGTTGATAAGTCATATTTTAAGTGTGCATGAAATCACCTATAGTTTTGGTGTCCAAAAGCTCAAGATTTTATGCGAGAAGTCGATGTCCGGCATCGAATCCCTGCTGAAAAGTGGCCAAAAACACTCCAAGTCGATGCCCGGCATCGAATTCTCGTTGCAAGTCGATGCTAGGCATCGAATTCTAATTTTAAACAGGCGCTCTTACTAAAACAGGTAAAATTTCCAGTTTTGGAAGGTCATACAGGGTCATCTTGTGAAGGCCATAACTTGAGTTCTAGAGGTCCGTTTGATGCATATGATAGCTTGTTGGAAAGCTCTACTCTTCTAGTTTCAGCCTATAAATTTTCATGGAGAAATAATACTTGAGCTAGGAGAAATTAGCAAAATACTGAAGGTATGTCATTTCGGTGACTAGGAATTTCTGTAGAAGCAAAGTTCTCACTTTAGGCTATCATTTCTCAAAGTTTGGAGTGGCAATGAGTTAATGGTGACCATAGAGGTGTTCTAGTGTCACATTAATTCATTTCTTGTGGTGTTTCATACATCAACACTTGATTCCTAGTTGTAAATGATGATGCACTAGTTGACACCTTCTCTTTGTTGTCGTTGAAACATCTGCAACCTCTGCATTTTTGCTTCTACACCACTCAAAGCCTCCTGAGCTCTCATACCATGTAAGAAAATAATAGCATAGTGGAATAGACAAGTAGACAGAGTTAAGAGAAAAATGCAAACAAAGATAGATGCAGACTAAGAGATAGAGAACTCAAATTCTTAAATTGACAAGAGTAATGCAGCTACAACAATGGTGTTGTCCATCTGTGTGCTCCCAATATGGAGCTTACATGGCAATCTAGACAGACTCTAGATGAGGGGCTTACTAGTGTCCAATGCTATGTAAAGCTCAACCTGGGCCATGCTTATATAGCTTTTACAAGTGGATTTGGTATACATATATGTAGTCGGGAGATACAAAATAGTTAGCAAAATATACAATCTGACAATATCTCCATGACCAAAAGTCCTAACATCTACCCCATACAAGATGGGGGGATAGGCCCCCTAGATCCCACAAAAGGGGGGCAAGCCCCCCTCTGCACTCCCCTCATTACGGTTCTAGGGGGAAACAGCATCACACCACAAGGCCTTTATTTTTGCCTTGAATGGAAAACCCCATGGACCGAAAGTTCATTCCCTACCTAACCTAATGGCTAAGCTCACAAAGATCATCTACTACCATCAATGTTCACACATATACCTCATCTAACTTGGAAGTTAGGGCTCCACAAATGTTTCAGCTCTCACAATGGCTTCTCCTCATAATGGTTGCCTTATAACTTAGAGCACCATGGATCATTTGTGGTCACTTGAGGGTAGAGTATTGAATATATCTAGTAGGCACTCCCAAGAAAAATAGTCCTAACTTCCTACATAAAGGTCATTGCTTTAGATGACCCATGGGGAGCAAGCTTCATGAGGAAGGAAATCAACCCCTTGCGCCATCTGGGTAATCTTCCAAATCAAATGGAAAAGTACCTCTCTAAGGAATTTGAGGCACCACAAGCAAAACATAAGAAGCTTTCTTTAATCCAATGCCAAACCCCAAGTAACCCTAACAATGACTAAATACTGCAACATATGGCTGTTGGAACGATAATTTGAAATCCAAAGGCCAAGAAAGAAAATTTGGGTGTGCATAGAAATTCTTAAAGTAAGAAAACACGAGGACTATCCACATCATCCCTCCAATACTAGTCCAAAGCTCCATCAAGTCAAGAGACAATTCTTTGACAATACATAAACTAGACAATACTCCAATCAAGCAAGTGTGGCGATGGATACAACAACCTCATGAGGACCATATCTTGCATTACATCAATACTACCACTACCCATCACAAATCCAACTCCAAATGGAAGACATGGATGATAGTGTCACATCAAATTTGGTCGATGACAACAACCAATAAATGCAAGCTCACACTAATCTCAACAAGAATCAAAAGTGGAACCTACTCTTTTGATGAATCAACTGCATCACTAACATGAATATGAGGCTATCTTTGACATCAAGTAACCCTTGTATTTCATGGAAAATACCCCTTGTTTCGCACCATTCCAATCAATTTCGCTCCCATAGTAAGCATAAATAGGGCTACATTGCATAGCTATGCACCAAGCACTAATCATTTGGACCCATGCACATCGAATCCCCTAGTTTTCTACCCTTCTCTGCAACCTCTTATGGTGCGACAACAAATTAAGTAGGGGACAAAAACACAGCAAACAAAAATTTTTGGGTAACACAATGAAAAAGGGAAAAGATGTGGATTATTCTACTCTTATCTCAAAAACATTTCATAGATTTTTTTTTTTATCATTACTCTTTCTTTTCCTTTTTCCCTTTTTTTTAGTGACTTCCTTTAAGGTTGTTCTCTAATTCAGTTGTTAAGTGAATGCATCAACTACCAAGGCGTATATATGCATATTTCATTTTTATGTGTCAATGCATCAAGCACTACAAGAACAAAAATGGTAAACTTAAAGAAGTCAGCTCTCTTTCACGACACTTCAATCACCCAATTGAAGGGAGAGTAGTTTGCAACTATACAGTACAAATAGGCATTGTCAGTCTTCGAATAGCACCTATTCTTGGTGACAATGGGAGATGTATATAGCCTAGTCAATTTCTTGATCATGAGGTCGGATTTCTCCAAAATAGCTCCAAAAAGAGAAGAATGTGCATAGAATGTATGAGAGGACAATTGCCTCTCTCCTTGCGCGCTCATGATAGTCTTTATTGTCTGCTTGTGTGAACGGCTCTCCTGCCTCTATGTGTCCTTGTCAAAGTTGCACTACTGCCTCTACGTGTCCTTGTGGGAGTCACGCGTGTATGTCGCCCGTCCTGCTCCCCCATCATTGGTTGTCTATGAATAACTTCCCCACCTCTGCATGTCGTTGTCGAAGTCCCGCACGTGTGTATGCCGAAATATGAGCATATCAATCCTTAGTGGCATTGCAACTTTCTTATCACTCACACACTATATGAACATATGAACATCATTTGCATGAATTTTGAGCGACTTCTTGGATTTGGTCACTTATAAGTTGCTTTATTGAGTCTTTGGGCTTAAGGACACATGACATACGCGAGTCGAGGTGAGAGTAATAAGGGCAATGCTTTGCTTTCTTGTGTGGGAGTGCCTTGGAGTGACTTGCAAGTGTGGAGGCTTAAGGAAACACTCGGCCATTAAAACTCACTTCCATAGTTTTCTTGCTCCGATTGCCCATTAAAGTTAGGTTGGAGATAGGTAACAAATGTGCCACTAAAAGTCTAGCCCTTTTCACTAAGATGTAATACTGAGAATCATGTTATATAACCTTGAACCAAGAAAAGTCACGTTATTATCATTCCTCTTTTTAGATGCAAGAATCGAAACAATATTGAAAATCGAATTCGTCGATAATTGATATAATGACATTATCATTTCTCTTTTTAGACGCAATAATAGAAACAACATTGAAAAAAATTATAAAGCCCATAAGTGAGAAACAAAGAATTGTGGCGTGTGCAGACTGCAATATGCGCCATGATGGGCTCTTATATATGATGAAAAATACCATGGTTCTAAGAACTGGGATATGGCAGGCCTGCATGAATTTGGGCAAACCCACAATCGAATGTAACCCAGGCACCGAGAGACAACTAGCAGAGAATTGGAGACCCATGATCATGGGGCGAGTTTGTAGTTGCCCATATGAAAACGCACTTAGGCTGCCTTCCTCGTTAGGCAGATGGTCGTTGTGAACTCCATGTGATCGTGCAGCTTCATGAACGAATCCCAGGATTTGCGCTGGTTAAATCCACGTAATTTAGCATTGAATTCCAAGTTTCTGCTGTGATGCAACAGTACCTAAGACTGTCCACGTCCTGTAGGACAGTTGGTTGAGCTTTGGCCTCTTGAGGTGGAGGTCCAGGGTTCAAGTCAAGTCCCAAGCTTGACATGTTATGGCTTAAGCCAGTTACTCAGTTGTAACCATGTCTCTTTCACTTGTAACCTTGTCTAACCCCTGCTTTGTGGGAAACGGGGGGTCCCGTGGGTGCTATGCCCATTCACTTGTACAGTTGCAATTTCAAAGTTAAAGTCCGGAGGAGTAGGCCGCTGAACCTCCATTTAAAAAAAAAAAAAAAAAAGAAAAAACAGTACCTACGACTCCGAAAATGCCATTCACTTGTATGAATGCATTATTATGACCGTAATCTCGACTGGTTTTCTGTGATGGGTCAATCGATCTTGGCCTCGAACGATCCAGCATATGGGGGGGACACTTCAGGCACAGAAGAAGTCGAAGTCGTTTGAGAATCTTATCTTCAATACCATGAGAGTTGTTTCATCCTTTATTAAATCGCGTGCCCTTCAAACGTTTCATAGTCAGAAAATGATGAAGTACACTCGAGCACACACTTTTATTCGGCCATACGACATATCACCTGATGACCATAGTATATGAAGGCCACTCGAACGCACACTTTCATTAGGCCATACGAAGTATCACCTGATGACCATAGCATATATTTAAAAGCCCGCGTTCCGGTTCGATCTACTTGCATCCGTGATGGCATCTTTATACGAAGCTAGGCTATGGTCTGACAGTAGGGTTTTCGACAAAACAATTTTCTTGAATCTTTCCTGTGGCCCACGGCTCTTGATAACGATATGTTTCATTTGACTCGTTGATGATTCACTGGTCGTAAGGAAGCTGCCTTCATCAGCATTTTTAACAAGTGCAACATCTGCAGGCTTTGCCTTTTTTATCAGATTTTCTTCCAGTGGAAAACGTCTTACATGAAAGAGGACACCTGGAACAAAAAGGCGCCCATGTTCCATTATTTCTCTGGGGTCGGACGCATCATTCATCCCTGAGCTTCCTGGATAGTCAAGGAAAGGAATTAAAAGAAGGTACGTCAAGGCCTGTACATATTACTGAAACAGCTCTTTTGCGAAACAGAACCACATGATGCAGCAAAGATCTCAGATTCTAATAAGAAAAGAAACATAGCATGGAAAGAAGATATTGCATTCGTGTTACCTGGTCCATTTACATAAGACTTCAGAGTTGATACTCCCAATGAGAGCAATCTCCTGAGCTTACGTGGCTGACCTTCAGTGCTGTAACATTGGTGTCGAGATTGAAGGTATGGTTTCGAAAAGCCTTCATAACCTGGTGAACCATGTAAAGTGAACTGCGTAGGATGAGCACACTGCATAGACAGACCGATATGCCCAGATGGATCGCCCACGACTGTGCATCTTCCATTTCTAAGTGAGCAATGCTCGTGTGCACCATAGTGTTTCAGATTTCCATACTGCCCTGGAGCATAATTATGACCTGCGAATTGCTGCCCATTACTTGATGCACTTTTAAAAGACTGAACCACGTTTGCACAAGTCCAGCTCTTCGCTCTCCGATATAAGGTTCCTTTTTCGAATCCCAGTGATTGTTCAATATTGCCAATGGAATCATATGTCTTATTTACAAGATCCAGCATCTTCTTGGCAGTGCCACCATCATCCAAAATATCAGCCCTTTCCAAAGCAGCATATACAAAGTTGGAAAAATGTCACGGCTCAGAAAAGTACTAAAAATTGACGAGGAACTGGACATAATCAATGTTAATTAATGTCCGTGTGTCAACTGTGGCAGTGATCAGTGGAATGTCTAAAATGGAAATACATAAGGAAACATTGCTTATCACTACGCTGAAATCCCAAGACTCTGAACAATCCGAGTCCTTGCTCGTTTCATAAA
>CM035443.1:93811830-93814330 GCA_020310875.1 Ceratopteris richardii
GGAGGTGTAAAGGGACTTGGCGAAAGGGGGAGGTGAGAAGGGGAGAAGTGCATATGGGCTTTGAAATGACTTTCATTCATCAAAACCAATGTATTTACTCTTGAGTCTCGATATGACTCATTCTCTAGAATGTCCAAATGCCTTATATGTGGCAATTTCAAGAAAATGTATTCATTTAACAAAATTTTTTGGTGTTTGATTACAATGGATTGTACACATTTCAATGTTTTCATGTTGAGTTGCATATGATATACTATGTTTTGTGATGCAACACTACTATGTGTACTTCTATGTTTATATACATGTGACATACATATGGGAATGCACTCAAAAGATGTTTGTACATGTGTCCATGTATGTGCATGTATATATGTATGTCAATATAATCCATAAAATAGCATGGTGAATCCAGGTAATCCCCAAATTCACCCTAATATTATAGTGCAACTATAAGCTCATGGTAGTCAACCACAACTCTATATCGCCATTTTCTCCATTACATATAATATCAACTAAATACTTCAACAATCCCACTAAGGTCATCAGTGCCCGATAGTGGTTTTATAGCTAAAAATAATTCCATGCTCACACAACCTCCACAATGCATGCACATGCAGACACGCCCAGCATGAACTCATAGAAAGCCCTACGAATTGAGTTTCTATCGCTTCTAGAAGTCGTGGGCAAACTCAGTCATAATGAAGCCTAACAAAAGATGCAAGCTAAAAATAGGAGAACTTTGAGTAAATGCATAATTGATAGGGTATACATACCTGCCAGTCTAACCCATATATCTATGAGCATGTTCTAATAATATATCATGCATCCATGAAATCCGAAGTCCCACAAGCTGTCTATAAGATCTAATTCTTTTGTATGAAATCTTGCAATTAAAAATCTTAGCTATGCCTTGAACTGAAATATGATGTCAAATTTATAGTCTCTATGTAGAAAATGATTCTGTAATAACATATATCGTTGAAAATACCCTGCTTCAAACTTCTCGCTATGTGGCTGAAGATCAGTCAGAACATCAGTAGCAGCATAAGTTCCACGTATGCTCAATACAACACACTGCTTGTTTCTATCAATCGCAATAAAATAAGCTGGCTTTAGTATTGCAGATGTATTCACATGTTTCTTCAGCTGTTTTCTTTCAATCTGCAAATCATCACCACAATAGTTTCTTTTAGAAGGAAAATCGTACCTAACTTAGTAGCAAAACACCCAACTTCAACAAACACCAATACATGTAAATACTCAATTACTGCTTTGGCATCGGGAAGATAAGCAGCCCATGCCCAGTCCAACCAATACAACATATCTTCTAGCTCCTTTCTGCAACAAATCAATTCCAGAAAGAAAGAGCCTGATCAGTTCAGTTGAAATTACAAATGGTTTGAGATGACCTTCAATGTTCAAAAATATGGGATGATTTCAGCATGCACAATACCAACCAATGTTCTTTTTCTCATATTACAAAGAAGAGCCAGATATTACATATTTTAGAGGTTTCTTATTTCAAACATGAACTGGTTTTCTGGACCCTTCACAAAATGATTTCAGAAAATATATAGCACCCTTTATCACTTACAACATAGATAAGTGCTATCTAAAGGAAATTCAATAATCAGGTTTACTACCTAGAAATCAAATTTCTAAGGAATCTGGTTCGAATAAGTTCAAGATAAAATCTCTAAGTTGTTGACCTGAAAGCTTTTTACATTGAGGTTTTATAACCAACTATAAACAAGTATCTCTCACTTACACAACCTTAGCACATACCAGGTAATGGAGCTTAACTTCAGGTATTATTCCTCAAAGACGCAATTGATGATTCAAGCAAGAAAAGAGAGACAGAAAAAGGACCCTTGACTTCCTTGGTCACAGGATTTGTATAATATTGATAAAAGCATTCTAGGAAAGCATGTGATTGTAGGAAAATAATGGCTGTGTTAAATCACTGAAAAAGTGTTGCGAAACAGATACATATACTCACTTATCTGAAACAATGGAGCCATCAATGGAATCAGATACACCCTCGAGAGCATGGCGAACTGCAATTTTATAAAGACCCAGTGTCAAGTCGGAAATATCCCAACGGCTCATTCCTGAAACACATTGCCTGATACTCCTTGCAACCATAATAAGTGCCCCATTTTGTATAGCTTGATCACTACCAAGTGTAACATCATCTAAAATATTGCTTCCTGAAACTTGAAGAACAAAATATTGGAAAACACCAAAATTAACCCATGAAAAAATAAAAGACTATAAATAATACTTTTTATTTCATTTGCACATATATTTATAACTACGCCTTGTAGCCGCCCTTCACAGGTGGCTACTTATAAGATTGGGTTCTCCTTGGAGAAGTATACTCCACAGCACACCCTGTGCTTACTCTAAGAGCTGGAAACAGATTAAATAGATCACAGATTAATAACATAAAAGATACATGTTGGTGAATGGCACTCGCAAAATACACACATGACACTTG
>CM035443.1:93826830-93909330 GCA_020310875.1 Ceratopteris richardii
ATGCGTTTGGTCTTCGGATGATACAGACAATAGCCTTTGCTTTCAGAACTACACCCAACAAAAATACATTTTACTGCTTTATCATCCAATTTTTTGCGATGTTGTTCAGGCACTAACGCATATGCCAAATAACCAAAAATACGTAAATGAGCAACAAATGGCTTGCGACCATGCGAGGCCTCATATGGAGTGATAGACTGTGGCGATTTAGTGGAACACCTGTTTAGTACATATGATGCACACATAACAGCTCGAAGCCAGAAACTATGTGGTAAAGCCTGACCCTTGACCATACACCTTGCCATCTCCATGAGTGACCTGTTCTTTCGTTCAACAACTCCATTCTGTTGAGGTGTATACGGCACTGCACACTGATGTTTTATCCCACGTTCCGCCAGAAATGCATTAAAGTCAGAAGACATATATTCCCCCCTCGATCAGAACGGAGGGTGGCCATTTTACATGCTAACAGATTTTTAGCCAAAACCAGAAACTGTTTGAAGAAGATAAATACTTCAAACTTTGCCTTCAATGGATATACCTATGCATGCCTGGAAAATCATCGATGAAAGTCAAGAAGAAAAACTAGTTCCCAAAAGAAGGTGTCTGCATAGGACCACAGACATCACTATGTACAAGCTGCAATTTCTTAGTAGCCCGAGCTGAACCATCTTTTGGAAAGGAAGAACGCTGCATTTTGCCCAAAATACAGCCTTCACAAACATGTTTTCCACGTGCCTCAAGTTTGGGCAAAGAGGACACAATTTCAGATTTTGTGGAGGCGTAGCAAACTAGTAAAAGTCAGATGACCAAAGCATGCATGCCAAAGCTTTGCATCTGACATAGCTTGAGAATTATGTACTGCAAATGCCAAATCATTTACAGATCTTTCATAGTCTATGAGCTTATACAACCCACCACATAAAATGCCAGAAGCAATAATGACGTTGCCATTTGACAAACCATGATTGTACATCTCTCATCAACAAATTTCACAACCAAACCAATCTTGGCTAATGCAGAAACTGATAATAGATTTTTCTTGATCCCTGGCACAAATAAAGCATTTGACAAAGTGAAAGAACTACCATCAACAGTAGCCAAAATGATCTTACCAACTCTCATAACAGGATAAGAGGAGTTGTTGGCGCATATAACAGTATTCTCTGTAAGGGAAGGCTCGAGTGAAGAGAAGAAACTGTGCTGCGAGGTAATATGTTTGGTCGCCCCACTATCAAAGTACCAAACATCTGAGTCTACTGCAGACATGCACTGCTCATAAGAAGATGGGTCAAAACTGCAAACAGTAGTAAACGCCCATTCTTCATCTTGCACAAGATTAGCAGACTCTGTTTTCGATGTAGAGGCCTCTGCAACGACCATTCTAGCCTCTTTCTTCTTTGCCTCTTTAGCAGCCAGTTTTGGACAGCTTATAATGACATGATCATTTGCTTTACAGTATTTGCGAAACAATTTTTGCTTTTTTGATTTCTTCTCATCTTTGTCTTCCTTCTTCGAAGGAGTAGCATTTGCAGATTTCTGTTTACTAGTAGAAGAGCTCCATTTACCTGTTCCCTTCTGACTAGCCTAGAAAGCTTAATCTGCAACACATATAATAGACCTGTTCTGCCTAGACTGGTTTTCCTGCAACAAAACAGAAACTAACTCTTCAAATGTTAAGGCATTTGGATTTCCTTTCATCATCAAACAAAGAGTAGAAACAAAACTCTAATATGAGTCGGGAAGACCATTCAAAACAGTCTACACAAGTGAACTCTCAGGAAGGACTTCATCGGCAGAAATCAACTGTTCCTTTAAATCCTTGATCTTTGTCACAAAACTGTCCATAGAATCACCTTCATTCATGTGCTCACTCTCCAACTGTTTTCGGAGGTGAGCAATACGAGCCTCATTCCTAGCATGATACAATGTGGTAAGTGTATCCGAAGCATCCTTAATTGTTCTGCAAAAGCGAATGTGAGAAATAATGGCACGTTTGACAGACAAAGCTATCAATGCATGTGTCTAGGCATCTCTTCCATCCCTACGAATTTGCTTTACAGTAGGTGCGGCAGAAACCGAAGCACGAACATGAATCTGCAGAATATCACCATCTTCAACACCTTTTGCATCAGTTTCAGTACCTGTAGTTGTAACAGTTGCAGGTATGATAGGACGTTTTTCAACACCGTGCACAATGTTCCACAGGTCCTTTGCAACCAATACATGTCGCATCATATAAACCCATAATGGGTACTTGGTACCATCCAACTTATCCTCAACAACCAACATACGGAATACATCACTGCTTTCAGCCATGGCCAAAGACTAAAATACCATGATGCAAAAAATTGACTCTTTCTAAAAAAGTTAAACAGAACTACCCATACAAATTCTGCTAAACATGTAGCAGACTTCGAGACGCTTATACTGGCGAACCGAAACTGGTGTATATACAAGAAGGGGGGGAAAACCTCCTAAAGAGGGAAAAAAGTGCCCCGGCGGTCCTAGAGTTTTCACACACATCACTACCTAAATATATCAACAAAAGAGATAAGAGTGAAAAGAGAAAGAGAGAGAGAGAGAGAGAAAGAAAGCACAAGCAAGTCTTCTGACCTCTTTAGGCAAAAATACATTAATGGAAGCCAACTTGTAGAGCATAAGGAAAAAATATGATATGTAAACTATGGTGTTTTTTACCTCAACGCTTTATTTACTACGCTTTTTATTTGCCTTGAGCTATAGTGGTTCATGTAAGAAAAAGAAAATGATGAATAAGGACTAAGTGGTGGGCTAGTGGTGTGGCTCTAATACCATGTAGGAGTTACCACAACATATATAGGACCAAAGTTAGAGAGAAAGAGAGATATTGCTACTCATGGGAATAACACAAGAGATATGGTTGCAATGGAAAGTGGACACAAGATGAGTACAAGATGAACTCAACTCAATTCAACTCAAACTCAAAACACTAATACAATAGAACTCAAACACTACACAAGATATAGATGGTTCTATCCACCCATGCACTCACTCCCTACTGGAGCTTAGATGGTTATCTAATTAGAAGATAGGTGAAGGGCCTATAGGTCAACACAATGGGTACTAAAATCGATACCCTAATGATTCCAAACACCACAAACTGTGATCCTACATAGAGAGGGGACCATCCTTATAAGGTCCTCCAAGCCTAAGTCGGCCTACCCATGTTCTAGGGTCATAGCTTGATCCATGTCAAAAATAATCTCAACCATTGATCTATGGGGTAAATCCAATTAAAAAAAGGTAGGATCAACAACCATTTGTTTGTAACCCTTGATCTTGCTTAATCCACACTTAGGATCAAACCTAGATCCAATGACCACATAAAATAGACCCTTTCCAAAGTTAAGAGAGCTTTTTTTGTTGTTAGCCTTTGATTTAAGTTGATCCTCACATAGGATCAATCCCAAATCCAATGGCTTAGACATAACCTTCCTAAATATCCATTTATCATCTACTCTATATGTTATCTGACCTCAAAGTCAGGAACCTACCAATGTCCAACACTCTCACATGGCTTCTCCTCATAATGGGGACCTTACAAAATAGAGTTTCATGGAACATTGGTGGTGCTACGTAAGGGTGAGGCATTGAGCATATCTAACACCCCCCCTCTGTAAGGAATTGAACTCACAACCTCTTGGTTAGGAATGTGATGGGCTAACCACTTGCCCCAAAAGCCATGGTTGAGGATTACTTCCTAATCCTCTCTCTTAGGGTGTAGTTCAATCATCTCCTATCTGTCAAGGGTGTGGTTCAATCATCTTCTTCCTCTCACTTTATTACACCCTCAATGTCCACCCAAACGTGAACTACCTTCTTGGCATGATGCAAAGTCTTCCATGAGGATGGAGCATTGACCATGTCTAACACCCCTCCTCAATGTCCACCCAAATGATGAACTATCTCCTTGGCCCAATGCCAAGTCTTCGAAGTTGTATCTGAAGTAGATCCTTTGTAAGCACTTTGGTGAGGGTACCTCCTGCATTCTTCTTGATTGGATAACATACTATTCCCAACATCCTTTTCGAGTGTACTCGCCAGCCAACTCTTGAATGTCCTTCATGAGGTCCATTCCCAAACCTTCTCAAAAGTCTGAATGCAAATTGATATCTTGTATGGTACTCCATAAGTGGATAAGACTACCAAAGACCTTCATGTAGCTCCCAATGTCTATTTGTTGGTACAATGATCTCAGGGCTTGTTTCATCACAGACGAAGCCTTCTTCAACTTACATAAGACGAAGCCTTCTTCAGCTTACATAATATGTCCTTTGAATGTGGAGCCTCAAACCCTGGTGGTTGAGACAGATGTACCTCCTCCTTGAGGTCAACATTCAAAAGTTCTGATTTGACATCTGACACAAAAACTTGCCACTTCATCTGAACGTCCCACTTGATCTGAACTCCTAGCATTAGTGTGATGCAAATTGGGGTAATTAGAGCAAAAAAGGCTTGAAAACCAAAACCCTCCACTAGTGAAAGTCCTTGTGCTACTAGTGTATCTTGATAGCATTCCAAGATTTCTTCGATCATGTTCTTCACCTTCCATAACCACTTAGTGCTAGTGACCTCCCAAGCTTCATTCTTCATTAAGATGTCATCATTGGCTTGCATAACCTCCTTCCATGCCAGATCTACAAGTGCTTCATCTTCAATTAACGGCTTCATTACTTACTTCATAATCTCAAGCATCATGGCTATACTGACTAAGTGGGTAGAAGCTCACTTGTGCTCCTCTATTCTTCGTGATCATCTTGGTCTTTTTTCCTTCTCTTCAATAGTTATTGGCATAGGATTACTCTGACCATAGAGCTTCTTCTTCGCCCATTGCAACGATAACCAATCTCTTTGGGTGATTTTAGGTTGGTAGACTCTCTTCTCACCATCTGATTATGATGCTTCCTCTTGGACATAAGTAGGGATGACTCTTGGGCTGGGTACATAGTGAATTACTCCTTCACTTGAAGATAAAGTGGAAAATCCTTTCTTTTCCTCCACTGCATGTGGCTTCTCCATAGACACCACATCGCGACTCCCTTTGATCTTCTTTGCCTTGTGGTCATACAATATGAAAGCCCTTTGCTTTTCATTATGACCTAAGAAGATGCATCGCTTGCTTTTTGGTTCCAACCTATTCTTCCTTTGACCTGGACAAGAGCATAGCACACACTCTCATAAATTCAAAAAACCTTCTAAATTCTCTAAAATGAACTCACCACCACCTCCTATTCCAAGCTTCTTCACACTTTTCCCTCGTTCAATTTCAATAAGTTTTGGTTGTTCTTTGATCATACCAAAAGCTTGAGGCTTATCACGAAGAACGTACATCAACGGCTTCCTGCTATAGTCATCAATGATCACAAGGTAGGAAGATCCTCCCAAGGCCTCTATAGACACCTTACCACACAAGTTGGCATATACCAACACTAGAGGAGCCTTTGACCTACTCTTGATTTCTTGTGGAATGTCTCTCTATGGAGCTTGCCCATCATATAAGCTCTATAAGGTTCCTTCATTCCATTCATTGTAGGTAAGTGATCAAGAACAATACCTTGCTTTTGCATCTCCTTCCATAGTGTCCCTGTCATTGTGATGGATTGTGATGGGTTCTTGTTGAGCCTACATAGAACCAGATTGACCTATCTCATTAGTCATGTAACAAGATGCACTGTTGTCTAGTACCCATGAATCCATAATTGACTCTTCTTGTGTTGAGAAGAATACCAACTTTGCTTCAACGGCACCTATTGTCATCTCCTTACACTCTTCATCTATCCTCTTAACATGACAATTTGTACTTGTTTGTCCCTTTGTTTTGCAATGTAAGCATTGTCCTTGAATCTTCTTCTTACTACTCCTCTTTGGAGTCTTAGCTTTGGTTGAGGAACCACCTTTACCTGAGGCATTGGTGGAGATTGTAGCAGCTCCCTAGCTACTTTTGATTTTCTAAATTTTAAATGCATGTTTGATTTCTTACCTCGTAGTGACTCCTCAATATACTATGTGCCTCACTTGCCTTGGATGCATGTTGAATAAGAGGTAGAATAGATTCCACACAATTGTTCATTATATAGTATGGTGCATTTGCATTCCTTATCTTCCAAGCTTGTATAAGCTTTGCATTTGGGAGAATCACCATACTCGGATCCAATGGGTCAAAGGTAGGTTGTGGCTCTTGCTCACTTCCCATCACCATCTCCAAAAGATCATAAGAATCAAGGATAATTGTAATCTTGAACTTCCAAAGAAAATAATTTGTACCATGTAACTTGTCTTCACTGAAGGTTGATGGATGAACCCATAGTGTTTGCATTGCCAAATCCATTGCACGAACTCAAGTTCCACTTCCACTTCTAGATTCTGGCACCTCCATAGTGTTGAACCCTTTGTGTCCCATGAACTTGAATCCTTGAAGCCTTTGCCTCCCAAGAACTCTAGCGATGAAGCCTTTAGGTCTTGAGAACTCTAGCTTTGAAGCCTTTGCCTCCCACAAGCTATAGTGTTGAAAACTTTTCCTCCCAAGAATTCCAATCTTGAAGCACCTTTCACAAACTCTAGAGTTGAAGCATTTACCTCTCCCAAGCTTGAATCTCGAAGCATTCCTTCCAAAAAATGCTAGAGTTGGTTCCTTAGCCTCCACGGTCTCTCCAATCTTCTATATCTTCTCTGGTTCTGATACCGTGTAAGAAAAAGAAAATGATGAATAATGGCTAAGTGGTGGGCTAGTGGTGCAACTTTGATACCATGTAGGAGTTACCACAACATGTATAGAATCAAATTTAGAGAGAAAGAGAGATATTGCTACTCATGGGAATAACACGAGAGATATGGTTGTAATGGAAAGTGGACACAAGATGAGTAGAAGATGAACTGAACTCAGTTCAACTCAAACTCAAAAGACTAATACAATAGAACTCCAACACTACACAAGATATAGATGGCTCTATCCACCCATGCACTCCCTATATGGAGCTTAGATTGTTATCTAGTTAGAAGCTAGGTTAAGGGCTATAGGCCAACACAATGGGTACTAAGATGGATACCTTAATGGTTCCAAAAACCACAAACTGTGATCCTACATGAAGAGGGAACCATCCTTATAAGGTCCTCCAAGCCTAAGTCTACCTACCCATGTTCTAGGGTCGTGGTAGCTTGATCCATGCCAAAAATAATCTCCACAGTTGATCTCTGGGGTAAATCCAATGGTAGAAGGTAGGATCAACAACCATTGGTTTGTAACCCTTGATCTTGCTTAATCCACACTTAGGATCAAATCTAGATCGAGTGGCCCATATAAAATAGATCCTTTCCCAAGTTAATGAAGCTATTTTTATTTCTCGCCCTTGATTTAAGTTGATCGCATGGAATCAATCTCAATGGCTTAGAAATAACCTTCCTAACTATCCATCTATAGTCTACTCTAGACCTCATTTGACTTCAAAGTCAAGAACCTACCAATGTCCAACACTCTCACATGGCTTCTCCTCATAATGGGAGCCTTACAAAATAGAGTATCAAGGAACATTGGTGGTGCTACATAAGGGTGAGGCATTGAACATATCCAATAGTCCATACTATACAAAAGGCCGCATACTTACACTAATTGAACCACTTTGCCGAGTTAGACCAAATGGACATCCTTAATAGACCGAAGCACTACCATGGTCCACCTAGACATTAGATAGACGACGAGGCATTGAACAATTCAAACCACTAGATGAGATAGGTTACAGGTTGACCTGACCAAACCAGATATTCAAACTATCTCGAACCGAAGGGAAAATGTAGATATAGCCCCTTCCAAGAGTTACAACCACAAGGCTACGACCGACCTGGATTGGCACTTGTATTCCTACATGAAACATACATCATATAGGAATACATGTGCAGAGAGGAGACCAAAGATCATTGAAGCAAGGGCCCCACAAAAGAACTAACAAAGACAATCTGCCACCAAAATATCTGCCCTGTTCATAAATAACAGGCGATTCTACCAGCATCTAAATGTACTTACCCATATGTTAGAGAGATATTCAAAAAATCAATCAATAGATCCCAACTTCAACTTTCCTACAAATAGACCACAATTGGAGCCTAGAGGAAGCGAGTCTTTTGAAAAGAGACGTGCACTCTATGCGGTGGACATTGTGCCTGAAGATAAAAGGAAAGGGGAAAAATATTACACACACACACATACACACACTGCAATGATCGGTGATTGTGCAGTATAAGTTAGCATCAATATATAATTAGGACAATCGCACAAGATAGAATCCTACAGTTCATGAACAACACATTTAAGACGATTAAAAATGTCCACGGAACATGCATCAAGCACCGCGTGCTAATTTAACACAAAATGAGGACATTGAAGGCCCTCTACCTGAACCGTAGGAAGAGAGTGCAGCCTGGATGAGACGCGTCGTTATTGATGACCGAGGAATCGTAGATGGAGTAAGGATAGGAAGGCGAGGAGCCAAAATGGAAGGGGGAGGGAGATAGGGAGGAGGTGGTGTTGGAAGAGGAGGAGGGGGAAGGAGATAGGGAGAAGGTGGTTCTGGTGGATGGGGAGGAAGGGGAGGGAGATAGGGAGGAGGTGGTGGTGGTGGAGGGGGAGGAGGATGTTGAGTGCGACGAAACAAGTAAGCCATCCTCGTCGACTGAAAACTGGAATTCAAATGTTATTAAGCGGGGACTGTGTGCCTACTAAATAAGCTTGCAACGGCTCACAATTCCAATTTGTTTCATAGAGTACGTGTTCTATTCCTTGCATGAGGGGTTCACGTTGACTAAGTTGGCCATCTTGAATCTTGCATTTCAAGCTCATAGTTTAGATGTATTTTTTTTTAGAAGAACACGAAAATTGAAATGACAAAGCGGTTAGAAGAGCACTCCAACAAAGTACTCCATAAAGAAATGAGGGGTAGAATAAAGATGAACGATAGACTCTATCCATTTACAAGGGGGAATGGGGCTTTACTCAAAATCATTGGCTATCATGCTCTCCATGAGGAATGGCAATAATGAATGTGTGTTCTGATCTTCTCCCATCCTATTCATCCCCATGGTCCCCATTTAGAAGGTTTTTAGGGCCTTTTAATGTGACATGTGGCCATCTTACACACTTGCTCTCCCTCCTAAAGGCAAACCTTAGGATAACCTCCAAGGTAGGGACCTCTGCTATGATGGTCTACTAGGATTAATTTCTAACACTTTCTCCCCCTTTTAAAGACCATTGTCCTCGATTATCTAAGAGGAAAGCTTCTTATAGAACATTCTTTTTAGGATACTAAATGATCTAGAGCAATGAGTTATTGATGCAACTTTCCTATTTAGAATTTGCTTTAAATGATTTAATGTCAATCACTGTGACATTGCATCTAGCAATCTTAAGATTTTAAGCCTCTTATGTGCATGTTAGGGTGTTTGGTTGGGCCCTTCGCCTCTTGAGATGGGGCAAGGGCTCAACCCCTCCCTATGATAGGATAATTGTGGGCCCTAGGCCAATGTACTACCCTTGAGAAAATTTAAACTAGTTGCTTTTGAGCAATCCTTTCCAAGTGTCGCCTTTAGAATGTCTAACTTGTGCTTTGTGGGATACGAGAAGCCCCATGGGTACTATGCCCATTCGCCTGTACAATTGTTCTTTCAATTAAATTCAAGCTATAAGGGAGATTAGGCTTTGGCCAAAATTCCTCTTTAAAAAGAAAAAAAGATTTTAAGCCTTGGCCCTTGTTAGTGAATTTCCAACCTTGGCTCTTGCTTACTTGACTACATCATTATTGATAAGTCAAGTTGAGTTCTTTTTATTTCATACTATGGGTAGGGACTACATGTGTTGTTTAATAATATGCTAAAAAATAATGATATGTATGATATTCAAATGTAAAATCATCTATTTCATATCTAGGTGATTCTCAAATAATTCTAGGTCAAAGGAGATCAATTTCTTGAAACTTTTTGTGTTCCCAAAAGATAGGTTCACCTTGAATATGGTAGGAAAATGACATGATTCATGAAATAGAATACAAGAATATTTCATTTAACATCTTGTCTTTAGGAACTATCTCATTTCTCAAAGATCACTTGTCTAGGTTTGATCTTGAAATTGCAAATCTCTTAAATGAAATCACGAAGTAACTCTTTAACTCTTTTAAGAGGTAGAGGTCTTTCAAACTTTCCATATTTTCTTGGCACTAGGCATCGTCTATAAATGCAATCATGGAACCTAACATTCATCTATTGAACTTTCAAAGTTCAATCACTCTTCTTTGATTTCCATTAATCCTTTGGATGGAATCAAGTGAGAGATTTCATTTGAAAGTGCTCACAAAGCCTTGGAAATTTTCTAAGTGATCATCCTACTTTGATGCAGGAGAAATACATAAAAAAGTGTGAATTCTCAGTTTTAACTTCTCATTATGACTCTCTAAGTATCACCTGGACTTAGAGCCATCATAAATCTTCATAAGTTTTCAAGTAGTCATGTATTCTTGCGCATTAAGATGGCAAGAAAACTTAATGTTTGGCTTTCTTCTTGTGCCTACTTTAACTAAGCAAGACATCTGGCACACTTAATGTAACTCTTCATTAATCATGTGATACCGAAGTATCATTTTGGGAAAGAATCTACTAGTTACTTGAGTTGCAACGTTGCAACTAGCACAACTTTGCGATTAACGAGTTTTTCATCTTCCCAAATGTCAGACTTGAGCTTTAAAAATTAAGCTAACTAAAAATACATTCATTTATCTACTTAGAAAACAATCATGCACCTTATATATGCAAATGCATGTGCTTACATGCAAATGCATATGCGTACATGCAAATGCATATGCGTACATGCAAATGCATATGCGTACATGCAAATGCATATGCGTACATGCAAATGCATATGCGTACATGCAAATGCATATGCATACATGCAAATGCATATGCTTGTATGCATCTAGTGGCATGTTTTTATGCCCTAAACTAACTCAAGCATTGCTCGTGCTTGCCATGCATGCACTTCATGCATCTATGCACAAACATACTACTCATGCTTCCTTAAAAGATATGAACATACTAATGCACATGCTTGAGTATCAGAGCACTTTGTTGCTTCATCTAGCCCCTTCGGTCACAATCTCATAATCACACAAAAATTGGTGAGCATACTCATGTTGAAATCGTGATCTGAGCTTGTTTCGGTCACCAAATGCACTATCACAATGCCTGTGCATGTAATTTTGTCTTTTGTTGCCAAACATATATACATGTTTTCGTTTGCCAGTATAAGCACCTTGAACTTCACTACAAGTTCAGCAGTACTCAATAGGGTAGTTATGTTCAACTTTTTGACATATAGTCATTTTTCTACATCAGGGTATTTTAGTCAGCAGCCATGGCTGAAAGTAGTGATGTATTCCATATTTTGGTTGTTGAAGATAAGTTGGATGGTACCAATTACCCATTAAGTATTAGTTGCATATATGATGTGTCATGTATTAGTTGCAAAAGGACTGTAGAATATTGTGCAGGGTGTTGAAAAACGTCCTACTACATCTGCAAATATAGTTACTGAATGTGATGTAGATGGCATTGAAGATTATATTCTTCAAGTTCTTATTCGTGTTGTGATTCGTGTTGCACCTACTACAGAGGAACTTTGTTGGGATGGCAGAGATGCTTGGGTACATGCATTGATAGACTTGTCTATTAAACGTGCCATTATTCCTCACATTCACTCGTGCAAAATAGCAAAGGATGTGTTGTATAAATCATGGGTTAGACCCTCCAAAAAGGAGCCTATGTTTCTTGCTTTAACCCTTGAGGTTTTATTTCATAGAAGTCTCAATTGAAGGGTTTGTTACCTTAGGAATAATTAACCTAAGGGAGAAAAAACCTTAGTCTTGGGAGAAGCTTCTCCCAAGTGACACCTTGACTCGTACGTGAAAGAAAGACTTCAATTGAAATAGAAGCCATGTGATTCTCTTTGGAAAGTATCCACATGTAGGACACTTGGAAGGACACATGGATAAAATTTAAGACATGCAACTCTTGGACCTTTGGTATATATATGGGTGGAGTTGGATGGGTGGATACGTACTCACTCACTCTGTGGTGGATGCTATAATCTAGGAAGAAGTTTTCACAACAATGGTAATCAGAGCCAAGTTCTTTTTCAAGTACTTGTAGTACTTCTTGATTCCTGTGCAGGTCTGGAAGTGCACTCAAGTGAAGTCCTTGAATATTGTGCTTTGTTGTGGCTGATTCAAACAAAAAATGTTTTTCTCTGGCATCGATCTTATCTCCACCTGCACCTAAGTACTGCCGCCTTCTTTTCGCTTGCATGGCACGCCTACCCTGAGTAATGCCGCCTGTGATTGTAGTTAATGATTGCACTTACTAGGTGGGTAAAGCCCCCAACCAAGCCACGACCAGAGGAGGACCCTCCAGCCGACGGACGGCTAGAAAGCCCACCCCACCAGCTGGCTGACTGAGAAGAATAATCGGACGTGACCCCGCTCATTCAAAGCTTCTGGTGCACTACCCACCGCCCAGATATTCAGTTGACACTTGCGCACGCAGAGCTCAAAGAAGTACACGACTGGGTCGTCCAATCATATCCACACTTGACTCTGCAAAAGGAGCATTGAGAAGGGAGCCCATAGGACCCTCCCCATAGTTGTCCACGTGCACATACTTGTTGAGCTGCGTGCAGAGCACTGTCCAGCCTCAAGGATTCTTGCCCATACCTACATGTGCGACTTCCAAGCTGCATGCGTGTTGAAGCACTACCCACGCAAGGACATCATGTCGACGGCGAAGCATACGTCTGTGGAGAAATGAAATTAAATAGAAGATATTTGGCATTAAAGATAGCTCTTCATCAGACGATGCCAACTGGTATTCAAACATGAAAACTCCAAGTTCAGACATCAGCCCAGCTAGTACACTAACAACGGGGAATCGATCTCCAGACAAACGTCAATTAAGCACTCATCGGCCGGAAGAATGAGCAGTGGAGGTTTGAAGACTGAAGAGCCTGAGAAAGTTCAGCTAAGGTGGTGAAGCAGTAAATCGTCCAAGGCAGCCCAAGCCGACCTACAACTAGAAGCAAATATTGAAGAAGTAATTGGGGAAGTACTGGATTTAATTTTCATTTTCTTTCCTTCAATATTAGAAACGACATTTTCTTATTTCTAATTGATTCCAAAGTATTCACTGAATTATGGGGGATTCTTATGCAAGTAACATGTTATTAGATATACCTAGGCAGGAAGAGGATTATGCACCGCAGGAAGGGGGTAGACAATTAGATTACACTCCAGGTCTTCTAGAGATAGGCCAAGAAGAAAGGCAAGAAATAAATATTTATAAAGAGTTGAATGGTTTGGATGAAAAAATGAACGATATCCAAGCGGATATGTTCATCGTTAAGGAAATTCAAAACGAAATGGGTACCCTTCGTACTTCAACTAATGAAGTTAAAGGGAAGATGGAACAAATTCTTAATACAATTTGTCCATCCTTACCCTTACCTGCCCAAATAGGTTCCTTGTCCATTCGACCAAGGAACCCATCATCTAGTAAAGGAACTGACGCCCCTTTACCATTGCATAGTAACGTATCTTTAAAAAATAAGGATAATGAAGTAAATCCTCCTCATACTACCATTAAGTCTAGAAGCATTTCTTTTGCAAAAGACTTAAAACCACCTCAATTTTCAGGGGAAGATAAAGACCGAAACAAAGATGCAGTCTTGACATTTTTAGAAAAATGGCAAGATCTGCATCAGTTAAAAAACACCCCTGAAGCTTATCAAGTCTTAGAAACAAGTTTATCACTTGGACCTAAGGCTTATAAGTGGTGGATGAGCTTAAAGGAGGCTCAAAGAATCCCAGAAACTTGGAATCAATTTGAAGAATTCTTACCAGAAAATGAGGATGAGCGAAACTGGGAAGAATGGAACAAAGTCCTGCAGAGAGGACGTCCCCTTTCTCTATATATTTTTCATTATCGAGAAATAGTAATTAAATTGCAAAACCTAGATGACTTTCATAAGGTAAGACGTTTCATCCGCGGTCTCGACAAGCAAGTCAAACATGAAGTGAAAAGAAGTGCTCCAAAAAGTTTAGAAGATGCTAGAAAGCTAGGCACGTTCAAAAAAGATGACTTTAAAACCCCTAGACCTTCACGACCTAGGCTAGACCCTGAGGTTTGGGAAAAGGCAAAAAATGAGAATCTTTGCTTTAAGTGCCTTAACCCAGGACATCTTAGTAAGAATTGCATGACTAGGGGACAACAAAAAGCCAACCGTGAGATAAGAGGGAAAGAAAAGATAGGAATACACTTAGTCCAAACATTGAATCTTGAAAATAGTAAAGTTTGGAAAAAAGTGGAAGTCCTTCACGAAGACTACAAGCATCAGTGTTGTTTGTATGACTCAATGTGGGTCCAAAACCAGTTTGGACCTCATAACTTGGTCAAACTTCATGCTTGCATAAGTGGTGAAAAGGCTAGAGTCATGATAGACAACTCGGCCACCCACAATTTCCTAAACTACTCATTGGTGAAGAGACTAAAGTTGCCCCAGCAAAAGTCACCTCATCAGTATGTTGTGTCTATGATGCAGGGTCAAGACAAGAAAGTCTGGGATACTATGATTTGTAACCTCAAAATAGAATTTCAAGGTTATAAAGATACATTAGACTTCCAAATCATGCACATGGAAAGAACTGATGTGGTTTTGGGTAGGGAATGGCTTTGGGGATTAGGAAAACACTTAAAAGAAGCTATCAGCTGAATACTTTGGAATTTGAGAGAAATGGAATCCGTTATCTAATTCAAGTACAACATGATATGCCTAGTACTCCTTTGATTTCTAGCATGGAGTTGAAAAAACTTGTAAATACCCAAAAAGCAAAAGTTTTCATGATACTTCCAACTTATGTAAACAATGTACATAATATGAATCTAGTTTCTTATATCTTGTCTCCCTTATCTGAACATGAAAATTTTAAATTTAAGTGTTTAATAAATAATTATCGGGATGTTTTTTCAAAAGAACTTCCCCATGGCTTACCTCCTTCTCATGGGCAAGTTGACCATGCTATAGACTTCCTCCCAGGTACTAAGCCTATATGTAAACCCCCTTATAGACTCCCTTTTTCCCAGCAAGCTGAAGTAGAAAAACAGTTAAATGAATACCTAGTTAAGGGATTCATTCAGCCTAGTCTTTCACCCTGGCAGCACCCATTCTTTTATTCAAGAAAAAAGATGGATCAATGAGACTATGTATTGACTATCGAGCCTTGAATAAAGTTACGATGAAGAATAAATATCCAATGCCCTGAATTGATGATTTATTTGATCAGTTAAAAGGAGCTAAGATATTTTCAAAACTTGATCTCCGTCAAGGATATCATCAAATCAGAATTAAATCTGAAGATGTTCCTAAAATAGCTTTCAGAACTAAATATGGGCATTTTGAATTTTTAGTCATGCCTTTTGGACTAACAAATGCCCTAGCCACGTTCATGACACTAATGAACACTATATTAAGGCCTTATTTGGGAAAATTTGTAGTTGATTTTCTTGATGATATTCTTGTCTATAGTCAAGATGCAGCCTCTCATTTAGAACATTTGGAAAAAGTTTTCCAAGTTCTTAGAGAAAATAAATTATTTGGAAAAGAAGATAAATGTGAATTCTTTTCAACAGAAATCAGATATCTTGGACACATTATATTTGAAAAAGGGATTCAAGTAGATCCTGATAAGGTCCAAGTTATTCTTCACTGGCCTCACCCTAAAATTATTACAGAACTTCAAAGTTTTTTAGGGTTAGCAGGATACTACATAAAATTTGTACCTAACTTTGCAAAAATCTCAACCCCTTTATTTGAAAAATTAAAGGGTAAACCCAAACGCCTCAATTGGGAGAAGGAACAGGCTAAAAGTATGGAAAGATTGAAAAGAGCCTTAGCTTCGGCCCCGGTTCTACAGATAGTAGATCCAAATGAACCCTTTGTAGTTGAAACAGATGCTAGTGATCTAGCAATAGGAGCTGTTTTGAATCAAAATGGTCGACCAATTGCTTTTGAAAGCCAAAAGCTAAATCCAGCTCAAAGAAACTATTCTACCTATGAAAAAGAGCTTTATGCAATTGTGCATGCTCTAAAAAAATGGAGACATTACTTGTTTGGCGCCGAAGTAACTATAGTTTTTGATCAAGCAAGTATAAAATGGTTTGCAAACCAATTGAATTATCAGGTAGAAAAGCTAGATGGGCCGAATTACTCCAAGAATTTGATTATGAACTCAGATATAGAAAGGGAAAATTTAATATTGTGGCAGATGCATTAAGCAGGATGCCCATGTTAAATTCTTTGAGTTTCATACAAATTTCTAATGAGTTAGTAACACTCATGAAGGGCAAGTATCAAGAGGATACTAGTTTTAATGAAGCCTGGAAGAAGGTTTCAATACCAAACACAAACTTATCAAATAAAGATAAGTTTAAACATTACAGTATTCAAGATGAATATCTGTTATATGTTGAAGAATCACTCACGAATTTGACATACAGACAGACATAAAGAAAAAGAAAGATAAAGAGAAGTGGAATCAAAATATTCAGAAAAATCAAAAGCCTTAGTGAAGGGACAAATTCACGACCGTTATGTACAACGCAGAATCTTCCAGAATCAGAGTTTGTTAGAGTTTGTTACACCGAATCAAACTGTATATAAAGAGAGAACGTGCATAAGAAAAGAGAGAGGGAGTGCGAGCAAGAACGTGCGTGAGAAGAGCACGCAGTTTGAAATAGAGTACACATAGAGATCAAGAATAGGTTTTAGAAGACGCCAGAGATCGCATATGTAAAGATGAATAACAGAAACCTGAAAGGTCAGGTATTCATCTGAGAGAGATGGTAAGAAGAAACTACTCAGTGTAGGAGAGTTTCCATAGCTTGAGCAAGATGAGGCCAAGCTAGTTTTGTACACATCTTCTCTAATAGAAAACACATGTTCATGTGGAAGTTTGCGCGCACTGTTCGTATGTGAAGAACTCTGAGTATTTTCATGTTACGGTATAAAATTCGTTAAGAGTTACAGTTCGTTCAGTAAACGTGTTTCCCAGTATTTTCTCTGCAAACGTATTTTTCGGTCAGTTACAGTTTTCTCACGAAACGTGTTTTCCGGTAGAACAATGAAGTATATCTCGCAGAATAAATTAACACTTTGTATGAGAGATAGCTTATCTTATAGCTAGACATCTCTACTATCAATTCATCAAAGATAAAGTGAAATGGATATGTACACACAGTACAAAGTCTGACCGGAAGAAGGCATTCTGAACTGGTGAAGTTTTTCCTTAAACTTCAGAAAGAGTTTATTCGGTGAAGGAAGTTCACGCATCACTTCCTTACTTCATGTATATTCACTTGAAGTAATTACAAACAGAATAGGAGTTGATTCCAGTAAGATTCCGGTATAATTACAGTGACAGTCTGGTGACAGTCCGGTGAAGTTCCAGTGAATTTTTCAGTAAATTCAAAACACAGTCTTATATGTTTGAGTAATAGTAACTTTGCTAAGCTACTGCTGATTATAGAGGTGTTCTAATTTTCACTCTAGCTTAGCTCTCTTCGGTGGCGTAGCGAATTCTGCAGGCTTGACAAGGTTGGAGTCTTTGCCGCGTCGACCATAACAAGTGGTATTTGGGCTACCATACCGAAAGTAGTATCATAGTTGCAGTATCACCATCAGTGGTATCAGAGCCGTGAGATCTAAGAAGAGGGTTCAAAGCTGGTTAACCACAACAAGTGGAACTAGAATAGAAAAGATTCTGAAGAACGGAAAAAGTTTCTCAGAAGAAGGAACGGAAAGAGAATCAACAACAAACAGCGTCAAGAAACGTTCCGAAGTTATTCTCAAGGGTAAAGGTTTACAAAAGGTAAAACCCTTTAACATTACACTCACTGGAAGTAACAGAAACAAGAAGATCATGGAAGATCATGTCCAAATTGATAAATTGGACAGAGATAATTATCCTGCGTGGGTAATGTGCATGGAAGCCTTACTTATGAGTAAGGACTTAATGATGTATGTGACCGGAGAAGAAAAGAAGCCGACTTTCGAAGATGATAGTCAATCGAAAAAAGAAGAATTAGAAGCCTTGAAGCTGTGGCAGAAGAAAGATGCAACGGCAAGAGCTTACATTTATAATACCATTACAGATTATCTACTACCGCACATTAGAGGTCTGGAGAAAGCGGAGGACATATGGAGTGTGTTGGAAGATCATTTCCAAAATACTACGAAAGCTAGGAAGGCTAGCTTATGGTCCGAATTCACAACGTTCAAAAAGAAGTCGAGTCAAAGCATTAGTGACTATGTCACTAAGATGAAGGATCTAGCAGATAGTCTTGGATCCATAAATGAAGATGTCGAAGATCATAGATTGATAGCGCAACTGCTAACAGGTTTGAGAGGAGATGAAAGGTGGAAACCTTTCGTACACTCAACTGAACTTTCTTTAAATCATTTTGTACTAGATTTAAATCAGTTGCTTGGTTTGATGCTCACATATGAGCAAGACCTGAAAGGAGATGCAGATAAAGGACAAAGTTATGCAATGTACATGAAGAACAAGAAGAAAGCAGACAAAGGTAAGTCAAAAGATGAAGAAGAGTCGAGTTCTCAGGCTTATTATGCAAGAGGTAAAGGCACCGGCAGAGGAAAAGCAAGAGGTTTTGGAAGAGGAAGAGGTAGCCAGAATAACAATAAGAAGGCTTGCTAGATTTGTGGACTAAGTAATCATCTGGCTCATGATTGCTGGCATAATTCCCAAGGATCAAATCAAAATCAGAACAGTAACAGCAGAGGTAGAAGCGGAAGATATCAGAATAACTTTCAAAGAGGTAAACAAAATCAAAGAGGAAGCTATGGTAGAGGTGGAGCAAGAAGCTGGGGACAGAATCAATCCTACAACACCACCTACAACAACTATGCAAATGACACACAGAATGAAAGTCATACATCATTGATGATGAACTCAATCAGCACATCAGATAACGAAGACCTAAAGGTATTTTACATTGATTTTGGATGTTCTAATCACTTGTCAGGAAATATAGAACTGATGTCAGAATTGGAAAAAGGTAGTTCCAGTTATATTGTTCAAACAGGTGACAATACGAGGCATAGTGTACATTCAATTGGAAAAGTGAAATGTAAGAGTGGAGCAGATTTGCTAACCAATGTTTTGTATGTTCTGACAATACCTAAGAATTTGATTAGTGTGGGACAGATAGTTGAGAAAGGTTTTCAGGTCAGATTTACAAACAAAGGAGTATTTGTAGAAGATCCCGAGAATGGATATCATCAGATCGTCTCTGGTAAGAAGGAAGGTAGACTCTTTACTTTAAGAGTACAAGGGAACATTGGTCAAGCGTTGCTCACACATGGTGAAAAGGTGATTATAGAACTTGATCTCTGGCATAAGAGATTAGGTCATTTTAATGAAAAAGGAATTAAAGCTATGATTTCAAATCAGTCAGTACTGGGATTACCGAATGTACAGAACCAACACATGATTCACAAGTGCGAAGCATGTCAGATGGGAAAAGCCCACAGGTTACCTTTCCAGAAGAAAGGATTCAAACATGATGAAGTACTCGAACTCATTCATACAGATGTATGGGGTCCAACAAAAGAAGGATCAATCAATGGCTCAAGGTATTATGTTTTATTCATTGATGATGCTACAAGATGGATAACGTTATATGTTTTGAAGGAAAGATCAGAAGTATTTGAAACCTTCAAGCATTTTCATACATATGGTGAAAGACTCATAGGTTGAAAGCTTAAGAGACTGAGGTCTGATGGAGGGGGAGAATACTTCTCCCGAGAATTCAATGATTATCTTTGGAATGCAGGTATTAAGAGAGAAATAACATGCAGGTATACACCACAACAAAATGGTGTAGCAGAAAGAAGGAACCGAACTCTAGTCGAGTTTGCACGAGCTATGCTAAAGGAAAAGGATTGTTCAAATTATCTTTGGGCTGAAGCTATAAATATAGCTACATACTTGGTAAACAGATTACCGTGTACAGCTTTAGATGGGATGACTCCTTATGAAGCTTGGTGGGGAAAGAAGCCAACACTTGATCATTGCAAAGTGTTCGGATCAATAGCTTATGCTTATGTACCGTCACAACTCATACATAAGCTCGAACCAAAAGTAGAGAAATATGTGTTCGTCGGATATGATGAAAAGCAGATGGGTTACAGATTATGGAGTCCTCTAACAAAACAGTTCACTGTTTCCAGAGATGTTACATTTGATGAGCAGAAAAGCTGGTATGCAGGCCAAAGTCATACAACGGAAGAATTTGAAGAAGAGGAAAGAAGAAGAGAGAAAGGGAAATCAATTGTGCAGCTGAATAGAGATGAAGATCATATGTAGGCAAGTACGTCAAGGATCGGATCAGGTATGAGAAATGAAGATGAACAGGGATTTGATGAAGATGTGTATTCAGATACACATGAAGAGTTTGAACCAAGAAGGTCAAACAGGGTAAGGAAACAACCAACAAGGTATTCTTATGATACTTTGTACATAACTCAGAAAATTATGCATATATGGTCAAAGATGATGAAGAACCTCAGAACTATGATGAAGCTAAAGGCAAGAAGCAATGGAAGAAGAGTTCAGCGCACTAGAGGAGAACAAGACATGGGAGCTTGTTCCTAAACCAAATGGTAAGAAAGTAATTGGAAACAAATGGGTTTTCAAAGTTAAGAAACTTGCAGATGGAAGGATAGCCAGATACAAAGCTAGACTGGTTATCAAGGGCTATGCTCAGACGCATGGCATAGATTATGACGAGACGTTTAGTCGGGTGGCAAGGATGTCAACCATAAGGAGAGTGATTGCTATAGCAGCATCGAAAGGATGGAAGCTAAGTCAGCTGGATATCAAGAATCCATTCTTTAATGGATATATATAAGACGAAGTCTATATGGAACAACCTAAAGGGTTTGTAAGTTCCAGATACCCAAATTTTGTTTGCAGATTAAGAAAAGCACTTTATGGACTGAAGCAAGCTCCAAGATCTTGGAATTACAGAGTTGTGAAATATCTCAATGAACTTGGATACCAAAGTTCGAAAGCAGATGCAAGTCTACTCATCAAGAGAATAGAAGAAGGTATGATCTACATTTGCATTTATGTAGATGACATCATAATCACAGGTACTTCAGATGAAGGAATTAAAGAAGTAAAGAGATTACTTGAAAAGGAGTTCCAGATCAGTGATCTAGGAAAGTTATCATACTTTCTTGGAATGGAAATCACATACACAGATCATGGTGTATATGTTACGCAAGAAAGGTATCTCCTAAATTTACTGAAGAAGTTTAATATGGAGAATTGCAGAGAAGCTTCAACACCGCTTGAAGCAAATCATAAACTCAGCAAATATAGTGGTGCAGAGTTTAAAGATATGAGAAAGTATCAGTCGTTAGTGGGAAGTCTAATTTATGCTACACTAACACGGCCGGATCTTAGCTATGCAGTAGGAGTTCTCTCACAATTCATGCATTGTCCGAAGGATCAACATTGGGTTGCAGGACAAAGAGTTCTTAGATATATCAAAAGAACTATAAAGGAAGGATTATATTATCCTTTTGCGTCAGATATAAAGCTGAGAGCATTCAGTGACTCAGACTGGGCAGGAAGTCAAGATGACAGAAGATCAACACATGGGTATATGATATACCTAGGAGATAAGCTAGTGAGTTGGTGTTCGAAGAAACAACACACAGTGGCCTTATCGTCAACAGAAGCAGAATATAAAGGACTTGTAGAAGCAGCTAGAGAAGTGATATGGATGCAGACCTTGCTCAAAAGCATGGGTATTGATCATACCTATCATACATGGAGATAATATGAGCTCGCTGTATCTTGCAGCAAATCCAGTATTTCATGCAAGAACAAAGCACATAGAAATTCAGTATCATTTCCTGAGGGAAAAGGTAATGGAGAAGGCGATAGAAATAGTATACACTCTGACAAAAGATCAGATTGCATATATTGTGACAAAGAGCTTGGATGGAACAAAGACAAGCAGATTCAAAGAAATGGCAGGTATAAAAGAAAGGAAAATATATGAAAGACAAGAAGAGTCAAATTAGTGATTGAGGGGGAGCTGTTGAAGAATCACTCACGAATTTGACATACAGACAGACATAAAGAAAAAGAAAAAGAGAAGCGGAATCAAAATATTCAGATAAATCAAAAGCCTTAGTGAAGGGACAAATTCACGACCGTTATGTATAGCGCACAATCTTCCAGAATCAGAGTTTGTTAGAGTTCGTTACACCGAATCAAACTGTATATAAAGAGAGAACGTGCATAAGAAAAGAGAGAGGGAGTGCGAGCAAGAACGTGTGTGAGAAGAGCGTGCAGTTTGAAATAGAGTACACATAGAGATCAAGGATAGGTTTTAGAAGACGCCAGAGATCGCGTATGTAAAGATGAATAACAGAAACCTGAAAGGTCAGGTATTCATCTGAGAGAGATGGTAAGAAGAAACGACTCAGTGTAGGAGAGTTTCCATAGCTTGAGCAAGATGAGGCCAAGCTAGTTTTGTACACATCTTCTCTAATAGAAAACACATGTTCATGTGGAAGTTTGCGCGCACTGTTCGTATGTGAAGAACTCTGAGTATTTTCGTGTTACGGTATAAAATTCGTTAATAGTTACAGTTCGTTCAGTAGACGTGTTTCCCAGTATTTTCTCTGCAAAAGTATTTTTTGGTCAGTTACAGTTTTCTCAGGAAACGTGTTTTCCTGTAGAACAACCAAGTATATCTCGCAGAATAAATTAAAGCTTTGTATGAGAGATAGCTTATCTTATAGCTAGACATCTCTACTATCAATTCATCAAAGATTTCGGTGAAATGGATATGTACACGCAGTACAAAGTCTGACCGGAAGTAGGCATTCTGAACTAGTGAAGTTTTTCCTTAAACTTCAGAAAGAGTTCATTCAGTGAAGGAAGTTCACGCATCACTTCCTTAATTCATGTATATTCACTTGAAGTAATTACAAACAGAATAGGCTGATGGTGATACTGCAACTACGATACCACTTTCGGTATGGTAGCCCAAATACCACTTGTTATGGTCGACGCGGCAAAGACTCGAACCTTCTCAAGCCTGCGGAATTCACTGTGCCACCGAAGAGAGCTAAGCTAGAGTGAAAATTAGAACATCTCTATAATCAATAGTAGCTTAGCAAAGTTACTATTACTCAAACATATAAGACTGCGTTTTGAATTTATTGAAAAATTCACTGGAACTTCATCGGACTATCACCAGACTGTCACAGTAATTATATCGGAATCTTACTGGAATCAATGCCTATTCTGTTTGTAATTACTTCAAGTGAATATACATGAAGTAAGGAAGTGATGCCTGAACTTCCTTCACTAAATAAACTCTTTCTGAAGTTTAAGGAAAAACTTCACCAGTTCAGAATGCCTTCTTCCGGTCAGACTTTGTACTATGTGTACATATCCATTTCATCGAAATATTTGATGAACTGATAGTAGAGATGTCTAGCTATAAGTTAAGCTATCTCTCATACAAAGCTTTAATTTATTCTGCGAGATATACTTCGTTGTTCTACCGGAAAACACGTTTCCTGAGAAAACTGTAACTGACCGAAAAATACGTTTGTAGAGAAAATACTGTGAAACATGTTTACTGAACGAACTGTAACTGTTAACGAATTTTATACCGTAACACGAAAATACTCAGAGTTCTTCACATATGAACAGTGCACGCAAACTTCCACATGAACATGTGTTTTCTATTAGAGAAGATGTGTACAAAACTAGCTTGGCCTCATCTTGCTCAAGCTATGGAAACTCTCCTACATTGAGTAGTTTCTTCTTACCATCTCTCTCAGATGAATACCTGACCTTTCAGGTTTCTGTTATTCATCTTTACATACGTGATCTCTGGTGTCTTCTAAAACCTATTCTTGATCTCTATGTGTACTCTATTTCAAACTGCACGCTCTTCTCACGCACCTTCTTGCTTGCACTCCCTCTCTCTTTTCTTATGCACGTTCTCTCTTTATATACAATTTGATTCGGTGTAACGAACTCTAACAAACTCTGATTCTGGAAGATTGTGCACTGTACATAACGGTCGTGAATTTGTCCCTTCACTAAGGCTTTTGATTTTTCTGAATATTTTGATTCCACTTCTCTTTATCTTTCTTTTTCTTTATGTCTGTCTATATGTCAAATTCGTGAGTGATTCTTCAACAGCTCCCCCTCAATCACTAATTTGACTCTTCTTTTCTTTCATATATTTTCATTTCTTTTATACGTGCCATTTCTTTGAATCTGCTTGTCTTTGTTCCATCCAAGCTCTTTGTCAGAATATATGCAATCTGATCTTTTGTCAGAGTGTATACTATTTCTATCGCCTTCTCCATTACCTTTTCCCTCAGGAAATGATACTGAATTTCTATGTGCTTTGTTCTTGCATGAAATACTGGATTTGCTGCAAGATACAACGAGCTCATATTATCTCCATGTATGATAGGTATACCTTGATCAATACCCATGCTTTTGAGCAAGGTCTGCATCCATATCACTTCTTTAGCTGCTTCTACAAGTCCTTTATATTCTGCTTCTGTTGACGATAAGGCCACTATGTGTTGTTTCTTCGAACACCAGCTCACTAGCTTATCTCCTAGGTATATCATATACCCATGTGTTGATCTTCTGTCATCTTGACTTCCTGCCCAGTCTGAGTCACTGAATGCTCTCAGCTTTATATCTGACGTAAAAGGATAATATAATCCTTCCTTTATAGTTCTTTTGATATATCTAAGAACTCTTTGTCCTGCAACCCAATGTTGATCCTTCGGACAATGCATGAACTGTGAGAGAACTCCTACTGCATAGCTAAGATCCGGCCGTGTTAGTGTAGCGTAAATTAGACTTCCCACTAACGACTGATACTTTCTCATATCTTTAAACTCTGCACCACTATATTTGCTGAGTTTATGATTTGCTTCAAGCGGTGTTGAAGCTTCTCTGCAATTCTCCATATTAAACTTCTTCAGTAAATTTAGGAGATACCTTTCTTGCGTAACATATACACCATGATCTGTGTAGATTTCCATTCCAAGAAAGTATGATAACTTTCCTAGATCACTGATCTGAAACTCCTTTTCAAGTAACCTCTTTACTTCTTTAATTCCTTCATCTGAAGTACCTGTGATTATGATGTCATCTACATAAATGCAAATGTAGATCATACCTTCTTCTGTTCTCTTGATGAGTAGACTTGCATCTGCTTTCAAACTTTGGTATCCAAGCTCATTGAGATATTTCACAAGTCTATAATTCCAAGCTCTTGGAGCTTGCTTCAGTCCATAAAGTGCTTTTCTTAATCTGCAAACAAAATTTGGGTATCTGGAACTTACAAACCCTTCAGGTTGTTCCATATAGACTTTGTCTGATATATATCCATTTAGGAATGCATTCTTGATATCCAGCTGACTTAGCTTCCATCCTTTCGATGCTGCTATAGCAATCACTGTCCTTATGGTTGACATCCTTGCCACCCGACTAAACGTCTCATCATAATCTATGCCATGCGTCTGAGCATAGCCCTTGATAACCAGTCTAGCTTTGTATCTGGCTATCCTTCCATCTGCAAGTTTCTTAACTTTGAAAACCCATTTGTTTCCAATTACTTTCTTACCATTTGGTTTAGGAACAAGCTCCCATGTCTTGTTCTCCTCCAGTGCGTTGAACTCTTCTTCCATTGCTTCTTCCCATTGCTTCTTGCCTTTAGCTTCATCATAGTTCTGAGGTTCTTCATCATCTTTGACCATATATGCATAATTTTTCTGAGTTATGTACGAAGTATCATAAGAATACCTTGTTGGTTGTTTCCTTACCCTGTTTGACCTTCTTGGTTCAAACTCTTCATGTGTATCTGAATACACATCTTCATCAAATCCCTGTTCATCTTCATTTCTCATACTTGATCCGATCCTGGACATACTTGCCTGCATATGATCTTCATCTCTATTCACTTGTACAATTGATTTCTCTTTCTGTCTTCTTCTTTCCTCTTCTTCAAATTCTTTCGTTGTATGACTTTGGCCTGCATACTAGCTTTTCTGTTCATCAAATGTAACATCTCTGGAAACAGTGAACTGTTTTGTTAGAGGACTCCATAATCTGTAACCCATCTGCTTTTCATCATATCCGACGAACACATATTTCTCTGCTTTTGGTTCGAGCTTATGTCTGAGTTGTGACGGTACATAAGCATAAGCTACTGATCCGAACACTTTGCAATGATCAAGTGTTGGCTTCTTTCCCCACCAAGCTTCATAAGGAGTCATCCCATCTAAAGCTGTACATGGTAATCTGTTTACCAAGTATGTAGCTGTATCTATAGCTTCAGCCCAAAGATAATTTGGAAAATCCTTTTCCTTTAGCATAGCTCGTGCAAACTCAACTAGAGTTCGGTTCCTTCTTTCTGCTACACCATTTTGTTGTGGTGTATACCTGCATGTTATTTCTCTCTTAATACCTGCATTCCCAAAGATAATCATTGAATTCTTGGGAGAAGTATTCTCCCCCTCCATTAGACCTCAGTCTCTTAAGCTTTCGACCTGTGAGTCTTTCAGCATATGTATGAAAATGCTTGAAGGTTTCAAATACTTTTGACCTTTCCTTCAAAACATATAATGTTATCCATCTTGTAGCATCATCAATGAATAAAACATAATACTTTGAGCCACTGATTGATCCTTCTTTTGTTGGACCCCATACATCTGTATGAATGAGTTCGAGTACTTCATCATGTTTGAATCCTTTCTTCTGGAAAGGTAACCTATGGGCTTTTCCCATCTGACATGCTTCGCACTTGTGAATCATGTGTTGGTTCTGTACATTCGGTAATCCCAGTACTGACTGATTTGAAATCATAGCTTTAATTCCTTTTTCATTAAAATGATCTAATCTCTTATGCTAGAGATCAAGTTCTGTAATCACCTTTTCACCATGTGTGAGCAACGCTTGACCAATGTTCCCTTGTACTCTTAAAGTAAAGAGTCTACCTTCCTTCTTACCAGAGATGATCTGATGATATCCATTCTCGGGATCTTCTACAAATACTCCTTCGTTTGTAAATCTGACCTGAAAACCTTTCTCAACTATCTGTCCCACACTAATCAAATTCTTAGGTATTGTCGAAACATACAAAACATTGGTTAGCAAATCTGCTCCACTCTTACATTTCACTTTTCCAATTGAATGTACACTATGCCTCGTATTGTCACCTGTTTGAAGAGTATGACAAATTTCATACAAATTTCTAATGAGTTAGTAACACTCATGAAGGGCAAGTATCAAGAGGATACTAGTTTTAACGAAGCCTGGAAGAAGGTTTCAATACCAAACACAAACTTATCAAATAAAGATAAGTTTAAACATTACAGTATTCAAGATGAATATCTGTTATACAATGGAAAGATTTGTGTCCCTTGTGATTCCGAACTTAGGGAAAAAGTTTTGTTTGAATGTCATGATGCCCCAAGTGCAGGACATCCTGGAATCAACAAAACTTATGAATTAATAAAAAGGCAATTTTACTGGCCTAGTATACATAAAGATGTACATAATTATGTACTTAGATCCACCAAGTGCCAAGTTAACAAAGCTGAAAAGCTTAAGATAGGGGGTTTGTTGCATCCCTTAGAAATTCCAAATGGAAAATGGGAAAGTATTTCCATGGATTTCATTACAGGCTTGCCACGTACCCCTAAAGGCCATGATGCCGTTTGGGTCATAGTTGATTGATTGACCAAAATGGCTCGTTTCATACCTACTCAAACTACAGTAAAAACTCTAGAATCAGCTAAATTATTCATAGAACAACTGTATAGACTCTATGGATTACCTCAAGACATTGTGTCAGATAGAGATAGAAAATTCACTAGTCATTTCTGGAGAGCTGTATTCAGTAGATTAGAAACTAAGTTAAACTTGAGTACTGCTGAACATCCTCAAACAGATGGTCAAGCTGAAAGAGTCAATCGAATACTTGAAGATATGTTACGAGCATACGTATCTTCTACCCAAACTAACTGGGAAGACTATCTACCGATAGTAGAATTTGCTTACAATAGTGCAAAGCATTTTGCAACGGAATATAGTCCTTTTATGTTAATGTATGGGTTTCAACCTACAACCCCTTATGCAGTTGGACTTCAAAACGAAAAAGTCCAAGTAGCAAAATATTTCTTAGAAGATATGAACTTTAAGCTAAGGAAAGCCCAGGATAGAGCTAAATCTTTTAGCGACCCTAAAAGGCAAGATATTTCCTTTCAGGTTGATGAATTAGTATATCTTAAAATTCCTGAGAAATTTGAAACATTGAAAACAGGACCTTGTGCTAAACTCTCTCCGAGGTTTTGTGGCCCTTTTAAGGTTCTTAAAAGAATTGGGACTTTGGCTTACGAGTTAGAACTCTCAGAAGATTGTTTACTTCATCCAGTATTCCATGTAAGTAGATGAAAAAGAAAATTGGCTGAACAAGACAATCTTGTATCTTCGGATACAATCATTCAACCAATCTCCCTTCTTAACATCCCTCATGATACAGAAAAAATACTATGCACTTGAGATAAAAAAATGAGAAATCATCTATATAAAGAGTGCCTAGTTAAATGGAGGGATGGAACTGAAGAAAGTGCTACTTGGGAATGAGTATGGTCCATAAATAAACGATTTCCCTCTTTTTTAACTTCTGGTTAAAAACGAGGAAAATATTTTTTGAGTGTGAGTCCATGATCAAACGAAATGAATCATGGTGCACGGGGGAATACTCCACATAATATACCAAAGCACATTTTCGAGGACGAAAATGTTAAAGGGGGGAAGAATGTTGTATAAATCATGGGTTAGACCCTCCAAAAAGGAACCTATGTTTCTTGGTTTTAACCCTTGAGGTTTTATTTCATAGAAGTCTCAATTGAAGGGTTTGTTACCTTAGGAATAATTAACCTAAGGGAGAAAAAACCTTAGTCTTGAGAGAAGCTTCTCCCAAGTGACACCTTGACTCGTACGTGAAAGAAAGAATTCAATTGAAATAGAAGCCATGTGATTCTCTTTGGAAAGTATCCACATGTAGGACACTTGGAAGGACACATGGATAAAATTTAAGACATGCAACTCTTGTACCTTTGGTATATATATATGGGTGGAGTTGGATGGGTGGATACGTACTCCCTCACTCTCTGGTGGATGCTATACTCTAGGAAGAAGTTTTCACAATAGGATGCTTGAGATACACTTACCACTTTATACTAGGCAAGGAATGAGGCTCATGTTGCTTACCTCCGAAAATAGTTGGAAAGTGAGCAAATGAATGAAAGAGATTCCATGGACAATTTTTTGACAAAGATCAAATATTTGAAGGAGCAGTTGATTTCTATTGATGAAGTCTTGCCAAACAGTTCACTTGTGCAAATTGTTTTGAATGGTCTTCCAGATTCATATTAGAGTTTTGCTTCTACTCTTTGATTGATGATGAAAAGCACTCCAAATGCCTTTAAATTTGAGGAGTTAGTCTCTGATCTGTTGCGGGAAGATCGATCTAGACAGAAAAGGTCCATTATGCATGTTGCAAATCAATCTTTCTTGGCTAGTCAAAAGGGCAAAGGTAAATGGAGCTCATCTATTAGTAAGCAAAAATCTGCTAATTCTGCACAATCAAAGAAAGATGACAAAGATGAGAAGAAAATAGAAAGGCAAAAATTGTTTTGCAAATACTATAAAGGAAATGATCATGTTATAAAGAGTTGTCTATATATAGATAGCCCTAATTGCATTTTCCTTAAATTGTAGCTTTTGAACATTTACCCTCTCATCCATGGGCATGAAAATTGGCATAAATGATGGCAAGTACAACATACTTGAAGGCATTATATTCAAAATTGTAGGCATTATCACCATCAAAGAAAGTAGAACTGAAAAAATGAGTCACTACACTTGTAAAATGGAGTTGGCAAAAAAAGTGAGATGACATCATATATGATGTTATGAGAAACATCCATTTATCTACCAAGAACTTCAAAATAAATGAAGGGGTGTATGTTTATAACCTAGGTTGCATTTATTCGATCCAATAATGGAAAAAAACCAAATATCATCATTCTATTCATGGATTTCCGAATAAATTGGGAAAAAAATTAGACATGGATGCACTTTCAATCGAAAATCTTTTCAATCAAAAGTGCTTTCAATCAAAAACGTATTTCTAAGCAAAAAATATGTATTTTTCATTCGATCAAAAAGCTTATTCCGCACAGGCTTCCTCACAAGTTCATAGAGCTCTACTACTACTACCATACCATTCATAGATCCCTTTCCTCACCATACCATTCAGATGTTGCTCTATTTTTCATTTATTGTCTATGTTATTGTTATGTTTATTATGTCATGCATATTGTATGATTCGCATATGCATCTCTTACATATGTATGATTTGTATTTATATAATTAGTTTTATGTTTTTTAATCATCAACAGTATACTTGTTTAACTTGTAAAAACATTTCTTACTTGTATACGTTGATGAATAAAATTTAAAATAAACCACTACTGTGATTGTCTGACTCACTACATTGATTCTTACTCTCACAATAGTATAGAATAGAGCAATAGATCTATTGAGATTGTTTGAATCACCACCTTGATTCCTAATCTCTCAATAGTATAGGGAGTGTATTTGTGATTGTCTGATTCTTTGACTCTTACTCTCATAATAGTCACTTAGATTCCTATACGCATAATTACAGTGTAGGCCACAAGGTGTATAGAAACTATCATGATTGTCTAATTTTTTGACTCTTATTATCACAATAGTTATATACACACATGTGACAAGATTCATACATACTATAGTGAGTGTATATGAAGTATTATGAAGGTCTTATTCTTTGACCCTTACATTATTAAAAATTACATAGATTCACTTCAAGATGATAATTGTACTTTCTATTTGATTATAAATCTAATTATCTAAATATCTATCCATATTTCTATCATTTCTCTACACATACTATTGATTTATCTATCCATACACTTACTGATGTATCTATTTATATGTGTATTTAAAATGTGTTTAAGTATCTATCATTTTATTTATAAGAGTTATTTTTACTTATTGCTTTTATGAATTAGATTAGTGTTTAAAGTTTTAATATCAATTCTAATTCAATTTCATATGATAATTTATTTTTTATATTTGCATAGATGGCAAGTAAAATAAGTAAGCACGAACAAAAGTTTTTGGAAGATTTTGTGTGCTCATACATGTATGGAATGAGAGAAGACCGATCACTATAGCAATGGACATATCCAATTATAAAGATTTCATTGAACAACTATTTAGAACAACATATATCAATATTGAAGATAAATTTGGTAGTATATCAAGAGGAGCACAATTATTAGATGAGCAAATGTCCAAATAGCTCACTCATATCTTTGGACAAATAATCAAAGTAGTAGATTCATCGGCATTGGATACCACCTCAATGCCTAGATTCATTGAGAAAATCAAATTTATTGATCTATATTATCAAAACAATGAAGAGAGGAATGCGAGTGAGACTTGCTAGATCTGAACGAGGAGAGAGACCAACAGTAGATCCAAATACAAAAGATATACATGTGATTATGGGAGATCAAACATGAAATAATATTTTTTTGCTCCCATATTCATCTAGTCATTTTGAAGATGCAACTCTCGGGGGGGAAGGACAATATGGAATGATCCATAAAGTTAGAATAACCCACCCAGGATTCATAAAAAAAATCTTTGCCACAAAGTTATTCAAATAACATGGTGGTGACATACAAACATGAGAGAATAAAGCCATGACTGAAGCCACAATTTTACGTGTTATGCACAATATAATTATCATGTCACCAGGAAGGAGATAAGGAAGAGAGCTCACACACACACTCTCACAATCAAAGAGAAGCACCCACTCAGATTGAGGCAAGGAAGAATAATCTTCTTCTTCTTCTATTACATAAAAAGGAATGTACAAAATGACTTGAAAACAAAACTACAACTACTGCAATATATAAAGACTAGTACATAAGGAAAACGCCTAATGTCCACAAATGAGTGAACTGGCAAGAAACAAATGTGCCATCATTCTTGGTAGATAAAACTAATAAAGCTCAATGAAGTGTCCCTGACATATACCTAGGTGACCACTATACATGTCAGAGAAATGAAAAAGTAATACGTATCATCCTGGATCATCACATGTTGAGCTTTATCTCAACATTCCCCCTCAAGCTCAATGCCATGTCCTCTAATCCAAGCATCTTTCGAAAATTCTTCAGCTTTTGCTCCAAGTGCTTTAGTGAAGATATCAAAAACCTGCTCATGTGTTCTCACATAAACAAGATCAATATCACCTGCTAATACCTTCTCTCTGATGAAGTGATAATGTACCTTGATATGCTTTGTTCTAGCCTGAAAAATAGGATTTCATGCTAGCTGTATGTTGGTAAGATTATCACAATAGATGGTGATAGGCTTTTGCACTTCCAACCTAAATCTGCAAGTAGCATCTCCAACCATGATGCCTCACATGCTGCCATTGCAGCACCTCTATACTCAGCCTCTGTACTCAACAAAGCAACAATGGGTTGTTTCTTTCTCCTCCATGTAATAGCTGCACCTCCAAGTGAGAATAGAAAGCCACTAGTAGATCTTCTATCTAGAGTACTACCAACCCAATGTGCATCAGTGTATCCATGAACCTGCAAAGCTACACCAGCTTCATAAAACAATGCATAATCCAAAGGAGCACTCACATAACATAGAGTGTGCGTCAGAGCATCCAAATGTGGCTTCCTAGGAACCTGCATAAACTGTCTTTCAAGTCCAACAATATAGCTTAGATCAGGCCTTGTAATTGTGAGATATATAAGACTTCCCACAATTTTCTTGTACATAGTAGCATTTTCCAATGCTTCACTTGATGTAGTATCCAACTTCAAATTCTGATCTAATGGCATAGAAATTGTCTTACAATCAGCCATACCATACTTTTGTAGCATATTCAAGGCATATTGCCTTTGCGACATCCATATATCTATTTCTACATGTATGAACTCAATGCCCAAGAAGTAGCGCAAGACACCAAGATCTTTCATGTCAAATTCCTGCATAAGAAGTTGCTTTACCTCTTTAATGCTTTCTTCGTTATCACCACCTACAATCAATTCATCAACATAAATAACCACAATCGTGATGCCATCATCACCATTCCTTGCATATAGTGAATAATCTGCATCACACATAGAAAACCCAATGGTGGTTAAGTAGTCAGCAATCCTTGCATGCCATGCACGAGGAGCTTGCTTTAGCCCATACAAAGCCTTTTGCAACCTGCAAACATATTTTGGATGCTTTGAATCTTCATATCCTTGTGGTTGGTCCATGTATACTTCTTCCTGTAACTCACCATGTAGAAAAGCATTCTTCACATCCATTTGATGCAAAGTCCACCCTTTTGTTGTAGCTAATACAACAAGTGTTCTGATAGTAGACATTTTAGCTACAGAGCTGAATGTTTCCTTATAATCAATGCCATAAGTTTGTGCATATCCTTTTGCTACCAAACATGCTTTATACCTGCTTATGCTACCATCAGCATTGTGCTTTACCTTGTAAACCCACTTGCAGCCTATGGATTTCTTTCCTTGTGGCAATGGAACTAGCTTCCATGTATCATTTCCATAAAGTGAAACCATCTCCTCATCCATAGCTTTTTCCCAATCTGCATTTCCAATTGCATCTTCAAAACAAGAAGGTTCAACATCTTGTATTACCTTTGTCATGTAGGCACAATGACGAGCCATGTAACTATCATGTGTCAATCATTGCGTTGAATTCTGCATCCTCCCTGATCTTCTTGGTCCTGGGTCACTTCTTCTTGTATCATCTGCATGTGCTTTTCTTACTCCCGGAGTCTTCAAAGAGGGCAATCCAAGTTCCTCATCAAGACTCTTTTCTGAACCGCTTGAATCTCCATCAATGGCTTCAAAACCTGCACATGTTTTATGACCAATAAAAAGCTTTTCTTTACCTTTCTTGGATGTATTTGATGAACTTGTTGGACTGGAATTTCCATGCAATCTTCCACTCCATGGATTTGAGTTGGAACTATTGCTTGGTGACACATCCGATCCACTAAAAACTTGAGATTCTGCACTTGATTTTTCAGCATTTTCTTTGTCATTTGGTTCAAGGTTCAGTCCTTCTTTGGCATCTGCATAGAAGCTTGACATTTCATCAAATAGCACATCTCTGCTCACCTTCACTTGTTGTGTGAGTGGGTTATGACATTTATATCCCTTTTTCGCAATGGAGTATCCAATGAGGACACATTTTTCTGCTTTTCGATCAAGCTTCATCCTCAGCTCATCTGGAACATGTACATATGCAATACAACCAAAAACTTTCATATGTGATAAGTTTGGCTTTTTACCTGTGAACTTTTCTTCATGTGTAACTTGATGTACAACAATGGTTGGAATTCTATTCATGATGTTTACAACCATATGCACAACTTCTACCCAATAACAATGAGGCATATTCTTCTCAGCCATAAGGCTCTTGCTATTTCTACAATATGTCTATTTTTGCGTTCAGCAACACCATTCTATTGTGGTGTGTACTTGCATGAGGACTGATGTTGAATTCCATGACTTTTAAGAAAGTTGCTGAACTCATTTGACGTGTATTCACCTTCTAAACCTTAATGTTTGAATATAATTTCCTGTCTGCTTTTCCACCATAGCTTTAAAATTCTGGAAGTGAGTGAACACCTCACTCTTCTCTTTCATGAAATATACCCACACTTTTCGTGTATGGTCATCAATGAAAGTAACATAAAACCTACAACCGCCCATAGATGTGGTCTTTGTAGGGCCCCAAACATCTGTACGTACTATTTCTAGCACATTCTCACTAACATGCTTATCATGCGGAAATGATGATCTTGATTGTTTACCAAATTGACATGCTGCCCATACCTTTTGCATCTCTGCAACCTTGAAATTTGGTAGTCCATGGACAATCTCCTTTGACTGCATAAATTTTAGTCTTTGTGCCATATCTTTACGTCAGCAATAACTCTTGCACCTTTTGCAAACATGGCTGCATTCATTTCAAGAATTTTCACATTTAAGGTGAACATCCTAACCACTTTGTTTCCTTTGGCAATCAATCTTCCATCCCATTTGTATTCTTCTACATATAACCCATCAACATTGAACTTGACTTGTAATCCCTGGTCAACCATTTGTCCAACAGAAACCAGATTCTTTGTTATATTTGGAACATGAAGCTTATGAGCAAGGTGTTTTACCTTCCCATCCTCCATAGATAGTGCTATATTTCCTGTATGCTCGATAGGGTGTGATGTGTTATCACCTATTTCAACATATCTAGGAACTAGCAATTTTTGCAAAGTACTAAACCATTCCACATGACTGGTCATGTAATTTGAAGCACCTGAATCAACATACCAGACATTATCATTCGATTTTGAAACACTAGCAGACATTGTATTCATCATGTGATGTTGAACCATGAATAGCTTCTCAGAATCATCTACACTTGTGGATGCATATTTGTTTTGCTGCCTTTTGTTATTTTGATTCTTCGACTGCAATCATGTTCAAAGTGTCCAGGTTTACCACAATTCCAACATCCTTTACTATCATTACTTGAATCATTTATTTGGAAAGTTTTGTGGCCTCTTTGGCTCCCCTTGCCTCGAAACTTTCCTCTTCCTCCTGCATGATTCTGTTGTTGACTTTGGTCTTGGTTATTGTTTCCTCTTCCACTTCCGAAATCTCTATCGCCTCTTCCTCTGCCAGAGTAGAATATTTGCTCAGAACTGGGCTTTCCTTGGGAGTTTGAATCCTCACCAAGATTCTTTTCTTCAATAATTAACATGGATACCAAGTCACCAAAATTCAGAATATTTTCTCTGGTCTGTATAGAAGTTCTGAATTGCTTATATGTAGCTCTTAAACCACGAAGGCACACTTCCACCTTATCATCATCATATACATTCATGCCAATAGATGCAAGTGACTCACATATGCTTTTGATTTTCAAGGTGTAGTCACTTACCGACATGCTCTTCTTTTCCAATGTATGCAACTCGTTCTTGAGTTGCAATTTTCGTGCCTTTGTATTGGTCTCATACAATGTGAACAAACTGTTCCAAGCCTCTTTCGGAGTCTTGGCACCCTATATGTGGCCAATCATGCTATCATGTATACTAACAGATAGCCAATACATTACCTTTCATGCTCCTTGATTCCAGTCCTCATATGCTCTTAATTGTTTTGCAATTCGATATACGTTTTAGTCTTTTCTAAAGGTCCTCTCCATCAATTCCGGTCTCTTGAATACAAATGAAGTCCGGGTTTAGGCTATTATCCAGAAACCATTGGCCAATAATAGCGGCTCTTGAGGGGTCAGAAAATCCCCTTACATTTAGTGATATGAAGCTCATTATTGAAGGTTAATTTCTTTGCGAGCCAAAGCCTTGTTCCTCTTCTTCTTCTTTTCCTCTTCGTCTCTTTTCTCTGAAGTGGAGGCATCCAAACAAAGGATCTTGCCTTTGAGGGAGCTCTTTCATGGAATCTTAAATGGTTGCTTCCCTTTATGGGTCGCCTTCTTCAAGAATGGACATGGAACCTTCTCGAGAATAGTAGATCTGATGATGGAGGTTTCACTATTTTCGTTGTTAGTGGTGAATCCGTCCTCTTTACTAGTGGTGTACCCCTCTTGGTTATCTTCTTTACTGATGGAATCCTCCAAGGGTTTTTCCTTCATTATCCTCGTCACATTGGTTCCTTTCCCTTGGTTAATCGAACTCGTTGATCTCTTTCTCTAAGTTTTAGTAGATGTCCTTGAATGTAGCTACGCTAGAGGGGCTCCACTCAATTGTCCACTTAGGGCTTCTTTTCCTTCTTTGTCTTACTTTCATGAACCCTTCTGAGTCTGTCACCATGACTTGAGTTTCTTTCTCTTCCCCAACATTTAGAGGGTGACCTTGCGTCTTGACTTGGCTCCTTGTAGCATTGGTTGTTTCTTGGTTTTGCTTATTCTTAGAGGGATTTTGTTTCGACGGACACTCTTTTATCCTGTGTCCTTGAAGCCCATAGTGAAAACACACATTTGGTAAATTTTTGTATTTGATCTCCTGCTCCCAAGCATCTCCTTCACTGGTGTCAATGGAAATCTTTGTAGGGAGAATCCTATTAAGATCTTTTTCGATGCATATTTGTGGGTTCCATCTCGCATTGAACAAATGTTTTGTGCCTTCATAGATGAAGCCCTCAATGTCTTCTCTCGAGGCTAAGGACCGGCCAATGGGTGCCACAATTTCTCGTAAAAATCCATACAAGAAGAAGGCTAGGTTAGGAAGCTCTACCTAGACTGGATAGCAAAGCGGTTTGGTATTATTTGGAACAAAGTCACGGAACCACTTAAAGGGCCATAAGGTTGATCTCCAAATTTACCAATGCCAACCTGCAATGCTTGAAATGCCATCTTCTCATTCTCAAAGACCAAAAGCACATGATTTGCTGGCAAGAATTGACATTTGCGCACAATCAAACTGCACAGGAACTACTCTTTACAAAACCAGAGATGGAGGGACTCAAGGGGGGGTCTTGGGCCAACCAACTGACTGATGAGACACGTTTTCTTTAATTCTTCCTGCTTCATCAAAATATCCTCCATCTTAAGTGAAACAGTTGGAGGTTGGACACCTAACAACTCCAAGGGGGCAATGAGAGTGTCTTCCTCCATCGGGGGCCCACATTGCTAATCACCAGTGAAGGGAATGCTCCAGCCATGGATGCGAGGACCAGATGCCACACACCCAAAAACCCATTCCCACCGACAATGGAAGTGAAAACCCAGAGGCCCCAAGAGAAAAAGAGGAAAATCAATCAAGCCCTATAACCAAATTGTAACTCTCAAAACTCACGGGAACCTCAAAGTCACAAGCGCTCTTCTTACTTAACAACAAAGGTCCACTTAAAAGCCACCAAGGTAGTGTCGCACTTGCCCCAACACCATCACGAGGAGAATGGCACTATCGTGATGTCATGGCCAAAATAATGAGAGGACCGTCATGATGCCCCTGAATTGCAAAGTTGCCATAAAAGTGAAGCCTCGGAATTATGCCCCCATCCACATCAAAAATTCAAACTATCGTGCACTTTAATTTTGAGTCTAAAGTTCATCAACGCGACATGCATTCCCTTCTTCATTTCTCATTTTAACACTTTTTACACTAAGGTAAAAGCTAACAAATTGAAGGGCACCAGAAGACCATCACCATGGGCATATGGACAACAGGGGCAACAGGATGTACAACTATCACGATGGGTGGGTGCCATGTCAATGAGGCACAATGGGAGGTTCACAGTCATGATGGTCTGGGGGAGAGGGGAGCATCACAACGATGTAAGAGACCATACCTTTGTGAGGGTCTAGTCGATGGCCTTGTACTGAGTCCATTGGCGATGGTCCGTTGCTGAGTCTGTTGGTGATGGTTCCATAGTTGATGGTTCGATGGCGATGATAGCACAAACAAAAATTGATGTAGTTGTTTCCACATTATTGTTTTGACGGATCTCCGATCTGCACTCGTTGTTGCTGTTGTTTCACCACATTGTTTCTCGAACAACTCACCAACCTACACATGTTGTTCTATCAGCTCACCATCCCATTGTACCATCAGCTCATCAATCTGTACACTCTTTATTTTGTTAGCTCCCCCGATCCAACCCACATGCCCACTCTCTTGATCGGTCAGCCCTCCACACGTTGTTCCATTAGCTCTCCATTTTTGTTAGCTCTCTAGCTCCATCAACCAAATCGAAATATGGTCAGCTCGCTAGCTCCATCAGCCGTAGTTCCGACAACTCTTGAGTTGATCTGTATCATCTCTTAGATTTTTGTTCACTTTGTTAGTTTGTAAGAATCAATGTTGAGTCAAACAATTACAATAGATTTTAATTCTCAATCACACACATACAATTACACATACTATTGTGAAATATGAATCAATGTTGAGTCAGATAATTACAATAGATTTTAATTCTCAATCATACACACACATAATATTGTGAAGTAAAAATCATTGTTGAGTCAAACAATCACAATAGATTTTAATTCTCAATCATACACACGCATACATTTACACATGATATTGTGAAGTAAGAATCAATGTTGAGTTGGAAAATCACAATAGATTTTAAATTCTCGATCACATGCACATACACATACTATTGTGAAGTAAGAAAATGTTGAGTCAGACAATCACAATAGATTTTCATTCACAATTATAAACTCATATGCACATACACATACTATCAGACAAAACTTTGATGGATCCCTTTACAATTCAAGGATCTGAGAAGGTGTTAGTAAGTCTACAAGACAAAGCCATCTAGAGACCTAGAAAGGTCTAGTTCACTTATTAACACCTTCTCAACCCTTGAATTATAAAAAAGAAGATAAAACCTTTTCCAACACATACAATAGTTTTTAATTCATAATCATACACACATATATACATGCACATACACAATCACATTAGACTTTCACTCGCAATCATATGACATACATGCACATACACATACACATACTATTGTGAAGTAAGAATCAATATTGATTCAAATAATCACAATAAATTTTGCTCACAATCATACACACACGTACATATAGTATTGTGAAGTAAGAATCAACGTTGAGTCAAACAATCACAATAGTTTTTAACTCACAAACAAAAAGATTTTTCTTTATTGTTTCAATACTAAAATACTAAATATTTCTAACAAGAGCTTATACCTTGTTATTTGTATGACATTGTAAGTTTGCAAGAAACAAAGTAACTCTTATGAGAAATGACTCTAAGCATATTGTTTTATAAAATATTATTCGATCAATTTTTTTTCTATTGAAAAAGTATTCCATCGATAGCTTTTCAATCAAAATAGTTTTCAATCGAAACGTTTTTTATCGAAAGTGCTTTTGATTGAATGTGCCAAATTGCCGTGCAAAAAGTATTCACTCTTGTCCAAATAAGCTGATGTGTCACTGAATAATTTGTTTGAATAATAAGGGTTTAATGTAAAATTTTGTAATTTTTCACAAATAAAGGAATTGTCGAATAACGAATAATGCACCCTAGTTTGTACCCCAAATGAGGAATTTGATGTGAGGAATGATGTCAAAAGAATGCAATCTATGTGGTTGAGAATCATGCCCAATTCAATGCATTCCTTTTTTCTCTTTGATTGGATCTTTTCTTCTCTAGCAAAGTGTGTGTCTGTGTGAGGTACTCCAGGGTGTCACGAAGCCTCACTCTATGAAAAATAGATGTGCATTCAAAAGTAGATCCAACAAGTTTCTCTTGAGGGAGGAATTCGCACTATCTGTGCATGAGTAGGAGAGGGCAAAATTGACAAGCAACTATTGTGTTGCTTCTATTAACTGGATGATAGTCCAACCCGGCCTTTTGTTTCATGTTCCTCTATTATAATACCAGGTCTATTTGGTGTTTTTTTAAAGGAGGTTTGATAGGAACCTACTCCCCCGAGCTTTAACTTTGAAAGTACAATTATATGTGTGAATGGGCATAGTACCCATGGGACCCCGCACATCCCACAGAGCAGGGTTTAGATTGGGTTACAATTGGTAGGCTTGGCTATAATTGGTTTAAATTGGCCAAAGCCATTACATGTCCAGCCTGGGGGTTGAGCTCTAGAGCTCTACCTCAAGAGGCCAAAGCTTTACCAAACCACCTATGGGATGTGGATGCCTAGTTGGTGTTGCAGCTTCTAAGCTAATAAATTTTCAATTCCTGTATAGAGACACCTTTTTTCTGCTACACTCTCCTCATATCTCTCTATCTCTCTCTTCTCTACATGATTAGGAATCCCAAGTGTGCAATCCTTTTACTCTTTATCATCTTTGCCTTCTACTATAGTAAGTGTTGCACTTGTATGTGGCCATGCATCAGAAGGAGCCCACTTGAAGTATTTCCAGAGGGCTTACACGTGTCAATCAAAGAAGGTCAAGTGGCTGAATTTGGATGCACATTATGAAAAATTGTAGTAAGAAGCCAAAAAAGTTTCCAAAATACTCTTTTGCGCTAAAGAAAAGAGTTACATAAATTGAGAGGCTAAAGTGATCAATCAATGATTTTGTTGCTACAAGGAAACAGAAAAATGGCCACAAATTAACAATGGTGCTTGGTGGGAAAATGGGGATAAAAGGTTAGAAAATTGGATAGGTTTTACTTAGTTTCAATTATTTTAAAACTTTGGAATTTGGGAAAGATATCATAAAATGTTTCATTGTGTACCCTTAATCTTTGTGGGTTGATATGCTCGATTCTCTTATGTGACATATTTATTTTTTGCAAGTTGTCTCATGTGATTTGATGCTCTTGAGTCTACATGCCATACATATTTTGAATACATTTCCTCTCCATTTTCTACAATCATCAATGAAAGACACATAATACCTTGACCCTAAGGTAGATTTCCTTGCTTCATCTGTAGACATTAGTGTGGATAATTTGTAAATCATATGTTGCTTTATGATAGGTAGTCTAAGTACACTTTGATCTCTTCCATAGTTGAATAATGCTATGTTCCTTATGTCATAGAGTTCAATGGTGAATAGTCTACCTGTCTTTTCACATTTGGCAATCTTATTGAATCCTTGGTATGGATCTTTCACATAGGCTCCGTATAAAAATATATAGATTATCCTTAGGAATGAACTATAAATATATGTATATACACATTCTTTTTCATGTTCCAATGTAATAAATAGATACAATCAAGCACTTAGAATTTCCATATACATTTGAAATAACATTTGTTAGTACATAGGGAAAATGATTGATAACATTTTTATGTATCTCCATTCTCCATAAGCTTGCATTCATGAGTGAAGAGTTGTCCCATGAGTGTGTTGAAATTCGGTACTTGCATGTCCATGTACGAGTCCATGGTAGTGGTGAATGCTTCCCACTTATCATCTACTTTGATTCCATTTGTGAGTTTTCTAACTATTTTCTCTTCGTCTATGACCTCTCTAGTGCTTTCTAATTGATCAGCTATGTCCTTGATTTTGATGATAAAGTCGATGACATTCTTCTTGAGTTTCTTCTTGAGGGAGTTGAAATCCATCCATAGTTGATTCTTCCTAGCCTTGATGCTTGGAAAAGAAGAATTTTTCAAGTGCATTAGAAGTCTCTTGTGAATTCTTACAACCCCTAATGTGTGGAAGTAAGAAATTAGAAATATATTTTAGAATATATAACCTTTTCCAAGCATCCTTTGCATAGAATCTATTCAATCTCTCTTGTTCTTCTTGAGTTGCTTATGCTTTAGTCCTTAGCATTGGTATCAACTCATCTCGAGAGATGTATCCATAGATATTTCCTCCTTGCAGACATGCTTCCATCCTTAGAGACCATCTTGAGTTGTTACTTTGATCCAATTTATCAAATGAAGAAGGAAAACCATCACCCATAACGTATATATTATGATGATGCTCTGATACCACTGTGAGAAGGTGATGGCAGAGTATGGAGATGAGAGGGTCTTTGCAAAAACCTGCTCTAGACTAGCCTATTTCTTGCTTGAGTATAGAGATGAAAGAGCCTTTGCAAAAACTTGATCTAAACTAATGTATTTCTTTCTTAGAAACAGTAGTAGTTTTTATAAGCTTGCAAATGATACATAAATATGCTAAAAATAATTTAGAACATGATCACAAATGTTTGAGTCAAGACATATTACTTCTAGATTTTGAGCATGAAGAGAAATCCTTTAAGTAATGAAATAAGGCACTCATAAAAATCCTCAGTGCCCCTAGCATGCTACAAATTGAGGAAAGACTTTTTGCACAACTTTTATAGGAAGGTAAGTGAGCTATTCCAATTAATGTGATGAATTTAGAGTGACTAGAGAGTGAGCAATGTACATAAGAACTCACAAGTGTGATCCCAACATTTCAAGAAGCAGGAAGGAAATTTCATCTAAATAGTATGCTGGCCAATGAAAATGAGCACTTAGTGAAATCACATTTTTATACTAGTATATTTAAGGAGGTGATGGTGGAGTACAAAGATGAGAGGCTCTTTTCAAAATCTTTCTCCAAATGTTTGAGTCAAGATAGATAGACTACTTCTAGATTTTGAGCATGAAGAGAAAATCTTCTATTTATGGAAGACGAACTACTACGAATCGAGCTGAATCCTTTTGCAGAGATTATGATAGGACCATAAGTGAGACATTCCAAGTTATATAATGAATTTAAAGTGGCTAGAGAGGGAGAAATGTACATAAGAACTCACAAGTGTTATCCCAACATTTCAAGAAGCAAACACTGCATATCCATATAGAGATAGAGTCATATCTTTGTAGAAAGAGTTCCAATGATCAAAATATTGCATAAAAAATCTCAAAAGGGTGTTACCTTTATGATCCAAGAATTGGAGGAGACAATGAGACCATAGGTTCACTTCAATAACTTAATGAAATTGGCATACTTGAATAGTATATAGACAACAATGGCTAATAGTTCAAGATGATGATGAATCTTCAAGTATATGCAGTGAAATATAAAGTAAAATGCTTGGAGGTGTTAGAGAACTAAAATGGCTACAAGATAAGTACAATGGCCACTCAAGATGTCAGTGAGGGTTCTACTATATTTCATGAATTTTATACTAAATTATGTATAATTCTTTTTGCATGATTCTTGTTGGTAGGTGCTGATAGATCTACCAAAAGAATCCAATCACGTTTTAGCTACTAATTTGAATTTTGAACTCAAATGTGACTCATGTTTTTTGGCTCTCTTTAGGCCTACTTTGATTCTTCACTTTTCATCATAAAAAGACTTTTACAATAAGTAAAAATATATTGAGGATTATCATTAAGAATGAACTAAGAATATATGTATATACACATTGTTTTTCATAGTCCAATGTAATCAATAAATACGGTCAAGCACTTAGAATTTCCATGTGTACTAAGAGCGCCACCTCAAGCCTAAGATTCTTGAGTCTTTATTCCTTTGCAATCTCTTGAAGTCCGACCATTGATTTGAATCTGCTTAGTTTTACTCCATCTAATGCTTTTATCATCATGTCTCCACATTGTTGTTGAGTTGAGATATATGAAAGCTCAATCTCCTTGCTTGTAATATTCTCCCTAACAAAGCGATAATGAACCTCAATGTGTTTGGTCCTTCTATGATAAATATGATTTGTTGCAAGATGTAAAGAAATCATGCTATCACCAAATATATGAGGAGTACATGATTTCATCGCTAGATCAATATAAAGTATCTTAATCCACATAGCTTCTTGAGTAGCATTAGCCAATCCTCTATATCAAAACCACTCAACTTGGAATTCACTTCCATAGGCATACTACAATCTTTGCATTTTCCATTTTGAACTTTGTAAGCATATCCTTGATGTACTTTTGCAAACTAAGGTACATGCCATGCTTTGTATACAAGACTTCCAATCCAAGGAAGTATGTTAGCTTCCCTAAGTCACTTAACTTGAATTCTTCCTTCATTTGATATTTGATTCTTCTTATGCCTTTAGCATCGTTACCTAATACATTAATTTCATCCACATATACACATAGATATACAAATTCTCCATGTGATCTTTTTATGAACAAGTGAAAATCTGCCTTGCTCACCACAAATCCTTTGTCTTGTAGAAAAGTGTCTAGTATATGATTACAAGGTCTTGGAGCTTGTTTTAACTCATATAGAGCTCTTCGTAATCTAAAAATATACTCAAGATATTGTGAATATTCAAAAAAAGGGTTGAGCCATGTGTACCTCTTTTGAGATCATCCATTCAAGAAGGAATTCTTGACATCCATTAGCAAAGATTCCTACAATCAAAATAATCATGAGTATTGCAGCTAATAAGCTTGCCTTGCACATGTTTATGGTTCCATCAAAGTTGCTTTTTACCTTGTAGATCCATGTGGATCCAACAACCTTCATGGTTGATGTCTTAGGCACTAAGTCCCAAGTGTTGTTGTCCTACAATGCTTCAATCTCTTCCTCCATGGCATGCTTCCACTCTGGCTTCTTCTTAGCCTCTTCATATGATGAAGGTTCTTTAGAGTTCATGTCTTGAGCCATGTATATAGAATGCTTAATGACCAATGAGGTGTCATATCCATAACTTTATAGCTTCTTGTTTTCCCTTGTAGGTCTTCTAATTATTTGTTGCAATGATTCTACTACATCTCTTAATCATTTCACTTTGTATTTACCTTTGGATTTCCAAGACTTGATATCCATTCTAGGTGCCTTTTAGTCATCCTTGGATTCACTTGACTCTTCATGTGTGTGTGGATTTTTTCTTGATAGTGTGGGGAAATCATCCTCCAAGTCGTAGGGCAGCTTGATTTTCTTGCAATCATCTTCAAGCCAAGATTTATTTTCATCAAATACTACATATCTGCTTACTATGAGTCCTTTAACTCTAGGATTATAAAGTCTATAACTCAATTGATTTAGGTCATAGGCTATGAGCACACATTTCTCTCCCTTGGTATCAAGATTTCCTTTAATTTGTGATGATATGTGTGCATATGCAATGCATTCAAATATCTTGCAATGATCCAAGATTGGTCTTCTTCCATTCCAAGCTTCATAGGGTGTTGTTCCTTCCAAGGATTTTTAAGTTAACGTGTTGATAAGATAAGTGGCAGTTGATACTACCTCTGTCCATATGTAAATGGGCAACTTCTTCTCATTAAGCATTAACCTTGCTGCTCCCACAATGGTTCTATTCCTACAAGATAATAAAGAATGTATTACCAAGTCAATTTACAAAATATAACTAATCCATTAGGGTTATAGGAATATATATGTTGATATATTTAGGTAGTGATGTGTGTGAACACACTAGGACCACCGGGGCACTTTTTTCCCTCTTTAGGAGGTTTTTTCCCCCGGCTTGTATATACGCCTATTGCCCTAATGGGCTACTTATCTTTGTACATTCTCTAGTAATACATTCAGTATTGTGTGTTTGTGCTCCAAGCTTCTTCTTCTTCCTTGTGCTGTTCGCGTGCTTCCGCAGACGTCTAACTCCAACAATTGGTATCAGAGCGGGTCGTCGCTTCATCTAGGGCACCGTCGACACTCCTCCGTTTGCAGTCTCAGATTTGCACAAATTTTGGTGAGCATACTCAGCGTGTTTCCGAGATCAAAACAACTTTGCTATGTGGTGCCGAAATTGCGATCTGAGCTCGTTTCGACCTCCGAACGCACTATCGCAGCACTTATGCAGGCTATTTCATCTTTTTGTGCCAAAGGTATATACCAGTTTCTGTTTGCCAGTTTAAGCGTCTCGAAGTCTGCTACAGGTCTAGCAGAACTCGTCTGGGCAGTTCTGTTCAACTTTTTGAGATAGAGTCAATTTTCTGCATCAAGGTATTTTAGTCATCGGCCATGGCTGAAAGCAGTGATGTATTCCGTATGTTGGCTGTTGAGGATAAGTTGGATGGTACCAACTACCCATTATGGGCTTATATGATGCGACATGTTTTGGTTGCAAAAGGATTCTGGAACATTATACAGGGTGTTGAAAGACGTCCTGTTACACCTGTAACGACAAGTACTACAAATACAGGTGCTGCAGCTGATGAAGATGGTGTCGAAGATGATATTCCGTAGATTCCCGTTCGTGCTGCTGTTTTTGTTGCACCTACTGCAGAGCAAATTTGTTGGGATGGCAGAGATGCCCAGGCACATGCATTGATATCTTTGTCTGTCAAACGTGCCATTATTCCTCATATTCGCTCTTGCAGAACAGCTAGGGATGCTTGGGATACACTTACCACATTGTACCAAGCTAGGAATGAGGCTTGTGTTGCTTACCTCCGAAAACAGTTGGAGAGTGAGCACATGAATGAAGGTGATTCTATGGACAGTTTCCTAACGAAGATCAAAGATTTGAAGGAACAATTGATTTCTGCTGATGAGGTTATACCAGATAGCTCACTTGTGCAGACCATTCTGAATGGTCTTCCTGATTCATATCAGAGTTTTGCTTCTACTCTTCGGTTGATGATGAAAGGCAATCTGAATGCCTTATAATTTGAGGAGTTAGTCTCTGTTCTGTTGCAGGAAGATCAGTCCAGGCAGAACAGGTCCATTATGCGTGTTGCAGATCAAACTTTCCTGGCTAGCCAGAAGGGCAAAGGAAAATGGAGCTCTTCTTCTAGTAAGCAGAAATCTGTAAATGCTGCACATTCGAAGAACCAGGATAAAGATGAGAAGAAATTAGAAAAGCACAAATTTTTTTGCAAGTACTGTAAAGGGAATGATCATATCATAAAGAACTGTCCAAAATTGGCTGCAAAAGAGGCAAAGAAAAAGGAGGCTGGAATGGTTGTTGCAGAAGCTTCTACACCAAAAACAGAGTCTGCTAATCTTGTGCAGGAAGAAGAATGGGCGTTTACTATTGTTTGCAGTTTTGAGCTATCTTCTCATGAGCAGTGCATGTCTGCAGTGGACTCAGATGTTTGGTACTTTGACAGTGGGGCGACCAAACATATTACCTCGTAGTGCAGTTTCTTCTCTTCACTCGAGCCTGCCCCTACAGGGAATACTATCACATGCGCCAACAACTCCTCTTATCCTGTTATGGGAGTTGGTAAGATCATTTTGACTACTGCTGATGGTAGTTCTTTCACCTTGTCAGATGCTTTATTTGTGCCAGGGATAAAAAAGAACCTGTTATCAGTTTCTGCATTAGCCAAGATTGGTTTGGTTGTGAAATTTGTTGATGACAGGGGTACAGTTCATGATCTGTCAAATGGCAATGTGATTATTGCTTTTGGCATTTTATGTCGTGGGCTGTATAAGGTCATAGACTATGAAAGATCTGTTAATGATTCGGCATGTGTAGTTCATGATTCTCAGGCTATGTCAGATGCAAAGCTTTGGCATGCACGCTTTGGCCATCTAAATTTTGCTAGTTTGCTACGCCTGTAGAAATCTGATATGGTGTCTTCTTTGCCCAAGCTTGAGGCACTCGAAAAACATGTATGTGAAGGCTGTATTTTGGGCAAAATGCAGCATTCCTTCTTTCCAAAAGATGGTTCAGTTCGGGCTACGCAGAAATTGCAGCTTGTACATAGTGATGTCTGTGGTCCTATGCAGACACCCTCTTTTGGAAATTACCTTTACTTCGTGACTTTCATTGATGATTTTTCCAGGCATGCATGGGTATATCCATTAGAGGCAAAGTCCGAAGTGTTCATGTGCTTTAAACAATTTTTGGTTTTGGTTGAAAATCTGTCAGCATGTAAAATGGGCACCCTCAGTTCTGATAGAGGGGGGGAATATATGTCTTCTGATTTTAATGCAATTCTGTCTGAACATGGGATAAAACACCAGTGTACAGTGCCATATACACCTCAATAGAATGGAGTTGCTGAACGAAAGAACAGGTCACTCATGGAGATGGCGAGGTGCATGGTCAAAAGTCAGGCTTTACCACATAGTTTCTGGCTTGAGGTTGTCATGTGTGTAGCATATGTACTGAACAGGTGTCCCACTAAAGCGTTGCAGTCTATCACTCCATATGAGGCTTGGCATGACCGCAAGTCATCTGTTGCTCATCTGCGTGTTTTTGGTTGTTTGGCATATGCATTAGTGCCTGAACAACATTGCAGAAAATTGGATGATAAGGCAATAAAATGTATTTTTGTTGGGTACAGCTCTGAAAGTAAAGGCTATCATCCACAGACTAAACGCATTCTGGTTAGCCGTGATGTTGTCTTTGTGGAAGATGCTATTCAGCCATTGCTTTCATGTACTAAAGAGACATCTGTTAGCTCCAAAGACATGTATGATACGTTGATGCCTCTTTTTATAGGTGGACAGTCTAGTGCTGGTCCTAATGAGGCAACTTCTCAGCCTTTGCAGGTTTCATATGATGATGCATATCATTCTATTTCTGATGCAGATTTACATGATGCACTTGTTGATGAGAGAGTTGATATTGAGCAGGCAAAAACTATGCCAAAATTGCTGGTGCAGACTTTGCTTGACAGCAAATTAGATGCACCTTTGTCATATCGTACTCGTTCAGGCTCTCATAGTGCCTCCTTTGCATCAAATTGCTATGCTATGGTTGCGTCTAGTCTCTGTGATGAGAATGAGCCTGTTTCTTTTGATGAAGCACAGAATTCAGAAAATTGGATGGCTTCCATGCAATCTGAATATGATGCTATAATGAAGAATGGTACATGGTCTTTATGTGACTTGCCTCCTAGCAAGAAGGCCATTGGAACTAAGTGGGTATACAAGTTGAAGCGTAAACCTGATGGTACAGTTGACAGGTATAAGGCTAGGCTTGTTGCAAAGGGTTATGCGCAGGAAAGAGGCATTGATTTTGATGACTACTGTTCGGAGCATTTGTGCACTTGCAGCCCATCATGGTTGGAATGTACATCAGTTGGACATTAAAACAACATTTCTGAATGGTGACTTGCATGAAGAAGTGTATGTTTTTCAGCCCCGTAGCTTTGTGCAGAAAGGGCATGAAAACCAGGTGTGCAGGTTAAAGAAGGCATTATATGGTTTAAAGTAAGCACCACATGCTTGGTATGAGAATATACATGCCTATCTGGTTGCACATGGTTTTGTGAACAGTCCAACTGAAAGCACCTTATATGTTAAGCGTGCTAATGATGTGCTTCTGATCATTGTTGTCTATGTTGATGACATGCTGCTCACTGGTCCTATTGAGAAGCATATTGCTGATTTCAAGGCTGATTTGCGTGCCTCATTTGAGATGTCTGATTTGGGGCATTTGCATCACTATTTGGGCATTCATTTTATGCAAGTTGATGGTGGAATGGCTTTGTGTCAAACAAAATATATTGATACATTATTGCAGCGTTTTGGCCTTGAAGACTGTAAGCCTATTGCCACTCCTATGGAGACAGGTTTACGATTGAGTCTTCATGATGCTGGAGATGCATTTGATGCTGTTCTCTATCAGCAGGCTGTTGGATGCTTGATTTACTTATGCATTACTCAGCCAGATATTCAGTTTGCTGTCTCATAGATGAGCAGGTTTATGCATTGCCCAGGAGTCACGCATTGGAAGGCGATTAAGCGCATCTTTCGCTACTTGAGTGGTACTCGGCTACTTGGGTTGTTTTATCCCAAGGGGGGATCACTATGGCCAGATTTGCATGCTTTTTCTGACTCAGATTGGGCTGGTTGCTATGACACTGTGTGTCCACCAGTGGTTTTCGCTTCATGCTTGGTAGCTCATGTATATCTTGGTTGAGCAAGAAGCAGCCTACTGTGGCCACTTCCAGTTGTGAGGCTGAGTATAGCGCAGCTTTCACAGCGATTGTTGAGTGTGTGTGGCTCAGACGCCTTATGGCTGATTTGGGTGTTGGCCAGTCTTCTGCCACCACCATCTTCACTGACAGTCAGAGCGCATTGGCAGTTGCGAGGAACCCTGTGTTCCATGCTCGCACTAAGCACATTGAGGTGCATTATCACTATGTCAGCGAGAGGTTCTCTGCTGGGGAGATCAGCTTGGCATATGTGCCCACGCAGGAGAACATTGCAGACCTTTTCACGAAGGCTCTTCATAGGGAGAAGTTTGAAGCTTTCCGCAAAGCTTTGGGCTTACTTCCTTTTGTGGAGTGATTCCCACATAGCTTGGCACTTCCTTATACATGAGTGCCAGCTCCTTGTTCACTGCATCACTCCCAGGGGAATTTGTTGATATATTTAGGTAGTGATGTGTGTGAACACACTAGGACCGCCGGGGCACTTTTTTCCCTCTTTAGGAGGTTTTTTTCCCCCCGCTTGTATATACGCCTATTGTCCTAATGGGCTACTTATCTTTGTACATTCTCTAGTAATACATTCAGTATTGTGTGTTTGTGCTCCAAGCTTCTTCTTCTTCCTTGTGCTGTTCGCGTGCTTCCGCAGACGTCTAACTCCAACATATACAAGTGGGGGAAAAATGAACTTCTTAAGAGGGAAAAAAGGGCCGTAGGGTCCTAAGTGTGTTCATACACATCACTACCAAAACATATCAACAAATCTCTCTTAGAAGTGATGCGGTGAACAAGGAGTTGGCATTTATGTATAAGGAAGTCTATGGAAAGAGATCACTCCACAAAAGGATGTAAGCCCAAAGCTTTGTGCAAATCTTCAAACTGGTGGAGTCTTTGTGAAAAAGTCAGCAATATTATAATCTGTGTGCACATAAGCTAAACTGATCTTTCCAACACATAACCTCTCCCTAACATAATGATAGTGCACCTCGATGTGCTTAGTGCGAGCATGGAAAAAATGATTCCTCGCAATCGCTAATGTGCTCTAACTGTTAGTGAAGATGGTGGTGGCAGAAGACTGACCAACACCCAAATTAGCCAAAATGCATTTGAGCCACAAAGTCATTGTGAAAGCTACCCTATATTTAGCCTCACAAATAGAAGTGGCCATAACAGGATGCTTTCTTGCTCAATCAAGATATGCATGAGCTAATGAACATGAAGCAAAAACCACTTGTGGACACATAAGTGTCATAATAACCAACCAGTAAAAGTTAGAAAAAGAATGTAAATTTGGTGGTAAGGATCTCTCTTGGGATAAAACAACTGAAGTAATCGGGTATCACTCTTGTTGATATATTTTGACAGTGATGTGTGGGAGCACACTTAGGACTATTGAGACACTTTTTCCCCCCTTTAGGAGGTTTTTCCCCCCAACTTATATATATGCGTATAACCCTAATAGGTCACATATTCTTGTTTATTCACTTGGTAATTTATTGAGTGTTGTGTTGTGCTCCAAGCTTCTTTTTCTTCCTTGCGCTCTTTGTGTGCTTGCACAGATCTCGAGCACCAAGAATTGGTATCAGAGCAAGTCCTCGCTTCATCTAGGGTGTCATCAACACCCCTCTGGTTAGAGTCTCAAAATTGTATGAAAATTGATTAGCATACTCAAGGTGATCAGGAATTCAAAAGAGCTTTGCTTTGTGGGATTCAAATTTTGATCTAAGTTTTCTTTGGGCTGTAAATGCACTATCACAGTGCCTATGCAACCAATTTCATCATTTTGTGCCAAACATATATATAGGTTTCGTTTTGCCAGTACAAGTGCCTCAAAGTCTACTGCACATTTAGCAAAGCTTGGCATGATAGTTCTGTTCAACTTTTTGAGATACAATCATTTTTCTCCATCAAGATATTTTAGTCAGTGGCCATGGCTGAAAGAAATGATGTATTCTATATGTTGGTTATTGAGGATAGATTGGATGGTACTGATTACCCATTGTGGGCATATATGATGTGTCATGTATTGGTAGCAAAAGAATTGTGGAATATTATGCAAGGTGTTGAAAAACAGGCTACCACACTTGCAAATGAGATGTTAGATTTGGGGCATTTGGGTCATTATTTGGGTATTTAGTTTATGCAAGTTGATGGGGGAATAGCTTTATGTAAAAAAAAATATATTGACACATTGTAGCATTTTGGCCTTGAAGATTGCAAACCTATTGCAAGTCCTATGAAAATAGGCTTACGGTTGAGTCTTCATGATGCTCAAGGTGCATTTGATGTTGTTCTCTATCATCAGGCTATTAGATGCTTGATTTACTTATGCATAACTTGAGATGATATTGAGCGGTATGCGGCTACTTGGATTTTTGTATCCCAAGAGGGGATCACTATTGCTAGGTTCACATGATTAGTCTAACTCTGACTGGGATTGTTGCTATGACACTTGTGTGTCCACTAGTGGTTTGTGTTTCATGCTTAGTAGCTCATGCATATCTTGTTTGAGCAAGAAGCAACCTACTGTGGCCACTTTTAGTTGTGAGGCTAAGTACAAGGAACCTTTCATAGTGATTGTTGAGTGTGTGTGGCTCATAGCCTTTTGGTTGATTTGGGTGTTGGCCAATCTTTTTCCACCACCATCTTCACTGATAGTCAGAGCGCATTGGTAGTTGTGAGGAACCTTATGCTCCATGCTCGCACAAAGCACATTGAGGTCTATTATCATTATGTCAGGGAGAGCTTTTGTGCTTGAAAGATCAGTTTGGGATATGTGCCCACATAGAATAACATTGCATATCTTTTCACAAATGCTCTACGTTGGGAGAAGTTTGAAGCTTTCCACAAAGGTTTGGGCTTACTTACTTTTGTGGATTGATCTCTTTCCACATAGCTTGACACTTCCTTATACATGAGTGCCAGCTCCTTGTTCATCACATCACTCCTAGGGGGATTTGTTAAAATATTTTGGTAGCGGAGTGTGTGAAGACACTTAGGACTGCCGGAGCACTTCTTTCCCTCTTTAGGAGGATTTTTTCCCCTGGCTTGTATATATGCCTATAATGCAAACCAATCACATATTCTTGTATATTCACTTGGCAATTCATTCAGTGTTGTGTTGTGCTCCAATTTTCTTCATCTTCTTCCTTGTTTGTGTGACCTTGAACTCCAACATCAAGTAGCGAAAGATGAGCGTAACCGCTTCCTAATGCTTGACACCTAGGTAGTGCATAAACATGCTCATTTGAAAGATAGAAAATTGAATATCAGGTTGAGTTACACATAACTAAATCAAGCACACAACAATGTGCTGATAGAGAACACCATCAAATGCACCTCCAACATCATGAAGGCTTAAACACAAACCTCTTTCCATAGGAGTGGCAATAGGTTTGCAATATTGAAGACAAAAACACTGCAATAATATGCCATATATTTTTTTGACACAAATATATTTCCCCATCAACTTTCATAAGTTGGATGCCCAAGTAATGATAGAAATACATTAAATCTGACATCTCAAAAGAGGCATGCAAACCAGCCTTAAATTCAGCAATATGCTTCTGATTAGCACTAATGAGCAGCACATCATCAACATATACAACGATGATCAGAAGTACATCATCTGTATGCTTAACATATAAGGTGCTCTCAATATGGATGTTTTCAAAACCATGTGCAATCAACTAGGCATGTATCTTTTCATAGCAAGCACGTGGTACTTGCCTCAAACTATATAATGATTTTTTAGCATACACACTTTTTTTTCATGCCCTTTCTACACAAAAAAATAGGGCTAAAGGACATACACTTCTACCTGTAAGTCACCATTCATAAATACATTTTTAATGTCCATTGATGTACATTCCAAACATGATGAGCTCCAAGTGCACAAATGCTACGAACAATGGTCATACCGCATCTGGGAGCAAAGGTCTCACCAAAATCAATGCCTCTCTCTTGAGCATAACCTTTTGCAACAAGCCTTGCCTTATACATGTCAATTGCTCCATTAAGCTTACATTTCAACTTGTATACCCATTTAGTGCCAATGGCCTTTTTGCTTGGATAAAGATCGAGTATGATTCTTCATAATAGCATCATATTCTAATTACATAGTAGCCATCCATTTTTTTGAATTTTGTGCTTCATCAAAAGGACGAGTCTCATTCTCATCACAAATACTAGAGGCACCCATTGCATAGCAATCTCATGCAAAGAAAGCACTATGAGAGCTTGAACGGGTCGATATGAAAAATGTGCATCTAATTTTCTATCTCTCAAAGTTTGCACCATCCATTTAGGCATTGTTTAAGCCTCTTCTATGTCAACCCTCTTATCAACAAGTGCATCATGTAAATATGTTTCAGAAATGGAATGATCTACATCATCATGTGGAACCTATAAAGCCTAAGAAATTGCCATATTTGGACCAGCACTTGACTATCCACATGTAAAAAGAGGTAGTAAAGTGTCATACATATCTTTAGAGCTAACTAATGTCCCCTTGGTACATGAAAGTAATGGCTTAATTGCATCTTCCATAAAACAAAATTATGGCTAACCAAAATGTGTTTAGTCTATGGATGATACACACAATAGCCTTTGCTTTTAGAACTCTATCCAACAAATATTTCACTTCTTTGTCATCCAATTTTCTATGTTATTGTTCAAGTACTATGCATATGCCAAACAACCAAGGACATACAGATGAGCATCATATAACTTGGGACCATGCCAAGCCTCATATGGAGTGATTGATTAAAGTGCTTTGGTGGGACACCTGTTAAGTACATATGTTGCACACATAACAATCTCAAGCTAGAAGCTATGTGGTAAAGCCTAACTTTTGACCATACATCTCGCCATCTCCATGAGAAGCCTATTCTTTCTTTTAGAAAATCCATTTTTTTGAGGTGTATACAACACTATACACTAACGTTTTATCACAGGTTCAATTAAGAATGCATTGGAATCAGAACACATGTATCCCCCCTCCCCTCGATTAGAATGGAGGGTGCCCAATTCACATGTTGACTGATTGTTAACCAAAAGCAAGAATTATTTTAAGCACATAAAAACTTTTAACTTTTCTTGCAATGGATACACCCATGCATGCCTAAAGAACTCATCAATAAAAGTCATGAAGTAAAGGTAGTTCGCAAAAGAAGGTATCTACATAGTATCATAGACATAACTATGAACAAGCTACAATTTATGAGGCAGCTCAAACTAAACCATCTTTAGGGAAGGAGGAACACTCCAATTTTCTCAAAACATAGCCTTCACAGACATGTTTACAAGGTTCCTCAATTTAGGCAAAGAAGACACTATTTTAGATTTTTGACCATGTAGAAAACTAGCAAAATTTAGATGACCAAAGCATGCATGCTAAAGCCTTGCATCTGAGATAGTTGAGAATCTGGAACTGCACATGTTCAATCATTCATAGATTTCACATAGTGTATGAGCTTATATAGCCCATCACACAAAATGCTAGAAGCAATAATAACATCATCAGTTGAGAAATCATGAATAGTACATGTATCATCAATAAATTTGACAACCAAGCCAATCTTGACTAATGCAAAAACTAGAAATAGATTTTTCTTGATCCTAGCATATACAAAACATCTAAGAATGTGATAGAACTACCATCAGTAGTAGCGAGAATGGTCTTATCAACTCCTATTAGAGGATAAGAGGAGTTGTTAGCACATGTGATAGTATTCCCTATAGGGTCAGGCTCATGTGAATTAGAGAAACTATGCTATGAGGTTATATGTTTGGTTGCCCCAGTATCAAAGTACCAAATATGAGTCGATTAAAAACATACACTACTCATGGGAAGATGGTTCATAGCTGCAAATAGTAGTAAATGCCCATTCTTCCTTCTAGACAAGATTAACAGACTCTATTGTAGGTGTAGAGGATTCAACAGCAAGCATTCTTATCGAAAGTGCCACAAAAATGCATTTTTAACATCCTCATATTCTCTAAAATGATTTAAATCGAATTCGGTGAGCCATCTTGCTGCTTTGTTAACTAATCTAGATTAGAAAACAATGGCCTTCTATTCTTGATCTTCCATGTTATTTAATACAGTGCAATTAATGTGTGCATCTCGATCGTCACTTGGAAATCCATTAAATTTAACATAAGTCACTCTTGCAATCAACTCTCTTCGATTATTACCTCATTTTCATCCCTCGTGATCATTTTGTAAATCTACCATTGCTTTTGGGCTAAATATTCACATGCATCTACTATTTCCTTAGAATCAGAGGTACTTGTCGGCTTTAGATTATTGTCAACAAACAGATTTTCTAGAAGTTGGATGTTTTATTTCTAGATTGGATTCATCTCTTTGGATGGGAGAATCTTTCTATCACTCTAGAACTTTGGAATAGGGGTACTCCACCCTGCGTTGCAATTTATTGCCTTTAGAAAAGGTTCAATAATCTTTGTAATATCCACATACGCTATTCAATAGGGGTACTCCACCCTGCGTTGCAATTTATTGCCTTTAGAAAAGGTTCAATAATCTTTGTAATATCCACATTAACTTCTTCTGTAATTTCAACCTGTACCAGACTATCACGTAGTTCGATATTTTCATTAGATAGCAAATGATTACTTGAGGGTATCAGGCTAGTTCTATATGCAAATTGGAAATGAGAAAATGTTGTGGTGTCGATGCACTACTTCTTGCCACACTCCTTCCTTTAGATGTAACACTGTTAGCACTGCTCCGTTCTGGTGTTCCTAACAGACTATTCACTTGCACGGGATGCTTATCACTTCGATACTTTGGGTAAATCTCACTGGAACGCGTTATCAACATGTAGAAAATGAACCACTTTGAGAGAATGAACTCCACTTGAACATAATCTCCACTTAGAAAATGAACTCCACTCCCCAACAAGATCACTGGTCTTAACCTCTATTCCTTCTCTATCCTTGTCCGGTAAGAACTATGGTAGATAAGAGAAGTTATCAGGGTTCTTTGGGTGGCAGATTCTTGTAAGTACGATGCCTAGTATTTTCCAACTTTGCCTATCAAAGTAGTGCATCAAACCATCACAGTGAATTATAGTATGGAATTCAATAATACTTAATAATGATGATTCACTAATATTCATAGTGCATATCAGATAACTTCAACAAATAGTGATGAATTCATAGTTAAACTTTCAAACAATCTTAAGCTTACTACTTTAATGGAATCAAGAGTAAAGTGCACCACAACATGACAATAGACATTCAAAAAAGGTCTGTCTTATGCAATAGAGAACAGTCCAGCCACTACTGATCTCTAGCTTCATGGCCTTATGTTGACAATGCAGTCACTGTCTCTCTTGCAACAAGATTCAACCGACTTTCATTAACTTGAAGAGTTACAACTATTGCGTCTGCCTGTTTGGCAAGACTTTTTGGTCTTTATAATTATTTGATACTTACAAGAAAGGCGTCCGACAGCACTAAGAATACACTCAAGATGAGTGTGATGATCATCTCTAATTTCTCTCTTACCTGTGACTCAAAAACATGGTGCATATATACATTTTTTTTTGCTTGATGAATGCTAGAGATTCCACCTAAAGGTGATCCTAACTTCTAAGTGATGGTTTGAGTTTTGAATTCAAATTGATTCGTGGCGTTCTACTCCTACTAAAGTCACAAGAATTTCTCCTTTGTCTTTTTTATATTTCACTAAGATGAAGTAAAAACTTTTAATGTTTGAAATCTCCAAAGCATATAATGCAATGGATGTCCAATCATATTTCCTGAATCAAGAGAAGTCCAATGTGCCTTTAACCAAGCACTTAGGCTTGCTCCATGCACCAATCCCCAACATCCCCATTAATATGAGAAAGTGATCCTAATGCTCAAAGTTTTGATTCAACACATGGAGATAGCCCATCAATGTATTACATTAAATCATCAAAGCATAATGAGGCATATCAATATGATGCACCATTGATAGAACCTATTTGGGAGTTAGATTAAACTCAAGTAATGTACATAAACCCCAAATCTAAACCTAAGTTGGGGTAATATACACTGCAAGAACCTAGAGGACCATGTTATAGATGTCAAGGAGATCACTTTGTTTGTGAATGTCGACTTCCTCTTCCAAGAAAACCTCAATCTATAGTGTTTCAAGGTTTTTGTCCTGATTGTGGAAAGGAACATATACTCCTAGACTCTCCTAGGAACCCAACCAATGTCCTTCTAGACTCTCCTAGGAACCCCAATCAATGTAATTGGGAGAACCCAATGGAAGTTCTGCTACTATTGTCCCCATGTAGGTGGTCACTAGAGCACATGCCATACAAAAGACATAAGACATAGAACATGAAAAGAAATCCGAGGTTAGTGAATCTAAAAGCACTAGTAAAAAGAGAACTAGGACTTCAAAAGATAATTGTGAAAGAATGAAAAGACAATGGGTTAGAAAGTGAACATAGCTAGAAGAAATCCTTAAAGCAACAAAAATAAAAATAGTGGAACTTCCATCATAAAAACCCCTCTCAGATACACCCACCATCCAACATGCCACTTCATATCCCACCATCCATCCCACTTCAATCTTGGGCAAGATTGGTCTTAGCAGATCCTATTCTAGAAGGCTTAGACAAGATGTTTAAGGATTACCAGTCTAGACTTCAAGAAGGGCAAAATATAGCTAAGTTGGGCAAATGATATCCCATAACAAACTTAGAGAATGAAAGGACTAAGCTATGTGCAAAGATGGTGAAACTAGTTCAAGCTATGTTCGAAGCGAGTCAACTTTCAATCAGACAAACTCAGTGAAACCTGAACTACACTTCAAAAGACTATTGGAGAGATTCGAGCAATCGATGTCTAAACCATAGACTTTAGTAATGCCAAAGGCACAAGATAGTAGAAGTAGGAGAAAAAGCTTACCTCCACAGGAAGCTTTTGTTCCTAAGTCTACCAAGAATGGAATCCTTTCCTCTATAAACTAGTATTCGCAAGAGTTCTTACACAAAATCAAGAGGAGAAATGGGCAAAAAAGACAGAGGATCCCCCTCCAATATGGGAACTAGATGATCTTTCGATGAATTTCCTCAAGAAATTCCCTCTATTTGTGGAGAGAAGGAAGATGCGGAATCAAGTGAACAATTAGACTTTGAATATAATTGCTTATAAGAAGTGCCTCATTTCACAAGCCCTTGGGAATCAAAGTCTATTTAGATAAGAGCTCCCATAGTAATGATTAGAAATAAAAAATCTATTATACCTAGGAAAACGATAGTAGTTAAGAACACTAAAGTGCAGTGTCATCTCACTTTAGAAGAACTATTCAAAGTCAAACCAAAGCTATGAACACAAATAGAAAACCAAATTCCATAATTTGTTGATTTTCACTCTCAGGTTGTGTTAGTTGTATAAATTGTTGGTTTTGGTGCATTAACATTCTTCCACTTTGAAGATTAAGCATTTAATTTCAGGTTTTTTTTCAAGGGAGATGTTTCTAGATGATGATAAATAACAATCATATGTGCCCCGACCCAGAGGAGATAATGATATGAGGTGATGAAGGGGAAGGAGAACAGAGGGAAGAACGCTTGAGGGGTTGTGAGCAAGAGAGGTGTGTCAAGTGGCAGACACGGACCACAAGGATGGATTTGGAGGAGGGAATAGGCATTTAAATTTGAGAGAAGGACTGTGGAAGGAAGAAGAACCTTAATCAAGAAATCTTCCACTTAGGAGATTTTGTAGAGCCGGCGTAGCTGTTGAATTAGGGGAATCATTGGATAGCGAGCAACTACATTGACATATTGTATCCAGAGAAAGAAGTGCAAATATTTTCAGTTTTAAAAGATAGGAAGCGGATCAACCTTGTCCATCTATTCATCTTTCATATCTATACCTTCAAGTATGGTGGGCATATCTGAGAAAGAAGAAGATGGGTTTGTAATGCTCATTGACCTGACGAGAAAAAGCAGAGTGCGAGGAGGGAAAAGGCCACTTGTTTTCTTTCATGTGATGCCATATATTTAATGGGTCTTGCAAGCTAATGTGGAGAGGACATTGGAATTTGGTCGGCATGAGAGAGTACATGGATGACTTTTACATAGTTTTATTTGATGCGGAGGAGAATAGACACAAATTTCTGTATGAATGAAAGTTGAGATTTGGGGAGCAGCACGATAGTTCGCATGTTTGTGTGAAGGAAAGATCGAAATGATGTTGTTATTGAGAATCAAAGAGATTGTATCTTGCTATGATCCTAATGAGATCCCGTTGCTATGATCCTAATGGTAACCAAAAAATAGAATTACATCTCCATTACTTAGGAAAGGACATGCTTTTTGAAGTGAAGTAACATGCAAAAACGCTCTATGTGGAGACTAGTCCTCCAATATGAATTTCTGCAGATCTTTGAGAGGACTGACGTAAAGAAATTGTTGTAGAGGGGGAAATATTGTAGAAGCGTAGAACAAGGAGTGAGGATCCTTATCATTATCAAATGCAAAGAAAGAAAGGCTTCATTATCCTATGTCGTAGATGTGGGAATCTCCTGGTCGTTGCATCTTTGATGTATTCATAATAAGTAAGAAGGAGGGAAATCTGTAAGGCAAAGCAAGTATGATGTGCAAAGTTGATTACATTCATTTTCAATATTGCTTCAAAGGAATTTCAGAAGAGGTCATCATGCACATTCATTACCTTGAGAAGCTTTAGACCTGCATATGTGAGAGCAACAATTCAACTATTTCTCTGATAATGAAGAGGAATGGCGAGGTCAGAATGGGAAGAGTAACCGGATGAAGGGCTTGCAATATTGAAGGGGTGTCTCTAGAGTTTTTTTGGCAACTTCTATTTGCTTTCTTGGTACATAATGAAAGAGGGGGAAGATAGTAGCAACGTGAAGGCATTTTCTATTGATGAAGGGCACTGATTGTGAGGAATCAAGAAGGAAAGCTTTTGTTGTTTATTAAAAGAGGGCAGAAATGGGGTTTCTCTCTTTGGATGATCATAGATTAGAGGAGGATAATACGAATCACAGGGCTCAATGGTTAGACATGGAAAAGGAAGGATTCTATGCTATAAATCAAATTAAGATGCAAGAAGTGGCTATGGATCATCCCGATTCACAGACTGTATCAAGAATGAAGCAACACCCAACTTGTCAAAGGATGCCTTTGATGTTCATTTGTATGGCTCTTTCAAAAAAAAAGTTGGTAAGGTTGAGGGATTGGGGAAAGTAGGGACTCTCAGACTGATGCAATCCATGCCAAGTATAGGGGCACTTTAACGTTACTATCTCGAGATCTCATCATCACGAGGACTACTCAACCAAAGAGCTATGAAACCATGGATGAAAGCAATAGTTTTATTTCCATTTCAAGTGTGAGAAGGTGATAACTTGTGTTTACATTGATTGCTTCCTGTCGAATAACTGATGGTAATTTGTGTGAATTATGTGAGCATTAAAACAAAAACTATCATACATATGTTGTCATGCACATACTTTGTGTTTATTTCAATTTTCCTATACATGGTGCCATTGTTTGTTCATCACCGCTTAGTCAATACTAATTGTTCTCATCATTATGATGTACATTGGATGCCAATATTGCTTCATTGAATCCTCTAATTAATAGCTTTTCCTTCAATTGAATACCTACACTTAACGTGCAAAAGCAATTGGCATACAACGTGAAGTATTCGAAGTGGTTAGATAATGGTCTCCTAAAATTGCCTTTCAGATATTGTTATTGATTGATTTTGTGCCCAAGGAGATAACAAAACATAAATTGATATCGAAACATGTAGCATAATGAGTACAAGAAACCACTTGCAAATTTAATAGGGGAAGGTGGGGTATGTATTCAACAAGGTTATGTTTCTCTACATAATTAATTTGAATTTGAAGGCAAGTTGAAACACAGTAGTCCCAAGGGCACTAGTCCCATTTACTTGTAACTCATTCTTTCTTCTTATTTAATTAAAACTTCAGGAGAGTAGGCCAAGGCCGAAATTCCTTTTGATTTAAAAAAAAGCACAGTAGTTCTCTAGTTTGGATGTTATAAATTCTTTTTTTTTTTTTGGTTCACCATATTTCAAAATCTGAGAACTCAAAACTTACATGCTCCTAGATCATGAGTTCGGCATATTGTTAATGCTTATAGCATCCAATATTGCTTTGACTTTCACAAAAGTTGCATATATCCTTCGATTCAAATTGCAAATGAGATAGTATCATCGATACAGGCCAAGCATGCATATTGAACTAGGTAGAAAGAAGAAGCAAAACAGTGAGTCCAACTCAAAGAAAAATATTAGAGAGAGAGCATGAGTAGAGCAAGTGTACATAGTCTGTGTTGAGAGTGAGATTAGAGAGTTGGTGAGTCCAAAAGTTCTTTGAGACATCTACAAGTAAGTATGTCATTAGCAAGGATAGCTTAGGTCTAAAGAGGGTTTGCTTCATTGAGATTTCAAGTTTGCGATGTGAGGAGGTTGTGAACATAGGAGATAATGTGATAATTTTCAGGAGGTTGCGAATTGATGAGATGGTTAGTATGTGCAGGTCTTAAGGAAAAGAGTTGACTTTAGATGTAGTGGTTGAATTCTAGCTCAATTAGCTGTAGAGAGATGATATGTTTCATCGGGATGTCCACAGTGGGGTTATATGTATGTGTGTGATGTGTTGGGTTGGTTAGGACATAAAACCCTTTCTTCTCTCCTAATTCTCGAGACTTTGGAATTAAAAAAAAATAGAGAGAAGTAATTGTGTATATATGTGTGTTGGCATTGTGTTGCGGTGGGCTAATAGGTAGGTGGAACAACCTTGATCGGATGATTGAGGCCATGAGCTAACGCTAGTTCCATCGTAGGCCCAACCTATATGTTTCTAATGCACCTGTCTGGATTGATAGGTGGGTGGAGTCACTTTGGTCGAGTGGTCAAAGCCACAAGCTGACGTCCATTTTGCATAGGGCTAGCATTATGCATTGTGCTCTACATCAGGTTGGTAGATGGGTGGAACAAACTTGATCGGGTGGTCATGGCCACGAGTCACATCCAACTTCAGCATAGGCTGACTTCAGTGAATAAATAAACAATTAAATAGATTAAAAAAACCAAGAAAAAATGAAAAATTCCTCTGTCGAGGGAAAGAAGAGAGGAGAGGGCATGATGCTCAGATGGGAATATGTATATTTGTCATGGGGGCATATTGGCTGATGTGGACTCCTGATGAAGTATGTCAAATTGAAGCTCAAGCTTGCCTTAAATTTGGCTTGTTATGTGTCTATAGAAGACTGTGATTTGAGAATTTGACTCAATTGATGAATAAAGGGAGAGAGCAAAGTAGAGGAAAAGGTAAGTGGGAGCCAAGAATCTAGGTGGAAAGGGGATGGGAAAAATGCAAGAGATACGTAGGTTAGAAATGAGAAGAGAGATGAATCAAGAAGGGGTTAATTATACAGATGAGAGAAGTATATAGAAGGATAAAAATGGAAATATACAATATAATCTCTTATCTACTTTCATTGTTTGGTTGATGAGATCCATGATGTGATTTTGAAAATATTTTTTTTGATATCTTTGTTATTGCTAACAATGTTTTGTTGAGTATCAGATTTGTTGCAGTGAGCAAATTTTCTCTTAGGATGTGAAGAGGGAGCTGGAAGTTGACAAAGGAGCACAAAAGCAGCACTTATCACTCATAGAGGATGATTTCGTAAATATGTGGAGGGGAGTATGTTAGCCATATAAACTGTTGGTTTTGGTGCACTAAAATTCTTGCATCGTTTTTCAGGTGTTTTTGAAAAGGAGATGTTTCTCGACAATGATAAATAACAATCATATATGCCCTAGTCTAGAGGAGATAATGATATTTTGTGATGAAGGGGAAGGAAAACAGACGAAAGAATGCTTGAGAGGTTTGTGAGCAGGAGAGGTGTGTCATGTGGTAAATATGGACCATGAGGGGGCAGAACCTTAACCAAGAAAGCTTCCAGTAGAGCGGGTGTAGTTGTTGAATTAGCGGAAGCATTGAATAGCGGGCAACTACATTGACATATTATATTGTATGGAGAGAAAGAAGTGCAAATATTTTTAGTTGTAAAGAGATAGGAAGTGGATCAAGCTTGCCCATCTATTCTTCTTTCATATTTATATCTTCAAGTATGATGGGCATATCTGAGAAAGAAGAAGATGAATTTTTAATGCTCATTGACATGATGAGAGAAAGCTGAGCACAAGGAGGAAAAAGGCCACTTGTTTTCTTTCGTGTGATGCCATATCTTTAATGGGTTTTGCAGAGAGGACATTGGAATTCGATCGGCATGAGAGAGAACATGGACTGAATTTTACATAGTTTATTTGATGAGGAGGAGAATGACAGTACAGTCTTTTGTATGAATTAGAGTTGAGATTTGGGGAGCAACACGATAGTTTGCATGGAGAGTTGGCATGTTTGTGTGAAGGGAAGATAGAAAATACTGCCATTATTGAGAAGAAAGGAGAATTGTATGTTGTGATGATCCCGTTGCACTAACCAAAAAACAAGAATTACATCTCCATTACTACTTAGGAAAGGAATTTCATTCCATGCTTTTTGAAGTTCAAGTAACATGCAAAAACTCTCTATGTGTGTATACTAGTGCTCCAATGTGAATTCGTTTTCATCTTTGAGAGGAGGGACGTAAAGTGCGGGATGCCATAAATAAATTGTTGTAGAGTGAGGATTCTTCTCATTATCAAATGCAAAGAAAGAAAGGCTTCGTGATCCTACGGTGTAGATGTGGAAATCTCCTGGTCGTTGCATCTTTGATGTCATCAAAATAAGTAAGAAGGAGGAATGCGCCAAATCTGTAAGTATGATGCACAAAGTTGATTACACTCATTTTCAATATTGCTTCAAAGGAATTTCAGAAGAGGTCATCATGCACATTCATTACCTTGAGAAGCTTTAGGTCTGCATATGTGAGAGCAACAGTTTGACTATTTCTCTACTATGAATGCTCTCCTAGAAGAGGAATGATGGGGTCAGAATGGGAAGAGTGAAGCGATGAAGGGCTTGCAATATTGAAGGGGTGTCTTTGGAGTTTTTTTGGCAAGTTTTATTTGTTTTCTTGGGACATAATGAAAGAGGGGGAAGATAGCAGCAACCTGAAGGGCATTTTCTATTGATTAAGGGCACTGTTTGCAAGGAATCAAGAAGGAAAGCTTCTCTTGTTTCTTAAAAGAGGTCATACATCAAGGGCAAAAAGGGGGTTTCTCTCTTTGGATGATCGGAGATTAAAGCAACACCCAACTTGTCAAAGGATGCCTTTGATGTTCATTTGTATGGCTCTTTGGAAAAAAAAGGTTGAGGGATTAGGGAAAGCGGGGACTGTGAGACTGATGTATAGGGGCACTTTCACGTTACTGTATCGAGATCTCATCATCACAAGGACTACTCAACCAAAGAGCTATGAAACCATGGATGAAAGCAACGATTTCATTTCCATTTTAAGTGTGAGAAGATGTTTGTGCTGGTAGGCTCACATGCTCTTATTGCACAAGTACACGTGATAACTTGTGTTTACATCGATTGCTTCCTATTGAATAAAGGATGGTAATTTGTGAATTACTCATCAATGCATGTGAGCATTAAAACAGAAACTATCATACATATGTTGTGATGCAAATACTTTATGTTCATTTGAATTTTCCTATACATGGTGCCACTGTTTGTTCATCACCCCTCAATCAATACTATTTGTTCTCATCATAATGTTCTATATTGGATGCCAATATTGGTTCATCGAATCCTCTAATCAATAGCTTCTGATTCAGTTGAATACCTACACTTAACGTGCAAAAGCAATTGGCATAAAGAGTATACAAAGTGAAGTATTCAAAGTGGTTACATAATGGTCTACTAAAATCGCCTTTCAGATATTGTTATTGATTGATTTTGTGCCCAAGAAGATAATAAAACATAAATTGATATCGAAACATGTAGCATAATGAGTAGGAGAAACCACTTACAAATTTAATAGGGGAAGGTGCTATATGTATTCAGCAAGGTTATGTTTCTCTACATAATTAATTGAGTTTGAAGGCAAGCTAAACACAGTAGTTCTCTAGTTCAGATGTGATAAATTCATTTTTTTTTTTCTCACCATAGTTCAAAATCTAAGAACTCAAAACTTATATGCTCCTAGATCTTGAGTTCAGCATATGAATTATACATAATTCGGATCTCATTTTGTCAAAACACATAAAAGATGAATACACCCAATTGTGTTGCATTGTTAATGCTTATAGCGCGATATTGCTTTGACTTTCACAAAAGTTGCATATATCCTCCGATTCAAATTGCAAATGAGATAGTATCATTTATACAACCCAAACATGCATATTGAACTAGGCAGAGTGAAGAAGCAAAAGAGTGAGTCCAAATCAAAGAAAAAGATTGGAAAGATAGCATGAGTAGACCAAGTGTACATTGTGTGTGCATGTTCACAGTGAGAGTCGAGAGTTGGAGAGTCCAAAAACTGAAGGAATTTGTTTTAAGAATTTTGTATGAGGGAAAGCAGAGAGGAGCAACTAGAACTTGGAGTGAATATTGGGTTGTAAAGCACAACTTAGTGGAGGATATGACTTAAATAGGTGAGTAGTGAAGTTGCCGTTGGATTACAGGGGAGATAAGGATTCCTACATGATGAAAAACTCAAACAATATATTAGGCTAAAGAGACCGACTAGTTTGGAAAAGGCAAAGCATGAGGCGAGTATTTGGGAAGAGGTTAGGTGTGTGCTTGATACACATAGATTGAGAAAAGATTTAGATTCAAGAAGCATAAAAGCAAACCAAGAGAGCTCTAAGGTGGGAAGCATCACTGAGGAGAAAGTAGTGGAGCTCTTGGACAAGCTAAAAGCTGACCTCTTTGCAAGAGTCAAACCCACTTTCTTTCTAATAAATGTGAGAGCACTAGAGTCAAACAAGTCCTTTTGGGAGAAGCGATCGGCTGTTCTGCGACACTCTGGAACGCCATCAGAGGGGAAGTCCTGTGGAAAATTTGGCGGGAGCGGTGTGCTCTCAACTTTGGCGATACACCTAGGGAGTGGTCGATTGAGAAATCACTATTCCTCCTTGGTAAAAGGATTGTTAACAGTAAGAAATCCCCCCCATTCAGGCACCATCAGGTCCTCATTCTGATCAACAACAAGCTCAAACCCAAGTGGGTCCGGCATGAGGGCGACGAGAGGGTGATCAACCTTCTTTGTAATGCAACCTAGGCATCAACCAAGCTTCCCCTGCTTTGTGGGATTTGGGGGGTCCCGTGGGCACTAGTCCCCTTCTCTTGTACCTTTGTTTCTTAATTTAATTCAAGTCCGGGAGAGTAGGCTATTGCCGAACTTCCTTTATAAAAAAAAAAAAAAAAAAAAAAAAAGAATCGATGACACTCCAATCAAATTATGAACAGCAAAGAGAGAGGATGTGTAGCACACTTGATTGGAATGGAAGGGTATTTCAAGCTCATCATGAATACGGGAAAGTGAATGGAGTAATGAGTGGGAATCTACAAGCACATACAAGAAGAGTGCAATTTGACTTAAGAAAATTTGTTTGTTGGAGTTGCAATCAAATGGGACACATGCCTAGAGAATGCCCAAGCTTATGAGGATTGAGAAGTAATACTCCTATGAATAGATATGATGGAATAAGGGAACATCTAAAGGATGAGTACACTACAAAGGTGTCAAAATCCCCTAGAGGAGGTATATCTATGAGCCCTTGTCTTAGTCCAAACTTTAGGGAAGTTGAAGTTTCTGATGAGTGGAGACCCAAAGTGCAATCAAAGCCATGAAGAAAGATTTTTGCTAATCAAGGTGTTCTTAAGGTAGGAATGATACCTCAAGTTCAAACAATTAGAGGAAAAACATGTGGGGATGAGAGGCCCAAGAGGCAAGAACCCATACATGTAATGGAGAGAGATGGATACAAGAATGGTGCGGTCATAATATCTAAAGCTATTGATGTAGTAGAATGTGAAGCCCTAGAAGATGTTGAATTGCAATGCAGTGTGAAAATTGGAATGTGAGCTAGAGAACTAGATCCAAGTATAGCTATAGAAGAATATAGGGAAGAATGTTTATCAGTTGGGAATGTATCTCATTGTTCTCCTGCATGCGATGAGGAATGCTTATCTGCTCAACCAAAAGTTTGCATGGATTTAGGAAATGGCTCTAAAGGAAGGACATTGATTGATAAATTATCACCGAAGGTATTGGGTAGGTGCGGAATGTATCACATGGACATGAAAATAATGATTTCATTAATATTTGCTTTCCAAAAGCAGAGTCTTCTATAAGAAGAACAACTCTCAAAGAGGTCTCACTTATTAATACTTGTGTTGGAGTACAAGTTGAATCCAAAACTCATGAAAGCGAGGATTCCCAGGGTTCAAAACATGTGGAACTTGACAAGCCTATACATTCTACAACTATGCATACTTCCAAGCATGATGATGATTTAGTGGGTTGCACAACTCACTTAGGGATGGGGCTGCAACTATCAAGAATTTTTACAACATGGAGATAGGGGAATTTTGTTTCTTGGAGCTTAACCCATGGTTGCAGGTGGAGCATCCTATCACAAAATGGATAATTGATGTCAACTTACTTGCTGCACAATTATGTATTGGGTATTCCATTGTGGAAGATTCTAGAGATTAGGGATTTCTATTGAAAAGATGACATGGAGAAGCAGAATGAAGAATAGGCCTTACTTTGTGGTGTGTCATAGGTGATTCTATAGAAGCTTGGATCATCTGAGGCAACAAAACATGTTATCCTGCAATGTACATATCAAATGATGGCTATGTTCATACGAATTTTTGCCTCTCGGAATGCAACACTCTAGGCTATGCTTGCCATTGGCGCATTGGCAAATGTTACAGGCTCTGACTTCTCAAAGTAGATGCGAGAATTTTATCAGTACTCAGAGAAAAGTATCGAGTATGCTCATCCACTATTGGAGTTGTTGGTGATATATGCAGAGCTCTGGATGCTCATCCACTATTGGAGTTGTTGGTGATATATGCAGAGCTCCGGATGAGCAGGTATTCCCCTATTGTGATGGTATTATGGCATTGTTGCTTCAGTATCTTTCAAGCAATCAACTGCATCATTTAGTGAAACCTCCTATCTTTTCTTGTTTCGGTGACATAGCTCTTGCAATGGGTGAAAAATTTGCAAGATACTTGGAAATGGCCATTCCAATGTTACAAGGGGCAGTATTGCATCGTATGTATGCAACCTCCTAAATTTTAGGAGCTTGCCTTTTTTCACTCACTTTTAACTAAGCCCCCACTCCCTCTCGTTTTATTCAAAACTCACGTACTTGCCCACCCTCCTCCCTCACTCCTCTCTCATTGGGGTAGACCAGTTAGTTATACATAGTGATTATGAGGTTCTTGAAGCGGAGCCTGACTCACCTCCTAGAGAACATTGATCATCAACTACGAACGAGACTAAGTAGGGATTTTTTGAGTCAGCTTATACAACATCACCACCTTACGAAAAAATTTAAGATAAAATGAGGGAAATCCGGATTGGTAAGTGTGTTTGCAATTAATCAATTATACCATATTATCCTTATACCCTAGTAGGTAACGGCAAAAGAAGATTGACCTATCAGCTTTCATGGGATTTTTTTGTTTTTGTGTATGTATGATGTGGAAGGAGGGTTAGGTAGATGTTCCTTTCTATCTCTACCTAATTTTCATGACATGGGAAATGAAAAAAGAGAAAAAAACAACAAAAACAAAAACAAAAGTGTGTATATATGTGCAACAGCGTGCTATGATGGGTTACTAGGCAAGTGGAGTCATCTTGGTCCGACAGTCAAGACCGCGAGTGGACGCTAGCTTTGTCATAGACCATAAGCTGCACCTAGCTTCGCTACGGGCTATCATGTGAATATATGTGGATACATCATGTATATGTCATTGCATGCTATGTTGTGTTGGTAGACGGGTGGAACAAACCTGGTCGGGTGGTCAAACCCACGAGTTGCATCCAATTGCAACATATGCCAACTCGTGAGTTAAAAATAAACAAGAAAAAATGAAAAAAAAAGATGAAAAAATATTTCCACTCCTGAGGGGGAGACATAGAGAGGAGGAGGGCGACGATCGCCTGGAAGGATGTGTTTTTGCATGCACGTGTCTATAGGGATGGGATGACAATAGCTGATAGATTGATCCGCTCGAGGCCACCACCAACAAAAGGTATAATTATTATATGGGTATGATTGATTGGTTCATAACCCATTTACCAGAATTGTTTTTTTCTCATGTTATTGGTAAGTTCGTTCCAAAGGTCGATAATGATGTAGATGCTTCTTAAAAATTCTTTACTTATGTCTCGCTTCTTTTGTTGGTGATCTCTTTTTTTTGGATATCAAGCAAGGCCGCGCTTTAAGAGATATCATTTTTTCTTGCATGTACATAGCCTAGATAAAAGAGGATAACATATTTTATATGCGATATGATTACGTGATATTTTGGGTTTTTGTTTCCTTATTGCATGTCTTTTTGGTCTAACATCTTTTGATGAGTGAGCAGATGAAAAAGCACAACAAACCAAGAAGGTTTCAACAGGGTATGCAAGGTATGGAATTTGTTTTGATAAAAAAAACAATAATAAATGATAATGGATCGGCAAGGAAAAAGAGAGGTCCAATCCTTCCGTTCAGAACTATGTTGCATTCCCCAAACTCCTCTAAGCTTCATTGATCACCAACAATGAGCTTGTGTGTTGATTGATGATAAACAATGAGGCAAGATCATGTATTTATCTTGAAAATAATTTTTGAGTCAAATGAAAAAGTTGTTTTCAATGATTGAGATCATGTTTTGGAATAGGACATATGCATGCATTGCATTGCTATGGTTTTTATTGCATGAGAACATGATATGAGAAGGAAAGGAGTTGCACATGATCATGTGGGGCAGACTGTGATTGGTAGAACAATGGATGCATGTACAGGAATGTATCGATGCATGTAGTTGTGAACCTGGTTGGCATGATGAAAAATACATGCATAAAGAAGAACATGCATGATGATTGTGTATGAGAAGAGATCATAATATAGAATGATTGGATTGTATGTGTTTTATATCTCCACGATATGAGAAGGAAAGGAGTTGCACATGATCATGTGGGGCAGACTGTGATTGGTAGAACAATGGATGCATGTACAGGAATGTATCGATGCATGTAGTTGTGAACCTGGTTGGCATGATGAAAAATACATGCATAAAGAAGAACATGCATTATGATTGTGCATGAGAAGAGATCATAATATAGAATGATTGGATTGTATGTGTTTTATATCTCCACGAAATTCAACCATTTGAATGAGTGACAGGTGTAAACAAGGTTATAGGTCACTTGTCGAGGATGATATCGCAAGCAAGAAGATGGGAGTATGTTACACAAGAAGGTTGTGGGGATTGACAGTCTATTAGCATGAGGAGTATGAAAATAGAGTTATGAAGAATGTAATTTTTCTTAAATAATTAGAGAATTGTCAGTTGTATTGACATTCATTGGGTGTGTGCATATGTTAGCATGGATAGGTTCTTGAGTGCATGATTGCAATAGGAGGGTGCATGAGTGAGCATGAGAATATGTAGGTACATGTGTGTCTATGTGTGTTGATTATGATATGTGGGGACATCTTGAAGTTGTTTTGCAATAGACACATGTATGTCAATAGAAGTCCCATAGTGTTGGTGCATGTGTGTGCATTCCAATAAACTTGGGTTGAAAAATTAGACAACATTAACAATGAATTGTAAGTGAAGATGGGAGTTGTCGACTTGGACAATGAGGAGTGTTGGTTCAATGTCGAGCTCTAATCTGGTATTAAAGAGACTTGATTTATGTTATCATGATTCCTAGTTTTAGAGTTGTTTTTTCGGTTGCAAGATGGTACACTAGTTTTTTTCAAAGTTCAATTGTCTGATTCAAGTATTTAGAAGGCTTGAATCAACAAACACATCATTTTTATTTCTTTATGGTGAGTAGATTGGATGGGAATGAACTACAAGTCCCAAAAATGCACTTCTCATATTTTGGGGATGTACGATTTTTTCTTAAATATATATCATACCCCTTGCATGATTGGGTGTGTTCCTTTATGATATATCACTTATTTCCACTAAACTTTGGCTGGTCAGGCTTTGCACAACACAGGCTTTGGAGTTGGGCATGTCTTTGATTATAGCCAATGGGTAGGACTATTAATCATCAGCTCATACCTTCTTGACAAAGTCTTCCTGTGAGACAACTTTCACGGTCATCAGGCAGGTATGGAGTTTGGGGGGTGTTGAGGTTCCAAATGGAAAGCCAATCACTTGTAAGCTGGGTCCTGCTTCATATGTCCATATCTCCCAGGCTGCGCTCGAAGATAGTAAGAATAGCAAAGGCAACGATCGTGTCATTTTGAAGGTGAAGGTACAAAATTGACGCTGTCAGGAATGAAGACATGTGTTCTGACAAAGAAGACAACTTTGATGTTTTCAAAGAGGGTGAAGAGGATGATGAAAAGCTTCAAACAAAGGAAAATTGAAAGCCAGTCATGAAGGTTAGCGAATCTCCTGCTCCAACTAGCAAGCATGCACCAAAGCTAGCTGCTACCACTACAAAGACAGATGTTCCTGTGGTTGATGCGAGGTCCAAGGCAAACCCTTCTATTGCTGAGAAGAAAAAGGGAGATGAAAAAGGATGAAGATGCTAGTGATGATGAAGACGAGGATATGATGGCATCATGTAGTGATGAAGATCTAGATTCCAAAGAAGAGGATGATTCTGATGAATCCTCTAGTGAGGAACATCCCATGACTACTGGCAAAGAAGAGGTTAGAGCAGGCTCGTATTCTCTTTTGTTTGCCCAAAGGTTTTAGTGCATGCAGAAACATGGCCAGTGTTCTTGGAGAATCTTGGAATTCTACAAATGGCAAGCTCTTGATGAAGAATGAAGCTCCTCAAGCTCAGGTTGAAGAATGTTGCATATGCCTTTGAAAGGAAGTCTCTATTTGGTTACCATAAATGGGGAACATAGGGGAGATGTTAATCTTTATCTTCTCAAAGTGTATTGTCGATGAAATTTTCAGATATGAGAAGTAACCCTAATGGCCCCTAAGTAGTCAAAGGGCTTTGGATTTTGGCTATAGTGTCCCCTCAGCCCTTTCTGTGAGGTATCATTTAGCATGGACAAGAGAAAAGGAAGAGAACATGACCGCTTTGGTTCGAGAATGAGCACCACAAAGTAAGAGTATATGAGATGGTCCTTGTAGTAGTAGAAATGGCTGAGAATACGATGTCTTTATACGAGAATTTCACAATCCCATTGAGAAGGGTTCCAAAGTTTTCTGAATGTTTTAATCCTCCATCTTGCATGGCTTCATGCCAAGGACGTTCATTGTCAAAGAAAAATGAGGGTCCATCATCACCCTCAATTCACTTTGCTCCCCTTTCTAAACCTTTCGGCAACACCCAAAGCTCTACTAATCCTTTTATTGGAGCAGTTGAGGGCAGTGTGCAATGTGAAAACTTATCTAATGATGCAACAAGAAGGCATCCAAAAGCACTATCTGACTTGGGTGAAAATCTAGATGTCTCAATAGCAAAAAGATCAGAAGAACTTTTGACTTCTTAGGTGCCATCTCAACAGTTTGATAAAGAAATCAAAGTTCATTCTTTGTCCACAAATGTAGTGGATCTTGATATGGCTATAGAAGAGTATAGGGAAGAATGTTTATTAGTCGGGGATGTATCTCATTGTTCCCCTACATGCAATGAGGAATGCTTATCTGCTCAACCAGAAGTTTGCATGGATTTAGGAAATGACTCTAAGGAAGGACATTGACTGATAAAGTGTCACTGAAGGTATTGGGGCAGGTGCAGACTGTATCACATGGACATGAAAATAATTATTTCATTAATATTTGCTTTCCAAAAGCAGAGTCTTCTAAAAGAAGGAGAACTCTCAAAGACGTCGCACTTCTTAATACTTGTGTTGGAGTTCAAGTTGAATCCAAAACTCATGAAAGTGAGGATTCCTTGGGTTCCAAACATGTGGAACTTGATGAGCCTATACAGTCTACAATTGCTCATAATTCCCAGCATGATGATGATTTAGTGGGTTGCACAACTTGCTTAGGGATGGGGTTGTAACTATCAAGCATTTATAGAGCATGGAGATGGGAAATTTTGTTTCTTGGAGCTTAGCCCATGGTTGCAGGTGGAGAATCCTATCACGGAATGGATAGCTGAGATCAACTTACCTGTTGCACAATTATGCATTGGGTATTCCATTTTGGAAGATTCTAGAGATTAGTGGTTTCTATTGAAAAGGTGATGGGGAGAAGCAGAATGAAGAACATGCCTTACTTTGTGGTGTATTACAGGTGATTGTGTAGAATCTTGGATCATCTGAGGCAATAAGACATGTTATCCTGCAATGTACAAATCAAATGATGGCTATGTTCCTACGAATTTTTGCCTCTAGGAATGCAAAAATCCATGAAAAGGCTATGCTTGCCATTGGTGCATTGGTATATGTTACAAGCTCTGACTTCTCAAAGTAGATGCAGGAATTTTATCAGTGCTCATAGATGGGCCTTCAGAACTTTGAAAAGTATCAAGTATGCTCAACCACTATTGGAGTTGTTGGTGATATATGTAGAGCTCTGGATGAGAAGGTATTGCCTTATTGTAATGGTATTATGGAAGAGTTGCTTCAGTATATTTCAAGCAATCAGTTGCATCATTCAGTGAAGCAATTCACAAGGTACCTGGAAATGGTCATTCCACTGTTACAAGGGGCAAAATTGCATCGTATGCATGCGATCTCCTAAATTTCAAGAGCTTTCCCTTTTTTCATCACTTTTAAATGAGTCCCCCATTCCCTCTCTTTCTAACTTTTCATAATTCATGTACTTGCCCACTCTCCTCCCCACTCCCTCTCTCATTCTCTCCCACTCCTTCCCACCACTTGCTCCACTCCTATGACTGCTTTCTCGCTTCCCTCTCACACTGTCAAGCACTCCCTTTCCAGCTCCATGTGCACTCCAAGCATCTTCAGGCACGTGTGGTCAACAAAAACTTGACCCCCCTTCACTCTATAAAAGTGGCATTTCTTGCCCAATAAGGTTGTTGGAACTATTCTAAACAGCAGAGGGCATGAGGTTAGGGGAGAGAAGTCTGCAGACTGAAGCAAAGAGGAACCAGTCATGTTCGATTGAGGGGTTGGGAAAAAAAGTGGTTGTCTGCTACATGTGGAGGACACTGGTTTTACAGCATTACAATTGAAGGAAGGTTGACCCTTATTGATAGAGTGGCTAGAACCCATCTTGATTCTTTGTGAGCTAGGGCCTCCATTTGATGTCCATAGCGATGGCTCCAATGTTAGCTTAACAACTAGTAATGGTGAATAATTCTTGGTGATCTAGTGGAAGGTAACCCCCTCTTATGGATGGTCACTGTGGAGTCTCCAAACTATGATTCTTGTAGTATGATAAGAACAGCTGCAGAACAATGTTTTCTTGTTTAACTTCTATCTTATTTCTTGGATTGGAATGTTGTGGTTGGAGAACAGAATGTTTCTAGACAAGTGACTGCTAATGGGTAGAACTTAAAAGGCTTGGATCATTTGTATTGACATATCAATGCCCTCGATTGAGTTTAATGTTGTTGACATATTTAGGTAGTGATGTGTGTGAACACTCTAGGACCGCCGAGGCACTTTTTTCCCTCTTTAAGAGGTTTTTTTCCCCCGGCTTGTATATACGCCTATTGCCCTAATGGGCTACTTATCTTTGTACATTCTCTAGTAATACATTCACTATTGTGTCTTCTTCTTCTTCCTTGTGCTGTTCGCGTGCTTCCACAGACGTCTAACTCCAACAATTGGTATCAGAGTAGGTCGTCGCTTCATCTAGGGCGTCGTCGATACTCCTCCGTTTGCAATCTTAGAATCGCACGAATTTTGGTGAGCATACTCAATGTGTTTTCGAGATCAAAACAGCTTTGCTGTGTCGTGCCAAAATCGTGATCTAAGCTCGTTTCGGCATCCGAACGCACTATCGCAGCGCTTGTGTAGGCTATTTCATCTTTTTGTGCCAAAGGTATATACCAGTTTTTGTTCGCCAGTATAAGTGTCTCAAAGTCTGCTACAGGTCTAGCGGAATTCCTTTGGGCAGTTCTGTTCAACTTTTTGAGATACAGTCAATTTTATACATCAAGGTATTTTAGTCACCGGCCATGGCTGAAAGCAGTGATGTATTCCGTATGTTGGATGTTGAGGATAAGTTGGATGGTACCAACTACCCGTTATGGGCTTATATGATTCGACATTTGTTGGTTGCAAAAGGACTGTGGAACATTGTGCAGGGTGTCGAAAAACGTCTTATCACACCTGCAACTGTTACAACTGCAGGTACTGAAGCTGATGCAAAATGTGTCGAAGATGGTGATATTCTGCATATTCTTGTTCGTGTTGCAGTTTCTATTGCACCTACTGCAGAGCAGATTTGTTGGGATGGTAGTGATGCCCAAGCACATGCATTGATAGCTTTGTCTGACAAACGTGCCATTATTCCTCATATTCGCTCTTGCATAACAACTAAGGATGCTTGGGATACACTTACCACATTGTACCAAGCTAGGAATGAGGCTCGTGTTGCTTACCTCCGAAAACAGTTGGAGAGTGAGCACATGAATGAAGGTGATTCTATGGGCAGTTTCCTAACAAAGATCAAAGACTTGAAGGAACAATTGATTTTTGATCATGAGGTTATACCAGATAGCTCACTTGTGCAGACCGTTCTGAATGGTCTTCCTGATTCATATCGTAGTTTTGCTTCTACTCTTCGGTTGAGGATGAAAGGCAATCCAAATGCCTTGTCATTTGAGGAGTTAGTCTTTGTTCTGTTGCAGGAAGATTAGTCCACGCAGAACAAGTCCATTATGCGTGTTGTAGATCAAGCTTTCCTGGCTAGTCAGAAGGGCAAAGAAAAAGGGAGCTCTTCTACTAGTAAGCAGAAATCTACAAATGCTGCACATTCGAAGAACCAAGACAAATATGAGAAAAAATCAGAAAAGCAGAAATTGTTTTGTAAGTATTATAAAGGGAATGATCATATCATAAAGAACTTTCCAAAACTGGCTGCAAAAGAGGCAAAGAAGAAAGAGGCTGGAATGGTTGTTGCAGAAGCCTCTACACCAAAAATGGAGTCTGCTAAGCTTGTGCAGGAAGAAGAATGGGCGTTTACTATTGTCTGCAAGTCATGAGCAATGCATGTCTGTAGTAGACTTAGATGTTTGGTACTTTGACAGTGGGGCGACCAAACATATTACCTCAGAGCGTAGTTTCTTCTCTTCACTCAAGCCTGCCCCTACAGGGAATACTGTTACATGCGCCAACAACTCCTCTTATCCTGTTATGGCAGTTGGTAAGATCATTTTGACTATTGCTTATGGTAGTTCTTTCACTTTGTCAGATACTTTATTTGTACCAGGGATCAAGAAGAACCTGTTATCAGTTTCTGCATTAGCCAAGATTGGCTTGGTTGTGAAATTTGTTGATGATAGGTGTACAGTTCATGATTTGTCAAATGGCAATGTGATTATTGCTTCTAGCATTTTATGTCGTGGGCTATATAAGCTCATAGACTATGAAAGATCTGTAAATGATTTGGCATGTGCAGTAAATGATTCTCAGGCTATGTCAGATGCAAAGCTTTGGCATGCACGCTTTGGTCATTTGAATTTTGCTAGTTTGCTATACCTGCAGAAATCTGAAATGGTGTCCTCTTTGCCCAAACTTGAGGCACCTGGAAAACATGTTTGTGAAGGCTGTATTTTGGGCAAAATGCAGCGTTCATCCTTTCCAAAAGATGGTTTAGTTCGGGCTACTCAGAAATTGAAGCTTGTACATAGTGATGTCTGTGGTCCTATGCAGACACCTTCTTTTGGGAATTATCTTTACTTCGTGACCTTCATCAATGATTTTTCCAGGTATGCATGGGTATATCCATTGAAGGTAAAGTCCGAAGTGTTCATGTGCTTCAAACAATTTTTGGTTTTGGCTGAAAATCTGTCAGCATGTAAAATGGGCACCCTCCGTTCTCATCGAGGGGGGGAATATATGTCTTCTGATTTTAATGCATTTCTGGCTGAACGTGGGATAAAACACCATTGTATAGTGCCGTATACACCTCAACAGAATGGAGTTGCTAAACGAAAGAACAAGTCACTCATGGAGATGGCGAGGTGTATGGTCAAATGTCAGGCTTTACCACTTAGTTTCTGGCTTGAGGCTGTCATGTGTGCAACATATGTACTGAACAGGTGTTCCACTAAAGCGCTGTAGTCTATCACTCCATATGAGGCTTGGCATGATTACAAGCCATCTGTTGCTCATCTGCGTGTTTTTGGTTGTTTGGCATATGCATTAGTGCCTGAACAACATCGCAAAAAATTAGATGATAAAACAATAAAATGTATTTTTGTTGGGTACAGTTTTGAAAATATCGTCTGTATCATCCACATACTAAATGCATTCTGGTTAGCCGTGATGTTGTTTTTGTGGAAGATGCTATTCAGCCACTGCTTTGATGTACTAAGGAGACATTTGTTAGCTCTAAAGACATGTATGATACTTTGCTGCCTCTTTTTACAGGTGGACAGTCTAGTGCTAGTCCCAATGAGGCAACTTCTCAGCCTTTGCAGGTTTCATGTGATGATGCAGATAATTCCATTTTTGATGCAGATGTACATGATGCACTTATTGATGAGAGAGCTGATATTGAGCAGGCAAGAACTATGCCAAAATGGCTGGTGCAGACCTTGCGTGATAGTAAATTAGATGCACCTCTGTCATATCGTACTCATTCAGGCTCTCATAGTGTCTCTTTTGCATCAGATTGCTATGCTATGGCTGCATCTAGTCTCTGTGATGAGAATGAGCCTGTCTCGTTTGATGAAGCACAAAATTCAGAAAATCGGATGGCTGCTATGCTATTTGAATATGATGCAATAATGAAGAATGGTACTTGGTCTTTATGTGACTTGCCTCCTGGCAAGAAGGCCATTGGCACTAAGTGGGTATACAAGCTAAAGCATAAACCTGATGGTACAGTTGATAGGTATAAGGCGAGGCTTGTTGCAAAGGGTTATGTGCAGGAAAGAGGCATTGATTTTGATGAGACCTTTGCACCTACATGACGTATGACTACTGTTCGGAGCATTTGTGCACTTGTAGCCCATCATGGTTGGAATGTACATCAGTTGGACATTAAAACAGCATTTCTAAATGGTGACTTGCATGAAGAAGTGTATGTTTTTCAAACCCGTGGCTTTGTGCAAAAAGGGCATGAAAACTAGGTGTGCAGGTTAAAGAAGGCATTATATGGTTTAAAGCAAGCACCACGTGCTTGGTATGAGAAGATACATGCCTATCTGATTGCACATGGTTTTGAGAACAGTCCAACTGAAAGCACCTTATATGTTAAGCGTGCTAATGATGTGCTTATGATCATCGTTGTCTATGTTGACAACATGCTGCTCATTGGTCCTATTGAGGAGCATATTGCTGATTTTAAGGCTGATTTGCATGCCTCATTTGAGATGTCTGATTTGGGGCATTTGCATCACTATTTGGGCATTCAGTTTATGCAAGTTGATGGTGGAATGGCTTTGTGTCAAACAAAATATATTGACACATTATTGTAGCGTTTTGGCCTTGAAGACTGTAAGCCTATTGCCACTTCTATGGAGACATGTTTACGATTGAGTCTTCATGATGTTGGAGATGCATTTGATGTTGTTCTCTATCAGCAGGCTATTGGATGCTTGATTTACTTATGCATTACTCGGCCAGATATTCAGTTTGTTGTCTCACAGATGAGCAGGTTTATGCATTGCCCAGGAGTCAAGCATTGGCAGGCGGTTAAGCGCATCTTTCGCTACTTGAGTGGTACTCGGCTACTTGGGTTGTTTTATCCCAAGGAGGGATCACTACCGCTAGATTTGCATGCTTTTTCTGACTCTGATTGGGTTGGTTGCTATGACACTCGTGTGTCCACTAGTAGCTTTTGCTTCATGCTTGGTAGCTCATGTATATCTTGGTTGAGCAAGAAGTAGTGTGGCCACTTCCAGTTGTGAGGCTGAGTATAGGGCAGCTTTCACAGCTATTGTTGAGTGTGTGTGGCTCAAATGCCTTATGGCTGATTTGGGTGTTGATCAGTCTTCTGCCACCACCATCTTCACTGACAGTCAGAGCGCATTGGCAGTTGCGAGGAACCCTGTGTTCCATGCTCGCACTAAGCACATTGAGGTGCATTATCATTATGTCAGGGAGAGGTTCTTTGCTGGGGAGATCAGCTTGGCATATGTGCCCACGCAGGAGAACATTGCAGACCTTTTCACGAAGGCTCTGCCTAGGGAGAAGTTTGAAGCTTTCCGCAAAGCTTTGGGCTTACTTCCTTTTGTGGAGTGATTTCCACATAGCCTGGCACTTCCTTATACATGAGTGCCAGCTACTTGTTCACCGCATCACTCCCAGGGGGGATTTGTTGATAAATTTAGGTAGTGATGTGTGTGAACACTCTAGGACTGTTGGGGCACTTTTTTCCCTCTTTAGGAGGTTTTTTTCCCCCGGCTTGTATATACGCCTATTGCCCTAATGGGCTACTTATCTTTGTACATTCTCTAGTAATACATTCACTATAGTGTGTTGTGCTCCAAGCTTCTTCTTCTTCTTCTTCTTTGTGCTGTTCGCGTGCTTTCGTAGACGTCTAACTCCAACAAATGCCATGAGAGCTAACTAGGAGCTTTGTATGGAATGATTGGAAAGACCTTTGCTCGATAACCTGCATTGTGAGTGCTCCAGCCTATGGATTTCTCAGTATTTTATATATGTCGCATGCTTCATGATTAAAAACTTAATAATGTATGACCATGTGAACCAGTGACTAAAACGTTGTGCTTTGATAGATAATCAATATACTAAATGCAATCCAATAATGTATGTGTGCATCTAAGTGTTTTCATGTTTGCATGAACAAAGGTGTTTTATTGTGTATATTTGTGCACTACATGTGACTACGTGTGTATGAACGGGTATGTGCACTTGTGTGAACTTTGCATTTCTTGAATTTATATGCATATGTGCATAAGCTTGGTTTCCTCCATGTGAGCAAGAATAAATGACATGCAATAATGTTCCCACTCTATTGGAGCACACTATGGGACATTGAGTGCACTTCCGTTCATGCATCCAACAATGAGTTTGTTCATGGACATGTTTTTTGAGCGGAGTGTTGAAGAGCACAACATGAATTTAAGCTACTACGAATTCTCCTCAAAACTATCTCCTAGTGTTCCATGTTGCATTGAATTGGGTGCATCCTGATGTGTTATAAGATAAAAGAAAAGGTTTTATCAGCTGCCAAAACTAACTTGTTCTTGTTAATCAAGAGGATATCATTGTTCTTGGCTTATCTCTTGCATTCACAGTCTATGAGAGTTGCAATGGTTCTCTATATAGGTATGTATGAATTTGCTTGTGCGTGGAAAATATAATATTGAAGTGTTGTTACCACTATGAAGTTCATCTGCATATGCACAAATGATACTCATGATGTATAACTAGACATCTATGTTCAACAATAATAACATTTGTGAGGGCATAAAATCACAACATAGAAGTCTTGGAGGCCGCACTCTCAACTACGAAAGTAGTTGTTCATCCTATGCCACCACATAGGATAAGTATAGGAGAGTTGTACTCAACGTCAATCATTTTGTCTCACTTACATATGAGCAAGAATTTTAAGAGTTATG